>OX336379.1:29916779-29980940 GCA_946902895.1 Fragum fragum | reverse complement strand
ATTGATTTTGAATTTCAATGATATTGTCCAATCAGAGGCCACCTTGATCTTGTGTTGATATGAACCGGAGTTTCCCTATACTTACCTGACAGATGACGGGAAAATGTTTTACTTCCCTTAGACCCAATTTAGAAGTGCACTAAAATCAAAGCACCGAAATCTCCGGAGGAACTATTTGCAGATCAATATTCCTTTGAAAATTGACTTTATAAACTATTCTGGCTTGAAAGGGGCAAGCAAGTGGTGTAGAATAAGATCAGACTGCACATTAGTGCAGGCTGATCTTTTTCTATACCTCCTGTCCAAACAGGAATATTCCAGGATCACCATGACAAGGGTTACACAAGTACTGTTGCACTCCCGTAGAATTATATTACAGTAAGAGATGCTTCAATACTACCCACCTGTGTAAATGATCTAGAAAAGATGAATCAAACCGTGACATTCCAACCACTTTGCATGTGCGTCAACGGTAAAGACACAGGTAAGCCTGTACTTCCGCACAGTCTGATCAAAGTCTTCGCCATGCGATCTATAGGGTTTATATTGACTTAAAGCTTCTAAACTAGATCAGAGTATATTCTAAATTACCCTGAGTAGCTGTCCAGACTGCTCAGTGCCAACACTGCACGCATATTTATGAAATGGTTCGAAATTTTATGTAAAGGGTCGTGGTTATTGTCATGACCTTAGGGAGTTCTAGGGGGAGCAGCCCGGTAAGATTGACTGATCATGATTTTGATTTTATGTAACATTTCAACTTCCGACTTCATTAGCGGAATTGCCTACGCAATGTCGCTTTTGACCGCGGCCCGGCCGCCCCTCAAGATAAACAATTCGGAAAACAATGTGTTCAATGAAGAAATTGATTGCAACAAGCAATTTCTTCATTTTCAACAATGTTTTCTACGCAAAAAATTGCAAAAAAATCTGAATGTCATTATCTTTAATACGTTGTCAGCAACTCCTTTCGAGAATGGATCGGTGAAGTCACACAACGAGAATCAAGTAGTGAAGTCAAAACGAGAATCAAGTAGTGAAGTCAAAACGAGAATCAACTGGTGAAGTCGAAACAAGTCGACTAGTGAAGTCGCAACGAGAATTAACTAATGAATTCACAACGAGAATCAACTAGTTAAGTCACAATGAGAATCGACTGGTGAAGTCACAACGAGAATCAACAAGTGAAGTAGCAATGAGAATCAACTAGTGAAGTCACAATGAAAATCAACTAGTGAGGTGGCAACGAGAATCAACTAGTAAAGTTGCAACGAGAATCAACCAGTGAAGTTGCAACGAGAATCAACCAGTGAAGTTGCAACGAGAATCAACTGGTGAAGCTGTAACGAGAATCAACCAGTGAAGTCACGACGAGAACCAACTAGTGAATGTGCAACGAGAATCAACTAGTGAAGTTGCAACGAATATCAACTAGTGAAGTTGCAACGAGAATCAACTAGTGAAGTTGCAACGAGAATCAACTTGTGAAGGTGCAACTAGAATCAACTAGTGAATGAGCAACTAGAATCAACTAACGAAGTCACAACGAAAATCAACTAGTGAAGCCACAACGAGAATCAACTAGTGAAATCACACATCGAGAACCAATCAGTGAAGTCACAACGAAAATCAATCAGTAAAGTCACAACGAAAATCAACCAGTGAAGTCACAACGAAAATCAACCAGTGAAGTTACAACGAGTATCAACTAGTGAAGTCCCAACGAAGAATCAATTAGTGAAGCTACAACGAGAATACAATAGTGGGGACACAACGAGAATCAACCAATGAAGTTACACCGAGAATCAACTAGTGAAGCAACAATGAGAATAAACCAGTGAAGTCACAACGGGAATCAAAAATTGAAGTTGCAACGAGAATACAATAATGAGGACACAACAAGAATAAACTAGTAAAGTCGAAACGAGAATCTTCTGGTCAAGTCAAAACGAGAATAAGCTAGCCTATACGCGAGCCATCACCAGAAAAAGGACCGTCTAGCTGTGCGAAAAAGTATCGACCCTAGACAGCCTGCGCAGATTGCGCAGGCTGGCTGAGGTCGATTCTTTTCGTTCTTTATAGATTTCCGACGAGGTCCATTTTGGCCTGACGAGTCATATATGTATTTGCTGGCTTATCTTTGTTTATCTTTGTTTACATGCTATCTATTAAATATGGAATCAGCTATAATCAAAGCTTTTCAAGGCACAAAGAATTTCACGTTTTGTATGATATATTGAACACCAAAGTTATTTTTTCCCCAATTAGGGCGATATTTGAAAGCCTTTAAACATCCTTTAATAAATATAAAGTTTCCTGTAACCATGGAAACCTGTTTGTACTGTCTTCTTGTTTAGTTAAGAATTAATCTAAGCATATATTTTCTCATTAATTGCTAGACAATGACGTCATTGTAATGATAGATTGGTTCTCCAATTAAGATAAGTGCAGGCGAAAGGAAAAGAGACAGACAGACAAACAGGCAGGCAGACAGAGACAGGCATACAAGGAAATAGAGACAGAGAGGAGGAACCACACACACACACGCACACACACACAAAACCCTGTGGTAAAAGTAGAAATTGCTTGTGGCGAGCAATTTTTACTTTTCTCACAATGTTTCCTATCTTCTTTGGAAGTAACTTTCCAGTTTTAGTGCATCGTTTAAGGCTATCTGCAACTTCTTTCAATTTGGACGGGTCTAAAAAAGATGTTGTGTTTTGTTTTACAGTATCAATACATTTACCGTAGATTCATATAGATAAAAATCTTTGAAAACGACATGCAACTTTTAATAATTTAATTGTTAGTTTAGTCTATCAAAAACGAGCTTTCTGATTGGTCGAAAAAAATAACAAAATTTTGAACACGCAGCCATTTTGTAAGCTGGAGGTATGAACCCATCATACAGTGTGATTAGTTTTTTCGTTTCATACCTCCATGAAAAAAAAATCTTCATCTCTTAAATTACTTACAAAGTTCCGAAAAACTCAAACAAATTGCTGTTTGCATTTTCTGACGAACTTGCAATACGTGACGTCATTTAATTTTAGTTACGTCATTATTCTTGACTTAAGTTAGACATGCTTGACCTGCATCAATGTTTTGAAATGTTAGATGCTTGAGCATATGCGATATGTTCACGCGTTATCAATTGACCAATCGCTGGCCCCGCCCACTCACAACTTTGGCCACGCCCATTGATTCAAACAGGAAGTCCCGCTTCGATTTAAACGGCATTATTTTGCAAAAACTACGGTCAGTAATATGTAACAAAAGGTAGAATAGTTGGTTGGTGACCTAAACGTCGTAACTGCAGCTTGTATAAGCTGTAGTTACGACGTTTATGTCGCCAAACAACAAGAATGTTTCACACAAATGGAGGCCAATGTCGGAGTTTTAAATCTCAATTTCAGGCTGAATGAATAATTTGATTGTTCGATTTATTCCTTAATTGACAGCCGCGATTGGTCACTTCGTGAGAAGGAATCACGAACCCCTCGTTGGAGTCATCTTTTTCGTAGCACTTTCTCCTACCCTCTGAATTTAAACAACCACTGGGTTGATTATAGTAGAATCCGCGCTTCAAGTGATATATGGCCCCCGTCATAGCGCAGTCGGTAGCGCGTCAGACTCCCAATCTTCAATCATAGGATGTCATTGGTTCGATCCCCTGCGGCGGCATATATTCTTTCCGACATTTGTCTCTCGCCAATAGGTGGATAATCGTAAACCTAAGTGGGATAGCAGCTTGGGGCTAGGAAAGGATGTAGCGGTAGTACTGGTGTTAGAAATACCATGAAACCATTGTTAGGTGCTCCAGCCACCGCGATGCTACTGAAATACTGTAAAAGGGGCGTTAAACCCCATTCAACCAATCAAGTGATCTTGCCTACCGACGGCCATCACTGTCCTCTTATACTATTTGCTGTATATTTAAGTTCTGTGTAGACTTCTTGCTACTTTCAAGGTAAAACACGAATGGACTATAATAAATCCATTACCTTCAAATCCCTGGCCAAAATCATTGACATCAATTCAGAGAAAACTACTGAGAAAATTTTCAAGTCTGTAGAGTGCATAGTATAGCCCACCTTTCAAATAAGCGCCTTATGTTAACGTAAATTGTGAAACGTCAATTCGTTGTCGCTAATTTTAACACATAATTAAACATGTTGATTCACCACTTCTTATCTGTTATTCAGGAACTCCTGTCGAAGATTATCTAACGTAATCTACGTCAACCATAACGTCAGCAAATTAACAGAGTCATAAGGGTGCGATGGCTACGTCGAATTCCGATGTGGGAAAATTTCAAAAAAAAAAATAAAAGTAAAGTAAATCTTGTATTAAGCGACCACTCATGGGACGATCGAAAAGTGGTCGCTTAAGAAAATTGTCGCTTAAAACATAATTCAGTGAAATATATGAAGCAAACTATAACTGAAATGTCGTTAACACTTTCCTGTTTTGAACAATTTTAGACCCTGTCCAAATTCAAAAGTTTTGCAGACAAAAATTGAAAGTGGATTAAATCTGAAAAATAACCATTTAGCGGGGTAGAAAATATTGTGGAATAAAGAAAAAATGATTGTTACAAGCATTTTCTTCTTTTTCTACAACGTTTACTCAATTATAAAATTACAGGGACGTAAAAACCAGGGATTGTTCAGGAAAGGGTTAAATCCTTTGTTGTTTGGACTCATTAGAATCGTCTCAACGAGACGATTCTAATGAGTTCCAACATCATGGGATTTGTTTAAAATATGTGTCTAGCAAATACGACCACTTCTTTGACTATGATTTTGAAAAGGGTATTTTGATTGTGGTCGCTTAATGCAAGTGGTGATTTAATAGAGGTGGTCGCTCGAACAAGACAGACTGTAATGAAGAATCTTGAAAATTATCTCGTTAGGAATCGTGAATTATAACTTTTACTTGTATCCATTTAAAGCCGGGATTCCTCGGGTGACATCGTTGCAATTTTTTGAAGATGTCAAGATGACGTCATTAGCTTCCACTAGCATTTCAAAGGGTTACGAAATTCTACGACGTCATACGAGAAGTCCAGGAGCCAAGCCGATTTTAAAAAAAGCGCAATAAGCTTCTTCTACGCCAACCTTTACCCAATGGCAACATCTTCGATTGATAAAAATCCAGAAAATTGGCAGAAGGCTATTTTAAAGTAGGTGAAATTATATAGATGGAAATGAATATTGTGGGTTATTAAGAATTGCTTAACCCATTCCAACTCAACAAAATTTTAGACCGGTCCAAATTGAAAGGAGCTGTAGACGATATTTTCAAGTTGGTGGAATTAAAATTTTCTTTGACTTTTTGGATAGAAAACATTGTGGATAATGAAGAAATTGCCTGATCCAAGCAATTTCTTCATTTTCCACAATGTTTTCAAAAGCTTTTCCGTTGAGGGGCGTTAAAAGGAGGGATTGAGTGGGAATGGATTAAAACAGGATTAGTAAGCGATCCTCGTAGTCAACCTAAGGTTCACAGAAACATTTTTAACACGAACATTTTTTTCTATAAGACTTCTAACCGAATTCAACAGATATGGTCACGAGTTTTCCTAAAGCCTTATATGATTTTTATATGTTGAAAACAAACAAGAAAACAAACAACGAAAACAAATAACAAAAAATGTCAAGAACAAAATCAAACAAAAAACAACGACGACCAAAAATTAATGTAAACGATGGGATAACAGCAGCAACCATCATATCACCACAACCACCACCAAAAACAACAACAAAAACCCGATATAAAACAAAACAAGAGTAAACAAACAAACAAGCGGAACCCTCTACCATGAAAAAATATTGAATCGGAATTCGCTATATATCTCTGAACCTTTCTAAACATCACGTGTAAAGGACAACATTTGCAATGAGGGATCGCATGGGTGAAATAATCGGATCTTTAGTATAAGATCGTTGTTCTTCTGCTGTATGAGATAAAATGGTCATTCCTCCAATGAATTGGTGGGTCGCTGGTCACGCCCTCAGAACTCCGACAGAAATTTCTACTCAAACATTAAACGGAATTTAATCATTTTTCAAAATATGGTTAATAATATTTTACAAAAAAGTAAAATGGTTAGTTGGCGACCTAAACGTCGTAATAACAACAGCTTGGTCAACTTGTAATAAGGACATTTTAGTCGCCAAAATAACAAAAGCGCTTGACATAAATGTCAGCCAATGATGGAGTTCAAAGTTCATGAAAATATGTTCAAATCGTACGATAGAAGAGAAATTTCAACTCCAACATTTGTACCAAGCATTTCGTTGGTTTGGCGAACTAAACGTCGTAACTTATTCAAGGTGTAGCTACTACGTTTTGGTCGCCAATCAACCATTTCATTTTTTGTTACATGTTACTGACCAAAAATTTTGTAAAATAAGACCGCTTGCCATCTTGGTACTTTTGGAGGCCCTAGGGCGTGGCTAGCGATCCGTCAATGTAGGAAAACAAACAAACAAGCAAGCTAACAAACAAACAAACAAATAAACAAACATAACATTCGTTCATCTCAGCATGCAAAGAATGTACAGTACAATAAGTATCGAATCATTTCGTTTATTAACCCTTGTCATACTGTAAAATTGAATTATAATCAAAGGGCTTAGAGCAGTGAAAGAGTTTGTTGTTCAATAATCAATATTATTTTAGAAAATCAATTTCATAACGTCTCTGGTAGGAAAAAAGTACTTATGTGCAGGCTGATCTAAATCTATACCTCCTGCCCAAACCGGAATATTCCGGGTTCAGTATGACAAGGGTTAACAAGCCCTATTTGACCTTTCACGAGAGTCTGCGCGTTGTTTTGGATAGCATATGGAGGTACGTAAAGGAGAATAGTGTTAATAACCAACGCGACTACGTTCCCATAAAGGGGCAGTGCGACCCATCTTCCTGTTGGGCTTTTATCTAACAGCCTACGACCTACATCCATTTAACCCTTTCCCGTTTTAGAAATTTTAGACTGGTCCGATTTGAAAGAAACTGCACACGACAATTATAAGTTTGGGCAATTTTAAAGTAACCAACCTACAGATAAGAAAACATTGTAGGAAAAGAAGAAATTGCTTGTACCAAGCAATGTCTGCTTTTCCCACAATGCTTTCTCAAGTATAAAATCACAGGGTCGTAAAAACAAGGTAGTGTGCAGGGAAGGGTTAAGAGCGTTTTTTTTTTAAATTTGTGAACTATGAATTTAAATTTTGATCGTTAGATTTGTTTGATTGAATGTAAGTTTAACGCCACTTTTAACAGTATTTCGGTTAAATCGCGGCGGCTGGAGTACCTTACTTCATGAAGCCAGGTATTTTGTTATACCAGTACTACCAATACACCCTTCTTTTCGAAAGAGAAATACTGAAAAGTCACATACATGCAATATCATTCTCTTCAATAAACAATACCCGTCTGCATGTTGGGTTTTTGTTTAACAATCTACTGCTAACATTCTTTCATGCGAGTTTCTTAAGCGAAATGTAAGAAACTATGAACTTAGATTTTCCTGAGAGTTTAAGAGTTTGAGAGTTTTCTTTAATTGACAAACCCTTAACCGGGGAACAAGTCATAAGTATATAAACAAATACAAACATGGAACAAATACCACGAGGAAAGTTTCAGTTAAATAAGTAAATCTGAGTGTGTCTCCTAAAATTTGTCAGAAGCAATTTACTCAATATCAACAATGTTTTCTTCCCTAAGAGACAAAGCAGTTTTTAATTTCCATTAACTAAAATTGTCTTCTTCAACTTCTTTAAAATTGAGCCAGCTTAAAATTCTCTCGTCTGTTAATAGGTTAAATTCATAAAGAGTATTGTGCAAGCCCGGAGAGCGAGAAATTATGCCTGTGTGGTATACCCGGCTAGGAGTGGAGCGTCAATCCCCGTTCTTTTTGGCCCAACGTGATAACTGGACGTTGGTTCTTCGTCCCCGGTTTTGACATATGATAAATGTCATCGAATCCGATTTATTTAACTCTAGGAGATTTCTCTTTCAGAAAACCTTGATGCTAACAGTAACTCGAAAATTGGGCTTTTCGGAGTGTATTCAAAGAATTTCGTTAGTGATCGAGCAAATATCGTAAACACAGTCTAGTTTACGATGCGTTTACGAAGTTTTGGTCGTCACTGACGAGACCCACTATTTTAAGATAGGGACGCAAGGACACGGACGGACACGCCGCCATTGCGATAAAGTTTGTTTGAATGGGGTTTTACGCCGCTTTCAACAATCTTTCAGTTATATCTCGGCGGCTGGAGCACCTAACAATGGGATCCTGGTATTTCTCACACCAGTACTACCATTACACCCGTTCCCAGCCTCCAGCTGCTATCCCACATAGGTCTACGATTATCGACCCATTGGTGAGAGACAAATAGTCGGAAAGGATAAGTGCCGCCGTCGGGGATCGAACCCGGGACTCTCTCTTATATCATTTTCTTTTATCTTTTTATTACTTCATTCATTGCTTCTTTCCTTAACACTTTCTTGTTTTGCAACATCTTAGACCTGTCCAAATGCAAGGGTTTTGCAGACGACAATGAAAAGTGGATTTGATTTGAAAAATAACCATTCAGCACTGGCTGGTCTGAGTCTACTCTTGGTGCACATGTGTAATGACAGGACACGTCAAGCACAGAATCAAAGATTTGTAAGAGATAATGTCGGGACATGTTGGATGGACTTTTGTCAATTGTCAGAGAGATTGTCTGGCGATTTGAGCATCCGAAGATTCAGAGTAAAGCGCGCTACCGACTGAGTGTCTCTCTTTTCCTTAAACTCGCAGAGGTGGTATAGTGCTAACCTCATTTGTACACCTAGGCCTGGTGTGTTAAATACGTCTTTACCATCTCCAGTCCCTTCTTCTCTTTATTCTTTTATAGTCACCTTGACTCTCACCGATTTTCGTTGTTACTTATGACCCTTTTTGTCTTTCGGGGAACAACCCTTTCCTGACAATTCACCAATCGTTGCTGTCAATTAAAGATTCGATCGACCAATCAAACCACTCATTTATATCGGAAATGAATTTTGAAAATCCTACGATGACCGATATAGTTGTGAAGCATTTTAGTACTGTTCTGCTACTAAAACGTCGCAACTACAGCTTGAATAATTTTTTGTTGCATTTTGCTGGCCGTAAACTTTGAAAAATTATACCGTTTAATTTCGAAGTTGGTGTCAGTGTTGGTGGGTGTTTTCCTGGTATTTTAGCTAGCAAAGCGTCAGCTTTGATAGCTTAAGTTAACAGACAAAATTTTGAGGTCGTCTCAAAGTTCAACGGGTGCAAACTGGAGGCTTAATCACTAAATGCCTACGCCACAAAAAGTAGTTCTTATGTATTGCAGGAAAGTTGAAAACTCTGCATGGAAGTTCATCTCCTAGGTGTTTTGGCTCACTTGAGCACATCGTGTTCGAAATGACTCTGACCAGAGTCCTCAAAGAAGTTGCAGACGACAATTTCAATTGTTGAAAATTCTAAGATATTTAGATCTTTAGGTAGAAAACAATGTGGAAAATGAAGAAATTGCTTGTAACAAGCAATTTCTTCCAATGTGGAAAATGAAGAAATTGCTTGTAACAAGCAATTTCTTCATTTTCCACTTTGTTTTCCACAATCGGGCGTAAAACAATGCTTTGCTAGCTTACTGTAGTTTTCAGTACTTTGATTTTAAAGGTGAGACCATTTCTTACCTAAATGGATATTTTAAATATCAAAAATGGAAAGTCACCTTTTGGACCCTCACTTGACGGGATACCGTTATAGTCATCATGGTGATGCTGATGATTATGTAGCATAACAAACGTATCATCGACGGTCTTATATACCAAAACCTCGTAACTATAGGCTCTGGAAGGATGTAGTGTTAGTACTGGTGTGAGAAATACCAAGAACTCATTATTAGGTGCTTCAGTTGCCGCGATTTGATTGAAATACTGTTAAAAAGCGGCGTTAAACCCCATTTAATCAATCAACTTTCTACGAAATGTTTTTACATTTCAGTATAAAGCAGAGAGCATTTTCGTGGAAACGAAACTGTCGACAAAAATACATTGTTCAAGTACCCAGCCAAATGACTTGAAAAACGATGTAAATGTGTCCTAAATATACCAGAGTTACAATATTTTAGTGACCAACTGAAGAATTTATGTAACATGAAGGGAGCGAGGCAACGTCACCAAAGTTTATTTATGAAAGCCGCGTTTCTTAACCCTTGTCATACTCAATAAAATCCTAAAAAAAATGCATTATTTCTAACGGACATTAATCATTAAGTAAGGGTTAATATTTTTTTTGAAAAAAAAAAGAAGTTTTTTATATATAATTTTGGTTTTGAAAAGATAAGCAGGAGGTGAAGACTAAGATCAGACTGCACATATGTGCAGGCTGAACTTAATTTACACCTCCTGCCAAGACAGGAACATTTGTCAGCCCTATTAGCTCAGTTGGTAGAGCACTTGACTTCACCACTCAATATCACGGGTTTGAGCCCAGGCTGACCATATCAACTAACTAACTTATTTTCTTTCGGATGAAACGTTAAACCGAGGCCCCGTGCTCCATCGAGCACGTTAAAGAACCAAGCGCAGCTCTCAGCAGTATCGTCCTGTATCCTTGCACTACCCCCCGTAACAACTAACCGTCTTCTGGGGGCGTCGCTCATAAGGGCATGTGCCACGGTAGCGACGATAAATAAACGGGAATACAAACAAACAGACAGGAACATTCCGGAATCATCGTGACAAGGATTAAAGTACCCTGTAATTTGTCAAGCTCACGTACACAATGACATTTGACAATTTTGATTCATCTGACATGTTATGCAAAACTTATTAAGTTAAACAAAAGCGGCACAACAAACAAACAGACAAACATAAACACAACAAGAACAACAGCAAAAACTAACTTCTTCCGGGAATTATTAGGATATGTGCATGACATACCCAGCAATTTTACATCTGTACCAATTAAAGACCCGGACCAGCTTGTTCATCCTCACAGTCTGATCTGAGGCTGCACTATGCGAACGATAGCAAAGTTTTTTTTGCCGATCAGCGACTATTCTATATGCAGTTAGTGGCTGATCAGCCTGCTATAGGCGTATATAAAATCGACGGAAATATCATAATCAGGCTTAATTGCTGAACTTGATTGTCAATTAAAGGAACAATTGACCAATCGCCGAAATATTTAGTTTGGACCGTAAGTGAATTCTGAGTTCCAACATTGTCTGACTTTTTATGTGAAGTATATTTTGCTGGTTTGGCGTCTTAAACATCGTCACTACAACTCATTCAAGCTATAGCTACGACGTCTAGGTCTGCAACCAACCATTTTACTTTCTAGTTACATGCTACTGACTATAGGTTTAACAACAACAACAACAACAACAACAACAAAAGCCGTTAAAATTCGTGTTATAGACTATTGAATCCATCCCATGTAGGCTACTCTTCGATAAAGTATCATAAAGGTTATGACAGCCTCGAAGGGCCGCCGTCATAGCGCAGTCGGTAGCGCGTCCGACTCCTAATCTTCAATCATAGGTTGTCATGGGTTCGATCCCTAGCGGCGGCACATATTCTTTCCGACATTTGTCTCTGACCAATGGGTGGATAATCGTGAACCTATGTGGGATAGAAGCTGGAGGCTAGGAAATGATGTAGTGGTAGTACTTGTGTGAGAAATACAAGGAATCCATTGTTAGGTGCTCCAGCCTCAGCGATATGATTGAAATACTGTTATTAAAAGCGGCGTTAAACCCCATTCAATCAATCAATGACAGGCTCGCTAGCCAGTTTGTGTTTTAGCTTAGTGGGCATGGTCAGCAACCCGTTAATTCTGAAATGTTAACCCATTACCACACAGAAAAATTCTAGACTGGTCCAAATTCAAAGGAGATGCAGTCGACAATTCAAAATATATGAAATTTTAGATTTTTTGAACTTTCTGTGTAGAAAACATTGTGTAAAATGAAAAAAAATTGCTTGTAACAAGCAATTTTTTCATTTTACACAAGGTTTTCCCAATTGTTTTTCCTGGCGGTCGCCCAAAAGCGTCGCTGTTTGGGATTGGGTTAAAAAAGCCATGTAATCAACGCTTATCTTCCCCAATCTCATTAAAAATCGCTCTTCCATCTTGCACTCTGCTGAACTTTAGTTCAAGCTCCGTACTGTTGTTTCAACACTAAAAAAGTGTACCAATATGGGGATATAATTTTTTAACGAGTTATATTTCGATATTACTACGTGAAAGTCTTGAGTGGTACAACCTTCCGGAAGTATTTCTTGGAGTTAGTTCATCGATTCATAGATCAGGACCTAAAATCGACTGCATGGCTTAGTAGAGCTATGTGTTGAATTCCCACACAATCCCTCCTTTTTACTCCCCTCTAGAAGAAAACTTTGGAAAACATTGTGGAGAATCTTCATTATCCACAATGTTTTCTATCCACTTGCAAGTGTCGTCTACAGCTTCTTTCAATTTGGACCAGTCCAAAACTTTGTCGTGTGGGAATAGGTTATGTGCTCAATCTTAGTAGGTTAGGATCATACAGAAAAACTAAAAGTCTGAATGGATGAGGTTTGTTTCTTACAACCTTTTCCTTTTCCATGTAAGTTTTACTTTCTATTTTCCATAGTATGATTTGTAAAGACTCTTGCATAGGGTCTTCGCAATGTTATTGAAATAGTGCAAAATTCCTCAGATTCGGCCTGATGTGTACTTGTTGTAGTTTAGTATTGAATTTTCTGAAAACCGCGAGTCTTTGAATGTAATGGTGAGAACCCTTGGTCATGTCTGAACAATTTGGCCCTATTGAAGATAGGCTCTATTTGTATCATTTCATGTTGAAAATTGAACAACGTTTTGAGTACAGAGTGTCGACCGTAACAATTACTTCGTTCAGCTGTAGACTTCGGGAATGATGGAAGTAATCGCTTACGTTTCTTGTGTCAGCAGTTTGTCTAGGGGAAGTTCGAGCAGGTAAAGAACAAAGCCAACTCTGATTTGTCATAGATATTGGAGCGAATAAAACCATGTTTGAGTTCTGGAAACTTATCATCTTTCTTCAACTAACAGAGACACAGAGTCATTGCTATTTATTAAAAAACGGTTGTTCATAGAACATATCCATGTTCAAATTCGTTTTTGAGTCCCAACCAAAATTGGTGAAAACAGCTACACACTAACAAAATAAACACTTTTTAGTCTATTTTGATAGGTGAAAAACAGACAGGAGTATAACCAGATGCTTAATTAAGGGATGAAGAGAATATTTTTTGTTTTCATGGATGTATGAACCGAAAACCGAAAAACCTAATCGTACAATGTATGAATCCATGAAAACAAAAAATATTCTCTTCATTTCTTATAATTTAATAGCATCGAGCGAAAAAAACAAAAGCTTTACAAATTTTGATTCCTTTCTGTATGGGACTATTTTGTGCGGAAGCATACAAAATCGCTGAGGGAACACAATTTTGTTCATGGAGTTCATATTTTTTTTCGACCAATCCGAACGCTCGTTTTTGATAGACGAAACTAGAAATTAAATTATTAAGACAAAGGAAGTAATTAATAAAACCTTTATACAATGTACTGTGTCAAGTTGATACCAGGATAAGCAGTACATTATATTAGTATATCCTTTTCCCAAAGGATTTTAGCTATCAAAGCGTCACCTTTGATAGCTTAAGTTAACAGGTCGTCTAAGAGTTCAACGAGTGCAAGCTGCCACTGGATGCTTAACCACTAAATCCATTGAATGCCTACTCCATAAGAAGTAGTTCTTATGTATGTAAGGAATATTGCAAACTCTACCTGCAAGTTCATCTCCTGAGTAATTTTATCCCGCTTTTACAGCATCCCAAGAAAAAGCTTTAGGAAACATTGTGGACAATGAAGAAATTGCTTGTAACAAAAGGGTACCATTACCAGACGAAAATATTTTAAACTGGTCTTAATTCGAAGAAGTTCAAAGTGTGTGTCATTTGAATGATTTTACTGAATATGTTTGAAAACATTGTGGGAAAAGGATAAATGGCTTATTACACAATATTTTCCTAAGTATTATTTTACGTTAGTGACAAAAGGCGCTATTGAGTGGTAAAGGGTTAAGACAGTTCTTTATGGAACTACTGTGGGTGCAAACAACCTATTTCTACTGTCAAATTTCTTCCTGGAGGTAAGTCAGCTACTTCCAGCCAATCATAATGCAGGAATTTGAATAGTCACAACTAATATTATATCATGTTGTTGACAAGAAAATACTGCATGGTTTTTCTATTCGTTAATTTCAAAGGTATTCTGGGATTGCTATTATTGTTGATTTCTTCGCTGTCAAATGCCATCTGTTTACAGTTGTTAATACTCGGAAGCTACTTAGAGCCGCGGAAAACAAATAACCTACCCATGTTTCAATTGTTTCTGGTTTCCTGATATCACAAATAAAATAATTTCCTCAATATGCATGCCACGAGGATGCATGCTTTTTCCGGGTACTTGAATCGGAGAAAACGATCATTGTTCATATGAGAAATAGTTTATAACATGTTCAATGTTATAGTTGTCGGTTCGTGACTATCAATAAAAAAATCTATACACCAACCAAATAATACATTTAGACCAGTTCTGAACTATGAACTTCGATCCGACATTGGCTGACTTTCATTCGAAGCATTTTCGTTGGCTTGGCGACTGAAAACTGTCAGAAGCAATTTACTCAATATCAACAATGTTTTCTACCCCAAAAGACAAGGCAGTTTTTAATTTCCATTAACTAAAAATTGTCTTCTTCAACTTCTTTAAAATTGAGCCAGCTTAAAATTCTCTCGTCTGGTAATAGGTTAAATTCATAAAGGGTATTGTGCAAGCCCGGAGAGCAAGAAATTATGCCAGTGTGGTATACCCGACTAAGAGTGGAGCGTCAATCCCCGTTCTTTTTGGCCCAACGTGATAACTGGGCGTTGGTTCTTCGTCCCCGGTTTTGACATATGATAAATGTCATCGAATCCGATTTATTTAACTCTAGGAGATTTCTCTTTCAGAAAACCTTGATGCTAACAGTAACTCGAAAATTGGGCTTTTCGGAGTGTATTCAAAGAATTTCGTAAGTGAGCAAAATATCGCAAACACAGTCTAGTTTATGTTTACGAAGTTTTGGTCGTCACTGACGAGACCCACCATTTTAAGATAGGGACGCAAGGACACGGACGGACACGCCGCCATTGCGATAAAGTTTGTTTGAATGGGGTTTTACGCCGCTTTCAACAATCTTTCAGTTATATTTCGGCGGCTGGAGCACCTAACAATTGAATCCTGGTATTTCTCACACCAGTACTACCATTACACCCGTTCCCAGCCTCCAGCTGCTATCCCACATAGGTCTACGATTATCGACCAATTGGTGTGAGACAAATAGTTCGAAAGGATGAGTGCCGCCGTCGGGGATCGAACCCGGGACTCTCTCTTATATCATTTTCTTTTATCTTTTTATTATTTCATTCATTGCTTCTTTCCTTAACACTTTCTTGTTTTGCAACATCTTAGACCTGTCCAAATGCAAGGGTTTTGCAGACGACAATGAAAAGTTGATTTGATTTGAAAAATAACCATTCAGCTCTGCCTGGTCTGAGTCTACTCTTGGTGCACATGTGTAATGACAGGACACGTCAAGCACAGAATCAAAGATTTGTAAGAGATAATGTCGGGACATGTTGGATGGACTTTTGTCAATTGTCGGAGAGATTGTTTGGCGATTTGAGCATCCGAAGATTCAGAGTAAAGCGCGCTACCGACTGAGTGTCTCCCTTTTCCTTAAACTCGCAGAGGTGGTATAGTGCTAACCTCATTTGTACACCTAGGCCTGGTGTGTTAAATACGTCTTTACCATCTCCAGTCCCTTCTTCTCTTTATTCTTTTTTAGTCACCTTGACTCCCACCGATTTTCGTTGTTACTCATGACCCTTTTTGTCTTTCGGGGAACAACCCTTTCCTGACAATTCACCAATCGTTGCTGTCAATTAAAGAATCAATCGACCAATCAAATCATTCATTTATATCGGAAATGAACTTTGAGCTCCTACGTTGACCGATATAGTTGTGAAGCATTGCTACTAAAACGTCGCAACTACAGCTTGAATAATTTTTTGTTGCATTTTGCTGGCCGTAAACTTTGAAAAATTATACCGTTTAACTTCGCAGTTGGTGTCAGTGTTGGTGGGTATTTTCCTGGTATTTTAGCTAGCAAAGCGTCAGCTTTGATAGCTTAAGTTAACAGACAAAATGTTGAGGTCGTCCCAAAGTTCAACGGGTGCAAACCGCCACTGGAGGCTTAACCACTAAATGCCTACGCCACAAAAAGTAGTTCTTATGTATTGCAGGAAGATTGAAAACTCTGCATGGAAGTTCATCTCCTAGGTGTTTTGGCTCACTTGAGCACATCGTGTTCGAAATGAAGATATTTAGATCTTTAAGTAGAAAACAATGTGGAAAATGAAATAATTGCTTGTAACAAGCAATTTCTTCATTTTCCACTTTGTTTTCCACAATCGGGCGTAAAACAATGCTTTGCTAGCTTACTGTAGTTTTCAGTACTTTGATTTTAAACGTGAGACCATTTCTTATCTAAATGGATATTTTAAATATCAAAAATGGAAAGTCACCTTTTGGACCCTTACTTTACGGGATACCGTTATATTCATAATGATAATGGTGATAATTATGTAGCATTACAAACGTTTTATTGACGGTCTTATACAAAAACCTCGTAACTGCAGGCTCAGGAAGGATGTAGTGTTAGTACTGGTGTGAGAAGTATCAGGAATCTATATATGGTGCTCTAGCATCCCCGATATGACTGAAATACTGTTAAAAGTGGTGTTAAATCCCTTTCAAACAAACTTGTTGTGAACCGCCCACAAAAACATGTATCAGATTTTGTGCAGAAATTAACTCTAGATCAATTCATTGCATCACATGCATGGCGTACATCAGTAGTCTTGTACTCTTCTGAACCCAATTTCAACCTTCTCGCTGTTGTTTCAAAACAAAACAAAACAAAACAAACAAACAAACAGAATTGAACAGTGTGATAAAGGAGGATATGACTTTTCAGTGGACTATTTTCAGGTCTTACCGACCGAAAAAAAGCCAACCTCCTTGTATACAACTATATTAGTATAGTATTTCTACGATATAAGCCGCCGTCATAGCGCAGTCGGTAACGCGTCAGACTCCTCATCTTCAATCTCGGGATGTCATTTGGTTCGATCCCCGGCGGCGGCTCATATCCTTTCAGACATTTGTCTCTCATCAATGGGTGGATAATCGTAAACTTATGTGGGATAGCAGCTGGAGACTAGGAAAGGACGTAGTGGCAGTACTGGTGTGAGAAATACCAGGAACGCATTACTAGGTGCTTCAGTCGCCGCGATTTGACTGATATACTGTTAAAAAGCGGCGTTAAACCCCATTCAATCAATCAACTTTCTACGAAATGTTTTTACATTTCAGTATAAAGCAGAGAGTATTTTCGTGGAAACGAAACTGTCGACAAAAATACATTGTTCAAGTACCCAGCCAAATGACTTAAAAAACGATGTAAATGTGTCCTAAATATACCAGAGTTACAATATTTTAGTGACCATTTGAAGAATTTATGTAACATGAAGGGAGCGCGGCAACGTCACCGAAGTTTATTTATGAAAGCGGTTTTCTTAACCCTTGTCATGCTAAATAAAATCCTAAAAAAAGCATTATTTCTAACGGACGAAAACACTTGAATAATTAAGTAAGGGTTAATATTTCTTTTTGAAAAAAGATGAAGTTTTATATATAACTTTGGTTTAGAAAAGATAAGCAGGAGGTGAAGACTAAGATCAGACTGCACATATGTGCAGGCTGAACTTAATTTACACCTCCTGTCAAGACAGGAACATTTGTCAGCCCGATTAGCTCAGTTGGTGGAGCACTTGACTTCAAACCTCGAGATTACGGGTTCGAGCCCTGGGCTGACCATATCAACTAGCTAACTAATTTTCTTTCGGATGAGACGTTAAACCGAGGCCCCGTGTGACGATGCTATCCATCGAGCACGTTAAAGAACCAGGCGCAGCTCTCAGCATTATCGTCCTATATCCTTGCACTAATTCCCGTAACAACTAACCGTCTTCTAGGGTCGTCGCTCATATGGGCATGTGCTACGGTAGCGACGATAAATAAACGGGAATACAAACAAACAGACAGGAACATTCCGGGATCATCGTGACAAGGATTAAAGCACCCTGTAATATGTCAAGTTCACGGGCACAATGACATTTGACAATTTTGATTCATCTGACATGTTATGCAAAACTCATTAAGTTAAACAAAAACGACACAACAAACAAACAAACACAAACACAACAACAACAAAAACTAACTTCTTCCGAGAATTATTAGGATATGTGCATGACATACTCAGCAATTTTACATCTGTACCAATTAAAGACCCGGACCAGCTTGTTCATCCGCACAGTCTGATCTGAGGCTGCACTATGCGAACGATAGCAAAGTTTTTTTTGCCGATCAGCGACTATTCTACATGCAGTTAGTGGATGATCAGCCTGCTATAGGCGTATATAAAATCGACGGAAATATCATATTTAGGCTTAATTGTTGGACTTGATTGTCAATTAAAGGAAAAATCGACCAATCACCGAAATATTTAGTTTGGACCGTAAGTGAATTCTGAGTTCCAACATTGTCTGACTTTTTATGTGAAGTATATTTTGCTGGTTTGGCGTCTTAAACATCGTCACTACAACTCATTCAAGCTATAGCTACGACGTCTAGGTCTGCAACCAACCATTTTACTTTCTAGTTACATGCTACTGACTATAGGTTTAACAACAACAACAACAACAACAACAAAAGCCGTTAAAATTCGTGTTATAGACTATTGAACCCATCCCATGTAGGCTACTCTTCGATAAAGTATCGTAAAGGTTATGACAGCCTCGAAGGGCCGCCGTCATAGCGCAGTCGGTAGCGCGTCCGACTCCTAATCTTCAATCATAGGTTGTCATGGGTTCGATCCCTAGCATCGGCACATATTCTTTCCGACATTTGTCTCTGACCAATGGGTGGATAAACGTGAACCTAAGTGGAATAGCAGCTAGAGGCTAGGAAATGATGTAGAAGTAGTACTGGTGTGAGAAATACCAGGAATCCATTATTAGGTGCTCTAGCCGCCGCGATATGACTGAAATACTGTTAAAAGCGGCGTTAAACCCCATTCAATCAATCAATCAGTTTGTGTTTTAGCTTAGTGGGCGTGGTCAGCAAACCCTTTAATTCTGAAATGCACAGTTAACCTATTACCACACAGCAAAATTCTAGACTGGTTCAAATTCAAAGGAGATGCAGACGACAATTCAAAATTATGATTTTTTATCTCTCTGTGTAGAAAACATTGTGTAAAATGAAGAAATTGCTTGTAACAAGCAATTTTTTCATTTTACACAATGTTTTCCCAATTGTTTTTCCTGGCGGTCGTCCAAAAGCGTCGCTATTTGGGATTGGGTTAAAATAGCCATGTAATCAACGCTTATCTTCCTCAATCTCATTCAAAATCGTTCATCCATCTTACCCTCTGCCGAACTTTATTTCAAGCTCCGTGTACTAAAAGGGGAATATCATTTTTCATTTTTTAAAGGGCTTTATTTGGGTATAACTACGTCAAAGTGCTTCTGGAGTTGTACAACCTTCCGGAAGTATTTTTAGGGTGGAGTTACTCCATTGATTCATAGATCAGACGTGGCTTAGTAGAGCTACCAATTCCCACACAATCCCCCTTTTTTACGCTCCTCTAGAAGAAAACTTTGGAAAACATTGTGGATAATGAAGAAATTGCTTGTATCATGCAGTTTCTTCATTATCCACAATTTTTTCTATCCACTTGCAAGTGTCGTCTACAGCTTCTTTCAATTTGGACCAGTCCAAAACTTTGTTGTGTGGGAATAGGTTATGTGCTCAATCTTAGTAGGTTAGGATCATACAGAAAAACTAAAAGTCTGAATGGATGAGGTTTGTTTCTTACAACCTTTTCCTTTTCCATGTAAGTTTTACTTTCTATTTTCCATAGTATGATTTGTAAAGACTCTTGCATAGGGTCTTCGCAATGTTATTGAAATAGTGCAAAATTCCTCAGATTCGGCCTGATGTGTACTTGTTGTAGTTTAGTATTGAATTTTCTGAAAACCGCGAGTCTTTGAATGTAATGGTGAGAACCCTTGGTCATGTCTGAACAATTTGGCCCTATTGAAGATAGGCTCTATTTGTATCATTTCATGTTGAAAATTGAACAACGTTTTGAGTACAGAGTGTCGACCGTAACAATTACTTCGTTCAGCTGTAGACTTCGGGAATGATGGAAGTAATCGCTTACGTTTCTTGTGTCAGCAGTTTGTCTAGGGGAAGTTCGAGCAGGTAAAGAACAAAGCCAACTCTGATTTGTCATATATATTGGAGCGAATAAAACCATGTTTGAGTTCTGGAAACTTATCATCTTTCTTCAACTAACAGAGACACAGGGTCATTGCTATTTATTCAAAAACGGTTGTTTATAGATCATATCCATGTTCAAATTCGTTTTTGAGTCCCAACCAAAATTGGTGAAAACAGCTACACACTAACAAAATAAACACTTTTTTGTCTATTTTGATAGGTGAAAAACAGACAGGAGTATAACCATATGCTTAATTAAGGGATGAAGAGAATATTTTTTGTTTTCATGGATGTATGAACCGAAAACCGAAAAACCTAATCACACAATGTATGAATCCATGAAAACAAAAAATATTCTCTTCATTTCTTATAATTTAATAGCATTGAGCGAAAAAAACAAAAGCTTTACAAATTTTGATTCCTTTTTGTATGGGACTATTTTGTGCGGAAGCATACAAAATCGCTGAGGGCACACAATTTTGTTCATGGGGTTATAAATATTTTTTTTTCGACCAATCAGAACGCTCGTTTTTGATAGACGAAACTAGAAATTAAGTTATTAAGACAAGGGAAGTAATTAATAAAACCTTTATACAATGTACTGTGTCAAGTTGATACTAGGATAAGCAGTACATAATATTAGTATATCCTTTTCCCAAAGGATTTTAGCTATCAAAGCGTCACCTTTGATAGCTTAAGTTAACAGGTCGTCTAAGAGTTCAACGAGGACTGCCACTGCCACTGCCACTGGATGCTTAACCACTAAATCCACTGAATGCCTACTCCATAAGAAGTAGTTCTTATGTATGTAAGGAATATTGCAAACTCTACCTGCAAGTTCATCTCCTGAGTATTTTAATCCCGCTTTTACAGCATCCCAAGAAAAGGCTTTGGGAAACATTGTGGACAATGAAGAAATTGCTTGTAACAAGAGGGTACCATTACCAGACGAAAATATTTTAAACTGGTCTTAATTCGAAGAAGTTCAAAGTGTGTGTCATTTGAAAGATTTTACTGAATATGTTTGAAAACATTGTGGGAAAAGGATAAATGGCTTATTACACAATATTTTCCTAAATATTGTTTTACGTTAGTGACAAAAGGCGCTATTGAGTGGTAAAGGGTTAAGACAGTTCTTTATGGAACTACTGTGGGTGCAAACAACCTATTTCTACTGTCAAATTTCTTCCTGGAGGTAAGTCAGTTACTTCCAGCCAATCATAATGCCGGAATTTGAATAGTCACAACTAATATTATATCATGTTGTTGACAAGAAAATACTGCATGGTTTTTCTATTCGTTAATTTCAAAGGTATTCTGGGATTGCTATTGTTGTTGATTTCTTCGCTGTCAAATGCCATCTGTTTACAGTTGTAAATACTGGGAAGCTACTTAGAGCCGCGGAAAACAAATAACCTACCCATGTTTCAATTGTTTCTGGTTTCCTGATATCACAAATAAAATAATTTCCTCAATATGCATGCCACGAGGATGCATGCTTTTTCCGGGTACTTGAATCGGAGAAAACGATCATTGTTCATATGAGAAATAGTTTATAACATGTTCAATGTTATAGTTGTCGGTTCGTGACTATCAATAAAAAAATCTATACACCAACCAAATAATACATTTAGACCAGTTCTGAACTATGAACTTCGATCCGACTTTGGCTGACTTTCATTCGAAGCATTTTCGTTGGCTTGGCGACTGAAACGATGGCTCTTTAATCCCGTATTGTTTTTCAAAATTTCAAACTTGTCAAACAAGGGATAGTAGACGACATTATAAAGTAATTATAATTAAAAAGAAAAAAACAAACAAACAAACAAAACAAACAAAACAAAACAACACAACACATGTGGAAAAGAAGAAATTGCTTATTTCAAATATGATTTTTTTTCAAATATGCTAATAAATGGACGTAAAAACCAGAGATTACACGGGAAAGGGCTAAAGTCTAGTTTTCGAAATTTACAAGTTAGTGAGGCCCATTTTGAGTTAATCTTTCATCCTTTATAACTTTTACAGGTACTTTTTGTCTGTACTACTTTAAAAAAAAAGTTAGCCGAACTGGAAAACTCAAGCCCAACTTGAATCATTCATCTGTAAGGGGGGACACAGTGCGAGCTTTTGTTCGTGTCAGAAAAGGACAGATGACAAGCATAATTCTTTTCGCGTCATGTTTTTGTTCAACAGGACAATAAAACAATCTAGAAAGATAATAATCTTGTTTGGTTTTGTGTTTAACATTTTAAATGATAAACATTTCTAGTGGAAAGAAGGAAGATATAACTTCACGATGTCTGTGACCGAAACGCCGTAGCTTTAGCTTATTTCAGCTGTGGTTAGGATGTTTTGACTGCGCCTCAACACAGACTTAAACAGACCCTACTTAGTATTGGGCCCCCGTTTTGCTTTAAAGCTTCGGAAAAGCTGTACAAATATTGAATGAAAAAGACGGTCAAAAAATAGGCAAAACAAAAAACAATTGTACAGTTATAGTGATACCTTGTCAATGTTTAGAAGTTTAAATTATATAACATGGCGATTCCACTTTACCTTTGGTAAAAGGATCTTCTTTTTCCCGAACTCGTGTCTAAAACTTTTTTACCATTCCATTTTCTTTATTTCTAGTGACGGACGAAATGGTGGATTGCCACTCTCATAAAAAACTCGATTAACCAATCAAATCATTGAATTATGACCTCCGATATTATCTTCAATTTTCGCTTGTAGGCATTTTAAACGTCGTAACTACAGCTTATACAAGCCAACCAACGCTTTGCTGTTTGTTTTAAGTCCCTGGCCATATCCTTCACAAAATAACGTCACCAGATCTATCCGAAAAACTGCAATGTTAGAGTTTACTGAGCACGGTCATCGATCTGCCAGTTGCAGTCACGTTGTTCTTTGTAATGACACAGCCAAATTGTTTCAAGCCTCCACAGCTGTTGTTTTATCGTACTAAAACTGATTCATAATACAATGTCTATATTCATATAATCACGATCGTATTATTTCAAAACATGCTTACATCATCTTTTCTGAAAACCCAATCACTAACTTAATCCATTTCCACACAATGATGCTTTTTTACGCCCCCAAGAAAAATAATTGGGAAAACATCGCGTGAAATGAAGAAATTGCTTGTAACAAGCAATTTCTTCATTTCATACAATGTTTTCCACCAAGATAAGTGAAAAATCTGAAATTTCATAGGTTTTGAATTGTCCCCTGCAACTCCTTTCAATTTGGACAAGTCCAAATTTTTACCATCTGGGAATGGGTTAATATATTCTTTATCTAACACAACCACCGGGACCATGTAAGTATTATACAGTTTAAGTTATCAAAGACTCCCCTTTAAAACCCATTACAAGACGGAAAAATTTTAGACTGTTCAAAATTGAACTGAGCTACAGACGACAATTTAAGGTTTATGAAATTTTAGGTTATTCTACTATCTGGGTAGAAAACAGTTTGTAAAATGGAGGAATTGCTTGTAAAAATCAAAGTGCCATAAACACTGTAATGGGTCGTTGCTGAAAAATTGAGTGGAGATTTGCATTTCTTTTTTCGTTGTTTCCATCTAAGTTAAAATTAAAAAAGGCTGGTTGGGGACATAAACGTCGTAACTACAGCTTGAATGTGTGATGTTAATGTCGGAGTTCAAAGTTAACTTTCGGTGAAAGTGAATCATTTGATTGGTCTATTTATTTATTTATTTTTTGACTGGCCCGCCCCCCCCAAAAAAAAATAACTAAGATTGATTGCTCTCTACCGGCCATTGATACAATTGAATGTTCTCAAAGTTTGAAAAAAAAAAAAAAAAAAAAAAAGAAAACAAATGAGAAAAGTAGGTCTGTGGAAATGTGTTTTTTTAAAGCCCGAGTAAAAATAAATCGTAAGGTATTTTAGTTTACCATGGTAACAAGATTATCTCCAAATAATTATTTGAGAGAAGAAAACTTGTCCAAAATCAAAGCGGGGGTTAAAGATGCGATCAAATGGTCAAAAAGACTAAACCACGTTCAATTTAAAAGATTTGCTAGCTCAGACACCTTTGCTGAGTAAAACAGTCCTTTTGTCACCGAAAAAAGATTTTTTATCAGTTGGAGATCGGTAACTGTGGCTCGAATTAAGAGATATTTGGTCCTTCGAGAACAATGAAGACAAGAGATGAATATCTGTATTACATCTTCTTTACATACCGAGTATTCAAATTAGCCTGGCCTGGGTCTTGAGTGCGAACCCTGGACAATATCACTTCCGACGATTGACAAATCTGATCGCGACATATGTTATATATCTGTCACCTATGGGCGAATGATAAGAAGTAGGCCTAAGTGGGATGAGCGGCTGGTGGCTCGGATCAAATATTGTAGTTGAATCGGTGTAATAAGCGATATGAAGCCATGGTGAATTGCACCAACGGCTTCGATATAACGGAAATAATTGGTTACCGTGGCACTAAACCCCATACAATCATAACCATACAATAATCTTTGCCTTTCATTGGACTTACTTACTGCACCTAGATGTATAAATACAATTCTTTCAAGTCTGGCCATCAACTCCCAACCTTTCTTTATGTTTTATGAACATCAAGTACATTATTTAGCTGTAGTTACATATTTTACGTTTTACATATTTAACCTTTGTCATGCTGAATAAAAATCCTATATAGAATTGCTTTAAAATCAAAGGGCTGACAGCACTGGAATGTCTTAATGGGAGTCAATAGTTCTTTTTAAAAATGATTATTTAAACAACTCTCGCTTAAAGGGGATAAACAGGAGGTGTAGAGCAAGATCAGACTGCACTTATGTGCATGCTGATCTTTGTTTATGCCTTCTGCTAAAGCAGGAATATTCCGGGTTCAGCATGACAAGGGTTAATACGGTTTTTTTCTCACTTGAGGATAGAGACGAACTCTTATTTCGATCGTGATCCTAATTCATCCAATATGTTATCCGGACGCATTAGAGAGAGACAATTGATTCTAATCACCGCTATCCATTTTTACAGCTGGGTGGACATGGGCTCTGTCTGACGTCCTGCCAAATACGATACCCGCCTCCAGTTGAACTCGAACCCACAAGAACACACTAAACACTCGGCCAACAAGCAAAACCGTTTATTTTATAATCGTTTGCGACTAAGTCGATAAATGCATTGGAATCTGCATGTATGATGTCTTTTTAGCGTAACAATGTTATTACTCTGTCTATTGCTGATTTTCTTATTTCAGTTTCTTTACAGATGTCGTGTAAATGTCATTGAAGAATCGACCGATCGCAGCTGTCAATCAAATAATCAATCGACCAATCAAATCATTCATTTAGACAGCGAGTAAACTTCGAACTCATTCATTTGCCGACACTTATGTGAAGGGCTTTTTTGGTGTTGGTGTTGGTGATTCAAACGGCATAACTTCAGCTGGTTAAAGCTGTATTTACGACGTCTACGTCGCCAACACATAATTTTACCTTTTGGTTACATGTTACTAGCCATTAATTTCGCAAAATAACGATATTCTAAAAAAATAGAAGTGGAGTCATTTAGCTGGTGCAGCACAGTCAATGGGCGGGGCCAGCGATCCGAAAATTTTGAAAAGAAAAGATATGAGGCATCTTGTCATAAACTAGAAGCGCATTCTCTTACCACAGTCATATCTATAGTAACTGATGATATGAAAAAATCAATTGACTAATCGTGGTTGTCAATCAAGGAATAAAACGACCAATCAAATCATTCATTCAGTCCGGAATTAAGATTTGAAATCTGATATTGGCCGCCATTTGTAATAAACATTGCTGTATGGTAAGGCGACTTAAATGTCGTAACTACAGCTTTTTCAAATTGTAGTTACGACGTTTCTGTCGCCAACCAACCTTTTTACTTTTTTGATACTTGCTGCAGGCCATAAAAATTGCAAAATCACGCCGTTTAAAATCAAAGCGAAACTTCCTGTAGGAGTCAATATGCGTGGCCAAAGGAGTAGGTGGGCAGGGCCGAGATTGGTCAATTCCCCTAATAAAAAGAAGACTAAAAAAACATTCTTTTGGATGCCTGTTGCATACGGCATATCCAATGACTATCGGTGGGCGAACAAAATGTAGATAATGCTTTATTTTTGTCGCCCACCGACGGAATACATGTAATATAACATTTTGTATTTTTTATACGTATCTATTGTTAAATGTATACACCCACGAGTACACGCATTAAATATGATTGCACGTGTATGTTTTCAAGGTTGATTTCTAAATTTATTTGTGACTGTGTTTTTCAAAAACGAATTTTACAAGAGTACTTTACAAATTCTTTGACTTTGGCTAATAGATTTTAAATTGTCAGTTCAGTTCGTTTGTGAAATTATTGACCAATCGCGGCTGTCAATCAAGAAATATATCAACTAATCAAATCATTTATTCGGCCCAGAATTGTGATTTGAACTCCGACATTGGCCGCGATTTGTGTGAAACGTTTTTGTTGGTTTGGCGACTTATACGTCGTAACTACAGCTTATTCAAGATAAAATTACGAGGTTAAGGTCGACAACCAACTATTCAAAATTGTTGTCAAATGCTAGTGACCATAAATTTTGCAAAATAACGCCGTGTAAAAACGAAGCGCGAGTTCTTGTTGGAGTTAGTGGGTGTGGTCAAAGAAGTAAGTTGGTCGGGCCAGCGATTGGTCAATTGACGGATTGCTGACCTAGCCTAATTATCCCCTACAGGAATTTTGACTTAGGTACAAAAACATTTTTTACAAAATATATGGCCATTAACGTATAACAAAAACGTGAAAGGGTTGGTATGCGACGTAAACGTCGTAAATCCACGTTGAATAAGTCACCAAAACAACAAAAATGCTAAACGTTAATTTCAGCCAATGTCAGAGTTCAGAGTTCATTTCCGGTTTAGATGAATGATTTCATTTGCCAATCAATTGTTAGATTGAAAGCGACGATTAGTCAATTATATGTGCACGTGTAATGCAAGATCAAAATTGATAGACGTGCTAAACATGACGTGAACATCGACGATTGGCAACCAGAATGTCGTAACTACAGTTTCAAAAAAAAACCCAAAAAAACTGCAGTTACGACATTTCGGTCGTCCACAGCTGAAAGGTAAATATTGTCCTTGCAAATGCGCCTTTCTGAAGTACATGTTAACCATTATACCTTTCTACCGTTTGCTATAAGCCATTTATATCTGTAACAGAGGACTCCAAAAGTTCGGCAGTTTTCCCTTTAACCAATTCCCACCCAAACCTTCCCTTTACGCCCGTCAAGAAAACAGCTTTTGAAAAAATTGTGGAGAAAGAAGAAATTGCTTGTATCAAGCAATTTCTTTTTTTATCCACAATATTTCCAAAAACTCGGAAAAAAAATAATGATAATAATTTTGAAATCGTCACAACTTCTTTCAATTTGGACCCGTCTAATATTTTGTCGTTTGGTTATGGGTTAATTAAAAAATCAGATAGAAGGTCGTCCAAGTTTCCACCTCACACGCCCCTCCTAATGTACAGGTCATACAATTAAACTAGACCAATGAACCAAATATTTTAATAATATTTTGATTGATTTTGTTCGTCATGTAATTCGAATCTTATAGCTACTTCTACACAATAGTTCGGGACACAAAAATAGAACGCCAATTTTCTCATGAGAAAATGTGACCTTTTTTAACCTGTGTAGATTGATAGCTTTTAAAAAGGGGGTATCCTGTGCACCTAACCATGGCTTCCTGGCATGTCTCACACCAGTACAACCACATCATTCGATCTAAGCCACTTTCTGCCAATCTATTTAGACGCATTATTTATCATAGGCCCACTGGTGACGCAGAAATATGTCTTTTGTCAAATGCCATTAAGAATATTAACTTAGCCGGGGTTTGAATCGGCTTGAACCTAGGATTCCAGAATCGAGAGCATGGCGAGTTACCGACGGAGCTAACCGGAATCGGCGGGGGGATACTTGATGACATGAGAATCTTCGCTATAGTTTGTAAGACTCAAGACCTAATATTTCAATTGTAGTTTCGTCTATTAAGATTTAAGCATTTTAATTGGTTGAAACTTTCTTTTCATACTTCCATGAACAAAAATTGTTAACGCTCAACTATTTTGAAATCTTGTGTATAAAGAAGATCCACTCAACCTTAATGAAAACTAGTAAAATGTGTGCCTTGATTTCTTGATGGCATTTAATGATAAGAAATGAAACGAACATTTTTATTTTCATTGAGGTATGAACCCCAAGCTTAATTTCACCAATGTATAAATCCGCTTTGCGTTCTATTTATGTTCTATTCATACACTGTGATTGTGTTTTTATTTTCATACCTTAATGAAAACAAAACAAAACAACAACAACAAAATATTAGATTCATTTCTTAAACATACTATCATTATCAGGAGCATGTGCGAGACATTTCAAACCATTAGACTTGTGCGACACGCAAAGACTCAGATCAGCCCGTGCATCCGCACAGTCTGATTTGAGTCTTCACTTTGCGTTCTACGGTTAGATGCAGTCACGGAGCTTCTTTACGATCAGTGAAAAGTCGTAATCCCCTGTGTGGCAGACGACTCAGTGTGTGCTTTTCAAACATATGTGAAATCACTAGAAATGTCTCCACAAGGACATACAGCGTTTTCTTTCTTGAATTTAGTTTTTTCTCACAAATACAAAATGACATGGTCGCTGCGAGAGGCAATGTCGTAAATACAGCTTTAATAAACAAGGGAATGGCCGAATCTAAGTTGTAAGAACTTGTGGCCAGACACTTTTGTCTACATTTATTTCCTTTCGAAACATATATGTTGTAAATTATTGCAAATTATGGTAAGAAAATAAATTTTAACTGTAATAAAGCTGTAATGAAGCTGTATTTACTACATTTTACTCGCGCGACTGTGATATCAAAGCCAGTAGAGAGACTCGAGCGTTCACCGGCCTATTGCTTTCCTTAGTATACCCTTCCTTTTAGGATGCCTCAATATTTTACAAGATTACACGTTTTTAGACTGGCCCAAATTCAGAGAAGTTGTGGGCGAAACGGAAAGGGGCGAGACGAATGTGAGTTGTAAAATTAGTCCGACTGGTTAAGTTGGAGGGCAATAAAATTCAAACCTCGACGTTGTGGGTTTGTTCTTTGAGATAGATCAAAATTATTTGTCCACTTGAGGAGAACCTCAAAAGTAGACAGCTGGTAACGTTTGAATGCACTTTTTAGCTAACAATCCGTCAGCTGTGATAGCTCAAGTTAACAGACAGAATTTTTAGTATTCTCAGAGTTCAATGTGTGCAGACTTCCACTGGAGGCTGACTCACTAAATCCACTGAATGTCTAAAAAAAAGTAGTTCTTATGTATCTCAGAAATATTGCAAACTCTGCCTGAAAGTTCATCTCCTATGTGTTTTGAGCTCATTTGATCATATCGTGTTCAGAATGAGTCTGATCAAAGTGCTCACTATGAGCGCTGCTTTTTTTCGCCACATTGATTAAGTTTATTCAAGTTGTTGAGAACAGCTTCACAAGCATGCTAGTTAACCCATTCCGACTCGATCCCTCTTGTTTACGCATCACAAGAAAAAAGCGGCGGGAAACATTGTGGACAAAGAAGAAATTGCTTGTAACAAGCAATTTCATCAATATCCACAAGCTTAACTACCCTACAAGGCAAATGTTTTCTAGGTTCCGCCAACTTGAAATTGTCATCTGCAATATATTTCAATTGGAACCAGTCTAATATTTTTTCGTTTGTAATGGGTCAACCCTCGAATTACTTTCACCTCGTTAACCTTTGACAGAGAAGATTACTTAACGAAGAGATTGCAGTACTTTCAGTACTTTGATTTGTATTCTTTTACAACGAGCAAAAATATTTCTTAGCAGTCCTGCCCTTCCTTTTTACTAAGTAATAATATTTCCGGGTGATTCGCTGAAAAGGACAACCGTATTTGTCTATGAGATAGCGAAAATATACTTACATAGGAAAAGGAGTGTGTTGTTTGTTTGAATGGTGTTTAACGCTGCTTTTAACAATCCATAAGTTATATAAAGTGAAATTTACTTAGTCACAATGCCCCTTCAAATCCCCTTCAAATCTAGTCCTAAGACATAACAATGATCAAGGACATATCCAGTTGCGTGGCTGGGATTCGAACCAATAACTATCGACTTCTATAAGATAAAGATTTCGCCATTCTAACAACTAGACCCTGTAGTACCCCGACGTGAGGCTGGACTGAGGTTGGAACCCGCAACCTAAGAAGTCTCTCATATCACGAGCCGCCGCTTTGACAACTCAAAAAAAAAAAAAAAAAAGAAAGAAAAAGTAAAGTACATCCGTTCATCACAGACGTGTAAGCGTTAAACAAATGTTTACAAATCAATTTGCTATTATTAGTTTGTTGCACAAACAAATGAACAAAAACTCCGTCCTGATCTGTCCTAGGCTATTGTCTGGTGCGAACAAATATTGACCCAACAAATCAGACCGAAGTATTCTCGGGGAATTGTTCTCCACAGAATTGGGTTTATCACCTAACCCTTTACCACACGACAAAGTTTTGTAACAAATCAAATTGACCGACACCGAGACCAATGAAAAAACCAATAGACCAATCAAATAATTCATTTGGACTGGAATTGACCTTTGAACCCTGACATTGGCCGATAGATATGCGAAGCATTTTTTTTTGTTGGTTCGGGACAAAAAAGTCGTAACTACAGCTTTTCAAGCTGTAGTTACGACGTTTATGTCGCCGACCAACCATGCCATTTTTGCTTACATATTACTGACGGTCAATTGTGCAAAATAACGTCGAATGATATCAAATTCGAATTTACTGTGGGAGGGAGTAGGCGTGGTCAGCAATTCGTCTTTTGTTATTTCATCTATAATAAATCCTGTACTCTGATTACACACTTCCGCGAAAAAAGGGAAAAAATTAAAAGCTCAAAACTATATTGTATGCTTTCTTTTGTTTTCAAGTAGGTAGGCAACTTAAAACCTAATCAAGCTGCATGGAGTCGCTTCCACGAAAACAAACAAACAAATAATACAATGAGCAAAAATTAGATATTTACTATTCGAATTTTTGCGATAATGTTTTTGATATTAGATCAACTGAAAGGATTTTTGTGCATTAAGACCACTAAACATGTTGTCGTTCGTATACAAATCTCCCACTGGTAAGGATAAGTTCTCATCGGTAAGGATAATTTCTCATCGGTAAGGATAATTGATTAACCCGTTCCTGGATAAACCCGGGATTTAACGTCACTGTGATTTTAAACTTGAGAAAACATTGTGGATATGATAAGCAATTTCTCCTTTTCCCAAAGTGTTTTCTACCACATAGGATTGTTTTATTTGAAATTGCATCCAATTTTTATTGTCGTCTGCATCCTCTTTCAATTTGGACCAGTCTAAAATTTCAAAAACCAGGAAAGGGTTAACGTCTAAAACGTTAGGTTCCCTCAAAATAATATTCACATCATGATCAAAAGACAACACTTATGTTTTCAACATCGATTGTGTCCACCTCTCGCATCGCTAACATCAACACAGCTCATACTAATGGATCTTAGAACATTTTTGAACACTTCCTGTCGCAGACGTCTCCGTTGGCCAACATAGGTACGTTCAAGATCCCCTAACGTCTGAGGTGAATTGAGTCGCTGAAGGACAATTACTTATAAGTTAGGGCTGCATGAAGGCCAGTCTAAGACTTTAATGCCCATCTTTCTGAGAAAGTATTGCGTTAGAAATGCCTTGCGTGACTTCACCCTTTCCTGTACAATCCCCGGGTTTAATGTCCCAGTGCTTTTATGCTTGAGAAAACATTGTTGAAAAAAAAAAAAAAAAAAAAAAAAAAAAAAAAGAAATTGCTTGTTACAAGCAATTTCTTCTTTTTTCCACAATAAATTTCTACCCTACTTAATGGTTATTTATCAAATCAAATTCACTTCAAATTCGGACAGGTCTAAAATTTTGCAAAAAAAGGAAAGGGTTAACAGTATCGTGTAGAAACGTAAGACCAGGGCCAAGTAAAAAGGGTTGCAAAACCACACCCCTCCACTGGTAAGCGGCTAAGTTGCCTTGAACAACAAGGGGAGAACGTCATTGAGCACTAAAACATCCCCATACCATTCACTCTTGCAGCCAAATCAGTCCACGTCTTTGACACATGCTTGTGAGCCGCCGTCATAGCGCAGTCGTTAGCGCGTCAGGCTCCAAATCTTCAATCATGGGATGTCATGGGTTCGATCCCCGGCGGCGGCACATATATTCTTTCCGACATTTGTCTCTCACCAATTGGTGGATAATCGTAAACCTAAGTGGGATAGCAGCTGGAGGCTAGGAAAGGATGTAGTGGTAGTACTGGTGTGAGAAATACCAGGAATCCATTGTTAGGTGCTCCAGTCGTCTGCAACTTCTTTCAATTTGGACCAGTCTGACATTTTGTCGTGTCGGAATGGGTTAAACAGGAGAACAAACATACAGGAAACTTCACAAGTGTCAAGTTTTCTTTTTTGCTCAGTATATTGGAAGTATAAGCAGTCTAAATTCGCACCGTCAGGCGAATCTGCACTCTTGCATGCAAACTTCTTAAACCAGGTGAGAGAAAATCGTCAGCGGTCCATCAAAAGCTTGTAGCTACAGCTTAATTATACTGTAGTAATAATATTTGTGTACCAAACCAACGTAGTCGTCACTGGAAAAAGGGAAAATAGAACCCTAGAGAATTCCGCAAAACAAGTTATTTCAAACGAAATAGAATTTTTGAATGTCATTCCATAGGTGAAGGTATAGTACGGTAGAGTAGCCATTCTGCGTTCAAAATGATTTCGAAACACCCGAAGGTTTTTGCAAGTCGCCCAGTTGTGGCAGAAGCAAATCTTTTCGCAACTTTAAGTTTACACCGTTCATTTTTATGTGTGACGGTTCGCGTGTTTTAAGGTATTTAATCGGGGAGTTAAAAAGCGTTAATCCATTGTTTGATCTGACCAGTGATTATACGTTAATCCGTCATATTAACATTGTTTCTGCATATTTCCACGACTTAAAAGTTTCCCATTTGACCTTTAACAAGGCGAGGTCAACGCGCTTCTATTTAAATCACGGAACTGGTCAAAAACGAACTTTTTATAACGTTATTATGGGGTTACGTCATTTTCCTGGTTAACGTCATTTCATCGTGAAAATGGCGTCATCCAACTATAAAAGTATCCGTTTAGTACAAGTCTGACACGGATTTTGGGTCGAGTGAGATTTTTTCCGATTTTGTATCTAATACATGGATAGATTGGATCAACAGTTCTTGGCTCGTATTAACCCATTTTTCGACTGTTCCAATTAGAAATGAGCCTATGCGTGACATTTCCAACCATTTTGCATGTGTGTGACTCGCACACATTGAGCACCCTGGACAGCCATTCGGGACAATTAGAACATTCGCTAAGAAACTTTGGGTCAGTATCTTTCTACAGAGCGCAGAGTGCACACATGTGTAATGGTTTGAAATGTCACGCATACGCTCAAATAAAACAGTTGCTGACAATTTCAAGGTGGATAAGTTTCAAAAGTATTTGGCTTTCTGGGTTAAAAAAATTGTGGGAAAGAAAAAATTCTTATCGGCTTTTTTTTATTTTCAAGAATTTTTTCCTAAATTATTTTCTTGAAGAGTGCTAAAAAGTGTGATTGTGTGGGAATGGGTTAAATGTTCTGGTTGTACGGTTTACGAAATAACATGGGGCTATTTTAAAACCCAGCCGCCACACTGTAACTAAAAACTGTTTAAAGTGGCACTAAGCCTATTGCAATAAAAAAGACAAAGATATATGTTATAAGTTTTTCAGATCTTTATTTTCGATACCATTCAACAAGATGTCAACAATACTGTTTCATATCAAATTTCCAAAACATTTATAAAGAAAAATAAGCACATTATTTCCAGCAATTAAAAACAATAAGGAATGATGTTACAACTAGAATCACATAATGCTATAAAAGAGCTTTTGAAGTCCAAGTATTTTTTTGCATTTTTTTTGTTACTAGTATCATTTCGACGCAAAATTGACCGATCGCTGGCTGCTTCTACTGAGCTCCGCGATCGGTCTATTAGACTTCTTAACTTCATTTTAAGTTTTTTTTAATTCATTTTTTTTTTAAAGTCTTGTTTCTCGCCAACTCACTATCATCTATCATACACTCTCTCTCTCTCGCCCTCGCTATCTCTTTCCCTCTAAATCTCATACTCTCTCTCTTTCTCTCTCACCTTCTCTCTCCATCGCTCCTTCTCTCTCTCTCTCTCTCTTTCCCTCTCTCTCCTAATTTGACTCTATAACTTTCCTTTCCACTAACCATTACGTCTCACGTTGTTCTTTACCCTTTTTAAACCCGTGTCTCTATTTAGAAAAACAAACAAACATCCCCCTCTAAAAAAATAAAACAAACTACAAGGTGTTTGTCGAACCTTTATCACGCAAGACTAGAAGTAACGTGCACAATCTATTTAACGTTTCACATTATGATTAAAAAAAAAAAAAAAAAACACGCCACGATGGAATGCATTTTCTGTTTTCACCGCACAAAATCAAACTTCAAATAAAAAGAACAAATTTCAATTACTATAAATGCACTTACTTACAATTATTACTTTTTTATTTCCTATTTATCTATAAAAATAATAATAATTACAACATCATTATAAATTTACAAAATTTCGTTTCTCAAGAAATTAACAAATATTGCACCTGATTAGCACTAACTTAAATTTTCGCTTTCTCCTTAACCCTTTTCCAAACAATCTTATCTTTTACAACCACGAGATGAAAAAATTAAATACTTGTCATCCGTTGGTCGAAAGGGACCTCCAGGGTGATCCGTAAACCAACACTTAAAAAACGACTTGATCTAGCAGAGGTCAACCACAGGTTGTTTTCCGAAAATAATTGTACGATAGTGTAAAGTGGTAAATATAAAATCAGAAAATCGTCATAGAGTGAAAAGTTTCGATCCTGGTCAGACTGCACAGTCTACGCAATTTGACGAGGATCTTTAATATTCTCCCTCCCTCTAAAGTTCTTATTTACCTGACGGATTACATAGCAATTTTAGATAAAGAACTTTAAAAGTTCTATAAACTTGTTCCAAATTTCTTATTTGGAAAAGGGTCAAATCACTACACCATATAAAACGCTCGACCGTGATATGTAAAAATATTCTTGCAAAATCATCATGTCATTTTGCAGATTTGATACCCATGGCCGAACGTCTCAAGCCAATCACTAACGATTTCATTCTCGGTCCAAAGACCTGAAATTGGGGTGTAACGTCACGCTAAACGTACAAAAGGACTTTTAAATCTGGACGTTACAAAACGCGACATTTTAGCCATAATATTTTTGTGTCTAAACCACATACGTGTACAGATGAGTCTCTGTACACGCACGAAAAATAATAAATCTTCCTTAACCCATTACCAGGTGGCAAAACATTAGACTGGTCCAAATTGAAAGGAGTTGCGGTTTACAATTCAAAGTTGATGAAATTTTTAGATTTTTCAACTTTTTGAGTACAAAACATTGTGGAAAATGAAGAAATTGCTTGGTTCAAGCAATTTCTTCATTTTTCACAATGTTTTCTAAATTGTTTTCTTGGGGTGTCAAAAAGCTTCATTGTTTTGGAATGGGTTAAGAAAATTAATATGCTTTAGCTTATGGATGTTGTTTTACCGAAAATAAATGATGCGACAAAGTCTAAATGTAGGTTTATCATCGCTTTTTGCCATGTTCATATCGAGCATTTCTTTCACATTAGAAAGAGAACTGCCCATTTTTAGCTTTCAACATAATATTTGTTTTTAACTTAATTTTGCTATAGCCTTAAAACGACAATGGCCTATAAGCAATAAGTTTTATTTCAAAATGAGTCAAATTATTTATTTAGGCTCAAAAGTTCTCTTTCATTTGAATATTCGAAAAGGGTCGAAATTTTTTTTTTAAATCCATCACCATGTAAAGATGTTAAAAGATTAGAAAGGCGAATACATGTAAACACAATACAGAATATTGCATCATGGGATTCATAGCGTCATAATGACGTAATAAAAATTCCATGATGATTGTCGCGATTCTACTGGATACAAACATCTATCACGTCAAGCAACACATGCTACAAAAATACACGGAGACAGGGTTAGACCCCTAAATTAATATTTAGAACACTCGTTATTGCATGCTTGGATAAGTAGTCCCAAGCGTGAAGTCGTGAAGACGGCCATATTGCTACAACAGGTCACGTGGTTCACTAAAAACCAATCGGTGACTCTGTCACAGAAGTGAACAGAGATTATATAAATTAAGGATAATAATATTAGTAGGTGAGTACAAGCTAGCAGATTCGGTAGAAACCATTTACATTGTACATGAACTGTTTTGATTTTGTAATTATAACAAGCGCACATTTAATAGAAAGTAACTAACGGATCGCTTGCCACGCCCACTGACCTCCGATAGGAAGTTCAACTTATGTATTAAACGACGTTACTTGGCAGCATTTATGGTAAGCAACATGTAAAAAAAGGAAATTTCCTGGATAGTTAAAAATGATTTGATTGGTCAAATGTTTCTATTACCAGTGGCGATTCGTCCGTTTCTGGTGACATAATTATCTAGGTACAACCAAAGTGTCAAAAACCGCATCATATAGCGCGGAAATCATCATGAAAAAAGGCTGGTTTCCGGGACTTTCTTTTTTCCCAAAATGAATTTCGAAGGCCTCATTGTTGTTCAAATTCTAGTGCAGCGTTATCGAAACTCACTATACAGGAAAATTACGTTTCATTTTACGCACTTGTCGTTTTGTTAAACAGTTTTGCAGTAAACAGATCCGAATCTGGCAAGACTTGAGTTGAACAAGGTATACATAGAACACATTGTGTAGCCACAAAACAGTGGTCTCGTGCTGAATACAATTGTAGATTACACAGTAACAAACCCCTAGCACACATATAACATGTAACATATATCCCCTTTCAATGATAGGGGTACACTCAATTACATAAAAAAATATATAAACTATATTTCAATAAACTATGAAAATAGATGATTTTTTTTTCAATTACAATACAAAAAGGATGAAAAGTCCCTGAGAGGACGAACTAAACTCGACATACCCTATTTCTTAAAAAAGAAAAAGAAAGGAAAAGAAAAATAGTGTTGAAAAAAGAAGAAATTGTGTTGGTATAAAAGAACAATTATCAATTTGAATTCTTAAATTGCTTTTTATCCATGTTTCATTTGAGGTTATACAGATTGGAGGGTGTTTTTATTCGCCTTATCTGGACCACTTTTCATCCCTTTAGCAATATACATTCTTGAAGTTTCAAACAAATTTTAACCAGATAATACAACTTATTATGCCTATTTCGAATTTAGATGAAATATTGTTTTAACTGAAAAGCATTTTTTGATATGAAATATATTTAACAGTGTTGTTGAAGGCAATGCGTATACAATCACGAGTAACGATTGTTTCCTACAATTTCATGTATTGCTTTTAATTGACCTCCGATATGTAAATCCGACTGAGGTATTAAACGATATTATTTGGTAAGAAATAAAACCTTCAACACAAATCGATGGTTTTGACCTAAACGTCGCAACTACAGCTTGAATAATCCTTAGTTACGACGGTCAACTCGCAACATCAAAAATTATAAATATAAATGTTGGAGTTAAAAGTTCATTTTCGGCCCAATTAAAGATTTCATTGGTCAGTCAAGTTCTGATTGACAGCGACGATCTAGTAGCTGTTACTAGTGATGTTTTATTGTTTTTTCTGCCAAAATTAAACAACCATGTTTTTTTTTCATCGATATTTAAATAATTTCTGAAATACCGAAATTAAACGCGTTTCTAGTGCTTATACAATGGACTATGCTTGCAACAGGCTATATAAGTCTCTCCTTGGGTATAAGGTTAATGCCAAGTGTTTGAAACTTCAGAACTGCTAAGAACGTTTAAGATTTGTCTTGCGGAATGTACACGTATCAAATGATAGTCATTAAATTATAAATCTACATATTTACACTCTAATAAAATCTCAACATTTCTCTCTGTTCAAAGAATTAAGATTTTATACAATAACGACCTACAAATATATCATGGCAATTTATAAATAATGAATGCTTACTGGACGGATGAGAGACCCATTTGTGATCAATTTTGACAATTCTTGTAAATGCATTTTCTCAACCCATGCTCACACAATCCCCCCTTTTTACTCCTCTCAAAAAAAAAAGCTTTGGAAAACATTGTAGAAAATTAATAAAGTACTTGTATGAAGCAATTTCTTTATTATCCATAATGTTTTCTATATAAAAAGATGAAAAAATTCAAAATTCCAATAACTTGAAATTGTCTTTTCAGCCCCTTTCAATTTGGACGAGTCTATAATTTTGTTGTGTGGGATTGGGATAAGTTGAAGAAGATTCTTTCGAATTACTAAATAAATGGTAAGAACGGGGGCGAGTGGCTGCTCATAAAAGCAAGAACTCTTCCATTTTCACCATTTTACCTTAATCCAGACCCTAAATAGAAAGTCATCAATCACAAATGGGTTATTAAGCTTTAACGAAACGAACAGTCACGTTATCACACTTCCGTTTGCGTGAGTTGATGTGATCTACCAGTGAAACAGCCGAGAAATAAGTTCGTTACGGAGATTTTATTTTTGGGCTTGCGCGTAGGAAGTTGAATCTTAAATCGCTCTTGAATCTCCTCCATTTTACCTTTTTGGATTTTCGATTTCATGTCTTTGAAGCAGTCTGAATTAGAATCACTTTCTTTGTCTGCCATTTTGTTGCTGTTGTTATGACAACACACTTTTTCTGCGGGATTAACTTTCGGCTTTGGCGGTTCCGGTTCCGCATTGAAATGGAAGAAATATTCCTCCGGACACCTCCAGTTTAAGTCCAGCTGTTGTACACTGAGAACATTGTCTATATGATGAAGATACACGTTTTTGTGGAGTTTGGGCTGAATCAATGAATGGCCGATCGAAGTGTGGTAGATCAGAAACACACGTTCATCTGGATCCTCTAGACTTGGCTTTGTGGAAAAATACTGTAAATAGAGAAAAAAAATTATCAAACTCATGGAAACAGGTATATTTAGGCTTCCCTTTTTTACTTATAAACAAAACAAAACAAACAAACAAACAAAGTATTAAAAATATATTTTTCACCATTTTATTAAAGACTCGTCTGAAAACCATCGGTCCACAATATCTTCCTTATTAATTTTGATCTCATTTTGATAATCGAATGTCTTGAAAATATAAGAGTTGTTAGTCGCCTGGTTTAGAGTTAGGCCATAGAACCACTTTACGTCATATTTATCGGTTATCACTGAATAAGAATAAAGATGGCTGTTTGCAGACGACCTATTTCGATATGCAATTGACCAGGATTTAACAAATTGATAAATATGTTGGCCAATGACGTAAAAACCTGTCAAAGCGAGAAAGTAATGGATAGCATCGATCAAAATAGATTTTCTATACAAACGTCTATAAATAGTAAGTTGGCAGTTACCGGAAGCTACAACGCCATTTTGAAGTCGTTTAATTATCGGGAGAATCGACGTTGCTTCTAATTACGACATTTAAAACAAATACCCTGGACCATTTTCGCTATTTTAATTGATGTCAACAAATCATTAGTGAATTTACTAATATTTTCCAAGTGCCAAAGTCATCCGTGAATCCACCAAATACAGCTGAAGACAATTAGAAATACATGTAACCGAGTTCATCAATAAATCATGTTTTGCAAAGGATAGAAAATGGCTTGTCTTTCCAACAACTAGTGAGATCTTTACCGAACGGTTTTATATCGGCGAAAAGGGACCAACTTCTCGTAACTACAGATTAGATAAAACTGTGTATACGGCATTTTAGTCGCCCACTGACGAAACCCGACCCTTTCCTGTACAATCTATGATTTTTACGTCCCTGTGATGTTATACTTGAGGAAACATTGTAGAAAAAAGAGAATAAAACATACAAACGCGCTTACACTCTCTCATACACCAACGAAAGATTTACTTACATTCAACTCTAGTGATTTGTCTTTCGATGTTGTGAGATAAAAATCTTGGTCACAGTCCAGGGCTAAAACCACGGTCTCGATATGTCCGTTGTCTTTAGTCTCTACGTCCAGGACTCGCTTCCGGAAAATGCCTGAAAAAAGAGAAGAAATACTGTTGATACTGTAGAGGATCTGGTCTTTACACATGACCAGACGACAAAATTTTATACTGGTCCAAATTCAAAGAAGTGGCATGCGACCAATTCTTTGCTGATGAAAATTCAGACATCTCTGTCTTTTGGGGTGGTAAACATTGTGGATAATGAAGAAATTACTTGTAAAAAGCAATTCTTTCATTTCCCACAATATTTCCAACGTTTGTTTTTCTTGCAGGTGTCAAAAAGTGTCATTGTATTGGAATGGGTTAAGATATATTCTAGGAAAAGGATTCAACACTGCACTTGAGTTTTCCAGTAAACACAAATTTATTCTCGGTGGTTAAAAAAAACTTCGCATGTCAAACTATCTGTTGGCCGGCACATGGGTATTTGTTTTCTAATATAGCAGCATGCCTAGAGACAAATAAGGCAAAAATAGCAACGTAAAAATAGAGTGGCGGCTCGTTCTGAAAACCGATATTTCCCTTAATCACGCGTAACAAAAACAAGACGCAAATATTTACGGAGTCTCCAGAGATGCTAGAAAATTCATCAGCTATTTGATTTGACTCTTAACTATTTAACATACTAAAAACTTTTAGATCGTCTAGGTTAGACAAAAATAATTCAATGATTGGTTATTTTTACATCGAACAGGGTAGTGAAAAGGAAACGAAAGACCAGCATTTATCCAATATGGTTTTATTTCACAGAATACTTTCTGTTTGCAAAAAACGGTGTTGAATTTGAAGGCGTTAAGTATTTTTTCTATGATAGATAATGACTATTAATTATTAAGTTATTTACCAAGGCAACGATAAAGCTATTGGCGTAGTTTCTAAGTTATCCTTAAATTGAGAGTTTGTTGAATTTGAAAGCGTCAAGTATTTTTTCTATGATAAATAATGACTATTCATTATTAAGTTATTTACCAAGGCAACGATAAAGCCATTGGCGTAGCTTCTAATTGAGAGATTGTTGTAAAGGAATATCATGCTTACATGTGCTATCTGACTTTTTCTGGTCTCGAAGTCCGATTGTGTAGTAGAACTGATCCACAGACAAACAAAAATCATCTCCCGTTGCCACGGTAACACGATCTCCGAAATTGTGTGGAAAACTTTCAAAACTGTCCAAGCTAGCATAACCTGAGAAAAAAAAGACAGGTAATTTACTAATGGGAAAAAGGAGGGGGGGATTTACGTATTGAAAAAGCAAGTGAGGGAAGAATCATTCACTGTTTGAAAAAAGTGTGTGTGTGTGGGGGGGGGGGGGAGGAATCGACTAATTGAAAAACAAGATGTTAGAAATGATTTATTAAAATAAATAGTTTTTGACTTTCAATGCATAATAATAATAATAATAATAATAATAAAGAATTATGATAATAATACATGTATGTAAATGAATAAAAGATAAATAAATTAAACACAGATGCATATCAAAAAATATGCGAATAAACAACATCCCTGGTAGATTAATACAAAATCTTGCAGATTGACGCGCTGAAGATTAACTGTCGAAACAATTGTGGGAAAAGAATTGTCCTTTTCTCAAAATGCATCAATCTCAATATCACAAATATCTTAGTTTAAGCACACTTTGAGTTGCAGTCAACAAATTCTTTAAATTTGGACAAGTCTAAATTCTGTATCATAGTTAAGGCTTGAAATAGTAGAATGATATACTTACCAGATGATTTAGAACTGTAAGACGTTGTGGGGAATTTGAAAATTCTGTTTTCTTCCTCTGCCTGTAAATGATAATGATATTAATGATAATAATGATAGTGGTGATAAAATCAGCAATGCTTATAAAAGTATTGATTATGATGGACCTGTCCATGTAGAATTAAATGTAAGAAATTAAAATGCGATGCCTGTATTGGATGAATGAATAAATTAATAGACAAATAAATGAAAACATATTTAAATAATGATGACAAAAACAAATAATGATAATAACTATCGAAAAACGATTTTACGATGACCTTAACAAGGGTACCACCAGTGCGCAAGTAAAATGTCGTAACTACAGCTTTATCTAAGCTGTAGTTACGACATTTTGCTCGCTCACCGACGGTACATTAAAAGAATCTTGAGTTGCAGTTTGATGTGTGAAAAGGCAGGGAATCTAGATTATTTCCCTTAGATCTATAGATGATATCTTACAGCGAACTATCTTCTTAAAAAGTAAACTGTAGTTCTGATGTTTCAAATAATATGATAAGAAAAATATAGAGAATTTTTTAGACACACTTATAGGTCTGTCGAATAGGATCGAATGATTAGTATAGAATTAATGCCTGTCTTAAAAAAAGTCGCTAAGTCAATGTTATAGTCATTAAGTAAAACACGATGGTTATCTAAATAGTCTGACGTTATACCATTGTTACCATTCGAGTAAAATTCTCTTCCAAATATTTCCTACATTATACAACATGAAATACAATTCCATCGATCTATTTGATTATGGGCATCGGGTGAGGTACATTCTATTAATCATCTGTCTGTAATCTGATCAATCAAAGTACTGAAATTCCCACACCTGCAACCGTCACTAGGCATTGTAAAAACTTGGTGCTCGCCAACTTATCTTTCATCGAGACCAACTGTGCGCCGACGCACTTCCACTTGAACCGACCGTCGATAGAAGACCATAACGTCGTAACTAGTACTTAGCTATAGCTGTAGTTACGATATTTTTGGTCTCCCATCCGACGATTATTATGAAATGTGATCCAAAACTATTTGACAGTAAAACGATCGTATCTTGTCTTTACACGATACCTTACACTGTATGGGGTATTTTATGTCACCTTCGTGTCGTTTATCAAACATCGTTACCAGACGCAAAGATTGGACGGAGGGCAGGTCCCACCCACTGACTCTGCTGGCCACACCTATTGACTCCGATAGGAGGTTCCACTTCATTATTTAACGGTGTTATATTGTAAATTTTATGGCCAGTAATATGTGACAAAAATAGTAAAAATTGTTGATTGGCGACCTAAACGTTGTGACTGCAGAGTTAAAAAGCCGTATTTCCAACGTTTAAGTTGAAACTTTGGTTTGAATGGTCGATTGAATTTCGGAAAATATGTAAAAAGGGCACGTTTGCATTTGATATTGGTAGTTTGAATTAGAATCTATCAAATCTTTATCGTCTGGTATTTGGTTATATGTTTTTGGCTCGAGGGATATCAATTTTATGTCCTTTTAAGGTCACCCAGCTGCTTTTTCACCTTGCCAGGAGATTAGTTTAGTGGGGGCATAATTAACGTAAAACAATCGATCCAATCAGATAGTATTTCAAATTGACGGCTCGATGTGATTTGGGGACAAATCACTTTTCTGCCCGACCGGCCATGAATACCGCCGAGAAATTCGACACGAAGGGCAATTAGGAACATAGTAAGTCAGTAATTCGAGAACTTTAGTTTCTATTGTTTTAGGCTTCCGGGAGAGAGTTTTTGTTGGTAGAAAACACGTAAAATTTTGAATACTTTTAGCACGTGGGGTGTCTAACTAGGGGGTATGTTAATTACACGTTTAATTAGGCCTTAAGTATATGACTTATGTGATCAGAAATTACACTCCCGTCGAAACAAATACATTTAGAATCTACACAAATAAAAAAAAAAAAAAAAAAAAGCAAGGGAGATCTTCCAAGCTAAAGCTGAGCGACCTGGGTCGAAGCTTAAAATCATTTTCTGCTTTGTATGACGCACCAGGTAGTTAAAAGGGATTGATTGTATCAGGTTGAACGCCACTTTTAACAGTATTTCAGTCATACCGGTGGCGACTGGAGCACCTAACCATGAATTCCTGGTACCACCACTACATCCAGATGCTCATTCCATTTAGGTTTGTGGTTACCCATCCATGTCGGAAACATGGATGTTTGCCTCGACCGGGCATCGAACCCTGGACCTAATGAGAGTCGAGCGCGCTGTCAACTGCGTTATGGCCGCGGCTAGTAGCTAAACCCATTCCAACTCAGTGGAATTTTAGACCGGTCCAAATTGAAAGGAGCTGCAGACGACAATTTCAAGTTGATGGAATTTTAAATTTTTTTGTCTTTTTGCATAGAAAACATTGTGGATAATGAAGAAATTGCTTAATCCAGCAATTTCTACATTTTCCACAATGTTTTCCAAAGCTTTTTCGTTGAGGGGCGTAAAAAGGAGGGGTTGATTGGGAATGGGTTAAAATACTGACCGAGTAATGGAAAGTGCACATTTCAATTGACATAAGCGATATCGACCGACTTAAACACCCTGACAGGCCACGACATTTCATCCAGGTGCAGTTTGAAGTAAGTTTTAGATGGCCATTTAAAGTAGATCAACCATTAACCCTTTTCAAAATTCTCAAAGTTCAAAGGGGTAGCAGACGACATTATAAAATAAGTACAATTCAAAAGCAGTTATCCTATAAGGTAGAAAATATTGTGGGGAAAGAAGAAATTGCTTGTTACAAGCAATTTCTTCTTTTTCCACAATGTTTTCTCAAGAATAAAAAAAACTCGATGGATGTGAAAAACAGGGATTGTACAAGAAAGGGTTAAAGGAGAAAGGGTTCAGTTTTGATGTACGCTATAGAAGCTATCAAAACAGTCTCAGACTACAACAAATTCTCAACATTCTTTCATGTTGAGTGCCTTTGAAGATTGGGGAACTTAAACTTTTGTCACCATGAAGCATCTCATTTGGGAGGTACTTTAAATTGGTCATTGGAACACCATTTTAACCCATTACTACTCAATAACGCCTTCATGTTGACGCCAGTAAAATACATAAGGAAAATATTGTGGGAAAACGATAAATGGCTTGTGACAAGCCATTTCTCCTTTTCACACAATATTTTCTACCATATTCAGTCATCATTTTTCAAATTACGCACACTTTGACATGTCGTCTGCAACCTCTTTCAATTTGATCCAGTCTAAATATTGTCATCTGGTGATGGGCTGAAAGAAAGTGGAGGGCGTGATACCAAATCGAAATTTTATTCATTCGCATTAAAACCATATCTTGTAGTTACTTGAAAATGCGAACACATGAATTGGTGGGCAAATAAGAATGGTACTTGCCACAATCAAAATGGTTACATTACTTCTCTAGATCTTTACATTTATTAAGCTGTCAAATAAAAAAGAGGGTGTATATGCATGATAGCATTTTACAGCCAAAAAGTGTCTCTGCCAGAAGGCAAATCAATTACAACTCTGTAACTCTATCACAGCTCTATGAGGAAAACAGTGTCTTCGTGCAGATAATAAACCATATCGTCAAAACACAGTGCTCCCGATGCGTGGTTATCGCCACATTTCGCGCTTTTGTGATTATTCCCGTAACATAAGCATTTTCTTCCTTTTCCACAATGTTAAGAATTGTTCTACAAATGTAAGTTAAATGCATGCGGTACCGGTTGTGATTTAAACATTCTACTCTCAGTGATTGGAAGCAGACGAAAGCATAAAACCTTAAGAGAAAATCATAGTTACCTCTATACGGCATTGTGGACAGGTTTCGGCATCAGCTAACCGATCCGGCTTCTGCTCTGCCTTTTGGGACTTGAGCCCACTACCCTGCTTCTCGTCCTTGTTTTTAGCTACTTTACCGCACTTTGGCTTCGCCACGAAATTCACCGAACTCAACAACATTGTTAGTTGTAATTTAAAATTTCACGTATTTTAAATATCCCTATAATGTATATTTCATCCGTATATTTCCACTTAAATCATCACTGTCGAGGATTTCAAAGTATGTTGAAAGAATGATACGTATGTAGGTAAATCATGTGTATTTATAGAACGATTTCTGATTGACATGTTGAGTTCTCCGTACTGACCTATTATTTCACTAAACAGCATGTCAATAGCTGATAAAACTCACGCCCCTCTAGACGTTTTATATTACGATGACGTATTTCGTGGGCGGGGCCAATTCATCGGCACGCGTTGTTAACAGGTTAACTAATCGATATACCTTAGTGCTATGCCATGAAATATGGTTGTAAAATAGCGTGAAATATTTGAGATTCCATCGGTTATTTAAATAGACGTCCCTCCTTATGGATTTAATGACTAATTTTAAACAAAAAGTACGATTTTAAGTATGTGTGCAGCCCGGATAACTTCGCAATTAGTATTTTATCTGATTCATTAATATGTAGAAATGTCATGCAAAAAAGGACTATTAGACTAAGAATACGAATGAAATATTGTTGTGGAGAAAGGGGTCATTGAATTCAATTTAGAAAAGTTCCATGTTTTATAGCTCAAAATGATCCACAGCTCGATTTTCGTCATTCCTTCTATAACCGCCAGTACACAGTACGTCTTGGGGGGGGGGGGGTGTTAATTAACAGGGGTTATTAGACGATTGTGCGACAATCGTGCGGTACATGCGGCTGCGTAAACAACAACAATAACAACAACAGCAATAAAAAACCAAAAACTCAAAAAAATTTTAGAAATAAGAATATAGCAGCTGAGAGACATTTTATCGCTTTTGGGCAAATGCTAGATACCCGGAGAGGCTTCATACGAATTTCTATTATTTAATCCAACTTTCGGATGCACCCTATAGAAGGCTTCAAGAGCTGACTGCAGGGTTTTTGTTTACCCATTACCAGACGGCAAAGTTGTAGACCAGTCCAAATTGAAAGAAGTTGCAGACGACAATTTAACTCATTCCTACTCAACAAAGTTGTAGACTGGTCAAAATTGAAAGAAGATGCAGTAGGCAATTTTTAGTTTTTGTAGTTTTATTTTTTCCGTTTTATTCATATAAAACGTTGCAGATAATGAATTAATTACTATATACAAGCAATTTCTTCATTTTCAACAATATTTTCATAGCTTCTTTCTTTAGACGCTTAAAAAGGAGAGACTGTGTAAGAATGGGTTAAAATTTATGATATTTTAGAGTTCTTCAACTTTCTTGGTAGAAAACATTATAGAAAACGGAGAAATTGCTTGTTGCAAGCAATTTCTTCGTTTTACACAATGTTTTTCCAATGTTATCTCCTTGAGAGACGTCAATAAGCGTCATTGTGTGGGAATGGGTTAACTCCCTTTTTTATTCCATCTACCGTCACTTCAGTCACTACCGGTTGGATAAATCAAAGCACTAAAAGTTCTGTAAGCTAGCAAAGCATGGTTTGATTTAGCAAATCTTTCCCTATTTGGGTAGAAAACATTGTGGACATTGAAGAAATTGCTTGAAACAAGCAATTTCTTCATTGTCAATCATGTTTTCCAAAGCTTTTTTCTTGAGATGCTTAAAAAGCGGAATTGAGTGGGAATGAGTTAAATAGCATGCCTCTGACAGAGTTCTCTACAATTTGAATATAGGTAACAATATTCCTGTACTACTTTCTATGGCGTAGGTATGGAATTGGTGGTAAAGTCTCCAGTGGCAGTTTGCACTCGTTGAACTTTGAGAAGACCTCAACATTTTGTCTGTTAACTTAAGCTATCAAAGCTAACGCTTTGCTAGCTAAAAAATGGTTAGATGATTCTGTAAACCGTCACACGGGACCTCGTTTTACAATAATTGACCAATCGCTGGCCCCGCCCAATGAATCCCTAGGCCCTGCCCATCAACTCCAACAGACAGTTCCGCTTCGATTTTTAACGGCGTTACTTTGCAAATTTTATGGCCAGTGGTATGCAATAAAAAAGTAAAACGGTTGGTTGGTGGCCTCAATGTCGTAACTACAGCTCGAATAAGCTGTAGTTACGACGTTTAAGTCGCCAGTAAAGGTTAACAAATGTGGCGGCCAATGTTTGGAGTTGATAAACTCAGGTCTTGGCTAAAAAAAAAATTGATTGGTCGTTTTATTCCTTGATATGCAACCGCGATCGGTCAATTGCTCGGTTGGTTCGGAAAAGCCGGAAATCGAATCGACGAAGTCGAGTTTCCTACGTGCAGGTTTACCCTTGTCATGCTGGATTAAAATCCTATGCAGAATTGCTTTAAATCAAAGGGCTGACAGCTCTTGAAGGTCTTAATGAGGGTGAATATTTCTTTTGAAAATTGATTTTTAAAACTACTCTTGCTGAAAGGAGACAAGCAGGAGGTAAAGACCAAGATTGGACTGCACTTATGTGCAGGCTGATCTTGGTCTATATCTCCTGCCAAATCAGGAATATTCCGGGTGTAGCATCACAAGGGTTAATGAATCCCTTACCAGACAACACAATTTTAGACCGGTTCAAAAAGATGTCGCAGACAAGAAATTTTAGTTAATGAAATTTTGGAATATTGTTTTGATTTTTGGTGTTGAAAACATTGTGGAGAATGCTTGTGAAAAGCAATTTCTTCAATATCCACAATGATTTCCACCCCTATAGATAAAATTTTTCTAAATTCTATCAACTTGAAATTTGTCGTCTGTAACTTCTCTCAAATTGGACTAGACAAAATATCCTGTCCGGATTCCGTTTTAGAAGATTTCCGCACCAATTCTTCTTTTTCCGCCCCTCAAGAAAAAATCATTTGTATACATAGTAGAATATGATGAAATTGATTGTAAAAACTAAATTTTTCATTAGTCACAAAGTTTGTTACCCCCCCCCCCCCAAAAAAAAAAAAAAAAAAAAAAAAAAAAAAAAAAAAAAACCACACACACACAAAAAACATAACAAAACAAAAAAACCCAAACATCAAAATAAAACAACACAAAAAAACAACAACAAAGCCAGAAGCTACATGTTATCGCCTGTAAATGCTTTGAGCGTGGATTTTTCTTAAATTATAACGTCTGGTATTTGGCTTAATGGATCTGGCTAGTGTTCAGTGAATACTGCTTGGGCTGCACAATCTCTGATTTTCACGGCCGTGTGAAATTAAATAATTTCAAAAGTTGTGGATAACAAAGAAACTTCCAATCACTCGCATTTCCTTCCTTTACCAACGAAGATTCTCAAAAATAGAGGATATTGGCTGTCGTTTTGATTATATATGACAGGCAATGACTGAGGAAACAAATTTGCTTAACCATTGCAAACAGTTTCGCAGAATAGGAAGGATCGTGCTAAATTGGAGAAAAGAACAGTATTAAAAGTCTATATACATCGTAAAGATATTTAGGCGGGTTTTCCTCCCACAAAATTACCACACGGAAAGGAAAGTTTACTACAGCTAGAGGGAAATGACCAGAGAATAAAAATCGTCTGCTTGATCAGAAAACTTCGTAACCGAAGCTTGAATGATCGTTGGCTACGATATTTTGGTCTCCCGACGACAAAATGCAACCTCATTATTAAAAGGGATAGAGCGAATTTCATGTTCATAAACAATTATTTTAGTCGCGCGAACCTATCAGAATAAGACCCTTTCCCATATTTGTCTCCCACTACTGTTTGGAAACTGAAATGATTTTGGTATTGTTTTTGTTTGTTACCCACCCCTAAGATAACTCATTTAACTTCACATGATTATTTACAAATTGAAAATATTTATTTGTGAACCTATTTAAGAATATGCTTTGTAATATATTTATAAGTGACATGTGACGATGTACAAGTCTAACAATAGATTTTCTGTCTGTTTGTCTGTCTGATAATCGTAAACCTAAGTGGCATGAGCAGCTGGAGGCTCGTAAAGCATGTTAATCTTGAGTTGTATTTGTTTCTTTTAAGAGATAGAATCCAAGAATTCCGAGAAACCGTCATTTAAACAATCATTATTTTTTAAAATCATTATACTTAATCAAAATAGATTAACCACCTAAAAGCAACTACGTTTCCATACACCACCACCACCACCACCACCACCACCACCACCACCACCACCACCACCACCAACAACAACAACAATAACAAAGAATTATGCCAGCGACAACACCCCAACACACATACAAACACTAAACCCGAAGGTTGATGGCTCCAATGTTCTTTGACCAATTACCACACAATGACGCTTTCTGACAACCCTAAGAAATATTATCGTGTAAAACATTGTGGGAAAGGAGAATTTGCTTGTGTATTTTTCTACCCTATTTGGTAGTTGTTTTCCAAGTTTAGCACAATTTGAAATATCCTCTGCAACTTTTTTTTAATTTGGACTTGTCTAAAATTGTGTTGACTGGTGATGGGTTAAGTGGACGATAGAACACGGCGATCATAGGCGAGCCTTCATTTGAAAAGGAACCTCCTGGGAAAAGCGAAAAGTATCGACTCTAATCAGACAGCACGGAAAGCACGTGCTGACCAGAATCGAGACCTTTCGCCCTTTGACTGTTTTCTGAATCTATAATGACCATTCTATTTTAATATGAGCGCGTGCGTAACATTTCCAACCATTGTACATGTGCGCAAAGTAAAGACTCGGATCAGTCTGTGCACCCGCACAGTCTGATCAGAGTCTTCACTCTGCGCTCTGTAGATAGATACTGACCCAAAGCATTTTTAAACAATCAGCGAATATTCTAGTTGCCCCGAATGGCTTTCCAGGGTGCTCAATGTGTGCGAGTCACGCACATGTGAAATGGTTGGAAATGTCACGCATAGGCTCATATACAATTCATTTCGGAAAGCGATCCCCGATTGACCTCTGCTGGGTCCCAACTCTTTTTCACATATAGATTTTACGGAACTTCCGGAGGGTACCTTTTTGCTTAACCCATTCCCACACAACAAAATTTTAGACTGGTCCTAATTGAAAGAAGCTACAGACGACGATTTCAAGTTGATGGAATTTTTTCTTCTTTTTTGATAGAAAACATTGCTGATAATGAAGAAATTGCTTGATTTCCACCATGTTTTCAAAAGCTCTTGTCTTGAGGGGGCGTAAAAAGGAGGGATTGGGTGGGAATGGGTTAACGATCAGTCATACTCTGTACATTCGAACATTGACTCTGTCAATCTGATCACACATTTTTTCAGCCAACTCTAATTCTCCATCAAAACAAGGTTAAGAAAAATAAATCTATCAACACCATCCTTGATATCTAACACCTTTTCCACTGTCCAATCCAGGACTTCCGAAAGTCATTTCCTTGTACACCTACGATGTCTTTTCTATCGCACGAGTGCTTCCATTTGGCGGATGAAAAAACAGGATCGCAGCTGGTAATAAAGAATCAATTGACTAATTAAATCATTTATGAAGACCGGAAGTGAATGATGAGATCAGGCATTTATATGATAGATAGATAGAAAGATAGATATATTGATAGATAGATAGATAGATAGATAGATAGATTGATAGATAGATAGATAGATAGACAGACAGACAGTTAGAAAGATAGATAGATAGATAGATAGATAGACAGATAGATAGATAGATAGATAAATAGATAGATAGATAGATAGATAGATAGATACATAGATAGATAGATGGATAGATAGATAGATAGATAGATAGATAGATAGATAGATAGATAGATAGATAGATAGATAGTTTATTTGACGTAAACTTTACAGTTTCTTGTCATATACCAATATACATATACAATTTAAAAAAACAAACAAAAAAACACACACACACAACACGTGACATTTATACGAACAATCTACAATTTCATTTCTTGTTTATCCTGGAAGAGATGCAGGGAAAAAATGAAAAAGTACCAGCAACAAATATTACCAAATAAAGTATTGAATGCTATACCAGTTCTACGTAAAAAACCTTCTTTTAAAAATTTACAAAGATCTAGGAGAACAGTTTTATCATTAGATTTCATCGAATTAATAAAGTTCACCATATTTGGGCGGGAGTTAAATTGTTGTTTTTTTTTCAGAAAAGCTTTTCTAATATCAGCAAAATAGGGACATTCTAATAAAAAGTGAAACTCGTCCTCAATTTCATTCATGTTGCGGGCTAAGCAAAATCGCTGATTTCTTTCGACATCTACCAGCTTTTATCCGTAGTATATGATTAGCATTTTTGTTTGTTTCGCGGTTGAAAGGTTTAAACTACAGAATATTCGAGCTGTAGCTACAACAAACGCGTCGCCAACCAACGGTTTGCTTTTTGTTTAACCGGTTCCCAAATGATGAGATTTTAGACTGGCCCAAATTCAAAGAAATTGCAGACGACATTTAAAGAGTATGAAATCTTGGATATTTTCAATTTTCTGCATAAAAATCATTGTAGAAAATGAAGAAATTGCTTTTGATAAGCAATTTCTTCATTCGCCACATTGTTTGCAAAAGTTTTCTGTCTTGGGGGCGTCTAAAAGCGTCACTGAGTGGGAATGGGTTAACCGGTTCCCACATGATGAAATTTTAGACTAGTCCAAATTCAAAGAAGTTGCAAACGATAATTTTATGTTGAAATCTTCAATTTTTTTGTGTTTTAGGGACAAAAACATTGAGGATAATGAAGTATTTGATTGTAATAAGCAATTTCTTCATTCTTCACAATATTTGCCGAAGCTTTCATATTGAGGGGCATTCAAAAAAGTGCCGTTGTGTGGGAATGGGTCAAAATGTCTGACCGTGAATTAGTATAAAACTAACTTGGTTTGATATGTAAGTCGAACTGCCTGTTGCCGGTCTGTCTACCGCTGATATCACTCATTCGGACTGGACGTTAATTTGGAGCTCCGACATTGGCCGCCATGTATGTGAAGCGTTCATGTTGGTTTGTTGACTTAAACGTTGTAACTACAGCTTATTCAAGCTGTAGTTAAGACGTTAAGGTCACCAACCAACAATTTTACGTTTTCGTTACATGTAAGTGGCCATTAATTTTGCAGAATAACGTCGTATAATATCGAAGTTGAACTTCCTGTCGGAGCCAATAGGCGGGGCCAACGGAGTAAGTGGGCGGGCCCAGAGATTGGTCAATTACTCGCAGTTTGGCGTATATATCAGAATTATGCGTGATCTTTCCAACAATTTCACTTATGCGTGAACAGGGCAGCCACACATTGCATTTAGAACATTCCCTTTTCGACTGAGGGGACCTTGATTCAATATCTATATATCAAATCCCTAATTTTGACGTCCATGTGATATTTTACTTGCGAAAATGTTTCCACAATATTTTCTGTCAAACAGAATGGCTACTTTTTTCTTCATAATTTCTTCGACAACCTCTTTAAATTTGGACAAGTTTAAGATTTTTTTTGAAAAACATGACAAGGGCTCCGATCAGACTGTGCGGATGCCGAGCTTTCGTAACAAAAACAAAAATTAAACGGCTGAGTCTCGTAAAATAGTCTTTTGAATTGATAAACTACGAATCTAAACCATTTTTGATTTAGATCACAGAAAAATACGGCCCTTCCACGTGAAGAATCAAAACACAACAAGTATGATAATGTCGCTATCATTTATGATTTGCGTGTTTTCGCCCATTCCCACACGACCCAAACCTTTTACTCCTCTAAAGACAAAAGAAGTTTGGAAAACATTGTGGATTTTGAAGAAATTGCTTGTTACAAGCAATTTCTTTATTATCCACAATGTTTTCTTTCACAGAAGACAAACATTTTTCAAATTTCATCAACTAAAAGTTGCTATTTGCAACTTCTCTGATTTTGGACTGGTCTCAAATTTTAACGTGTGGTAATTGGTTAAGAGAGTGATTGCTCGGTGTACTATTAACTTCACCAATAGTTTCTTACGTTCACTGATATATACTTCACCGGGGATAATACGTCACTTGTTTACAAATAAAAACCTTTTAATATCCCAACATTTGAGACTGCGTTGTGATAGCCAATAACGATCTATCGAGACATGGGGTCCTTGGTTCTATCCCCGGTCGCGGCAAGTATCCTTTCCGACATTTATCCCCCACCAATGGGTGGATAATCGTAAACCTAAGTGGTGTGAACGGCTGGAGGCATGAAAAGCATGTTGTGGTAGTACTGGTGTAATAAATACAGGGAATCCATAGTTAGGTGCTCCAGTCGCCGCGATATGACTGAAATACTGTTAAAAACGGTGTTAAACTCCATTCAATCAATCAATCTAGAGGCGTCAAAAACTATTGTGTTGGAATGAATTAAATTTTGACGTCATAAACTGTATTAACGAATAACGCGTCCTTTTTCCTCTCTAAAAGATAATATGTTATACTTTATAAATTATACGGTTTCTTGAAGTGGTATATGACGATTTATTCCCGACTGCCATAGAGAAAATGATGTCAACCGAGCGGAAGGTAGTTCTCGAAATGAAAGATGTACCAATCTTACCAAAACAAAAAATCATTTGGACACGATTTGTTTGTACAGCTATAAACTTTTTGTAGCCAGTATTTCAGACTTCATGCCGTCACCGTCTTAATGTAAAGGTCTACTTTACGTTTGAACCCGCAGTAACGTACATGACAAAACAGTTTTCTGTAACCACAAACGGCTTTATATGTCAACTCCAAAAAGGCTATACGTCCTTCCAAATCAACGAGACGGAAATTTAGGACGCTCGATCGACATTTAATCAAACTTGAAACTCTTTTCAACAGGTTAGGTATTTTTTTAACCTAGTTTTCCCAAAATCATCTTCATCCTTATCATCATCGTCATCATCATCATCATCATGATCAACAACAACAACGACGACAACAACAACGGTGACAACAACAACAACAACAACAACAACAACCCAACCATAAAAAAACAAACGAAACAAAAAAATATATATTTTGAGAAGTCAAACGTGTTTGATACGCCTAAGACAAGCGTTTCAAAGGTTTCGAATGCAAAACAGTGAAACTCTGGTAAATTGTCGGACCGCCAATGTCTATAGACCTCTAAAATAAAAAAAAAAAAAAAAAAAAAAAAAAAAAAACCACACACACACACAAACAAACACACACAAAAAATACATAAGCAAACAAACACCCCGAAATCTAACGCCACCACCAACACCTCCTCCAACAAAAAATTGTTCAACAATATTCCAATATGGTCTTTTTTCGCATGACGGGTGTAGAATACTTTTCGGTTTAAGGAGGGGAAAAAAAGATGAATTCGTCATTCTCGTTCTATTTCGCAGTGTTTACGAAGAAATCAATCCTTTGAGATTTGCTAGCACTACGATAAAATGACGGTATGAAATTCAATAGTTATTTTCATGACAACAAATTTCATTATTGTGCCTGCGTTGGTGTTTTGTGGGAACATTAATTCACTTTCAAGGTTATGTATTCAACTGGGTCCCGTGTTTCATGATGCTGTACGTAGGCATATCTTTTGTCTCTGTTATTCCGCTGTAAAAAATATCACCCAGCTTTTCATCGTCATATAATTTAATCTTTAGTTTCGTCTATCAGAAACGGGCGTTCTGATTGGTAGAAAAATATTATTCATAACTCCATGAACAAAATTTTGATCACGCAGAGATTTGGTATGCTTCCGCACAAAAAAGTCCCATACAAATTGGTATCAAAATTTGTAAAGCTTTTTTTTTTTCGCTTTCGCTTTTAAATTATAAGAAATGAAGAGAATACTTTTTGTTTTCATGGAGGTATGAACCGAAAAACCTAATCACACAATGTATGAATCCGCTTTGGATGTCTCGGACCAATAAGTTATTTCCAAATCAAGGTTAGCCAATGAAATTGTGGATTTTTTTTGCAAAAAGAATGAAATTGTGGTGTTATTGAAAGATTTGAGTGAGTGCTCCGAATGATATTAATGAAATGAGCGATGTGTAATTACCTCCCTTTACACAAATGCACATAATATTCTATCAATGTTTTTGTTGTTTAACCTATTCCTGTACAAATCCCGGATTTTACGTCATTATGATATTATATTTGAGAAAACATTGTGGAAAAAGAAGAGATTGCTTGTAACAACCAATTCCCCCTTTTCCCACAATATTTCTTCCTCTCACCATTTTTATTGTTGTCAGCAATCTCTTTCTATTTGGATAACCTAAAATTTCAAAAATAGGAAAGGGTTGACTCGGATTTAAAAGATACTTCCAAATTAAGATTAGACAATGACATTGCCGAATGATTTGAGCGCTATGAATGAATTATGGTTTATTTGGAACGAGTTGAATGGGTGATTTTGAATTTCATTGTATTTGAATGGAACGGTACACGAGCGATTTTGCATGATATTGAGTCTGATGAGAGTCAGTTTGCAGGCGACACAATTTCAGACTGGTTCAAATTTGAAGCAGTTGAAATTGAATTGAAAGTTTATACAATTTTATTTTCCCCTCAACTGTATGGGTGGAAAACATTGTGTAAATGTTGCAAACGATTTCTTCATTATACACAATTTCTTCCCAATTGTTTATCTTGAGGTGCGTCAAAAAGCGTCATTGTGTGGGAGTGGGTTAATTATAGAATATCTAACTTATCACGTTTGCTGTCGTCAAGCTCATGATCAGCTTCTTTCGGTTTCGGTTTCTTTTGGGGCCAGTTCCGAGTAACAAAAAAGTAAAATGTTTGGTTGGCGACATAAACGTCGTAACTATGGCTTGAATAAGCTGTAGTTACGACGTTTTAGTCGCCAAACCAGGAAAAATGGTAAACATAAATGTAGGCGAATGTCGGAGTTCAAAGCTCACTTTGATTGGTCGATTGATTCTTTGATAGAAAGGAACGATCCGTCAATTGGTCCAGTTACAACTATAATAATAATAATAATAATAATAATAATAATAATAAAATAAATAAATAAAAAACAGGCGAGTTTATTAAAGCGGCTCTTGTATACAGATTATGAAACAGTGGGAAAGGCTTAAGAAAGGGCAATTTTTTTATTAAATTTTCAGCTTTTGAATGAATATTACCTCCTACCAGCGGCCTCCAATGTTTTTTATTTGTTTTTCGATGTCATTTATTCAAAATTATCGACAATAGTCAATGAAAGCCTTTTTTCTCTAAATCATATTTGAAAACACACTGTTTATATAGATATTATAAAAGACATTGTTACATATTTTAACAGTTTCTCATGCTTGCCCATTTCTTATTAAGATCTTGTAAATAAACAAGTTACGTAACCCCCCCCCACACCCCGATTCCCTTATCAAAGTGCTCATAACCCTTTCCTGTACAAACCCTTTATACTTGAGAAAGATTGTGGAAAAAGAAGAAATTGCCATAATATTTTCTACCCCATAGGATAGTTTCATTTCCTCTTTAAAAATTAGATCAATCGAAAATTACCCCCCCCCAAAAACAACAACAACAACCCAACAAACAATAACAACAACAACAACACCCCCCCCGAAAAAAAAAAAAAAAAAAAAAAAAAGAAAAAAAAAAAAAAAAAAAAAAAATCGGGAAAGTGATAAGCTGACACTGAAATCATCGAAGACAGATCCAAACTATTTAATCTACAACGTCCAAAAGCTGTATTTACTATGCTTTGGTAGCCCGCCGTTGAAAGACGAAACGTAAAAATGAAAGGTCTGTTTATCCCAACACTCCCGCCTATGACGCCTCTTAAGAAAACAGATGAGGGAGGGGACGTGTAGAATAAAGAAATCGTTAGGTGTAAGCAATTTCTACATTATTCACAACGTTTTCTACCCCTAAAGATGAAGTTTTTTTTTAAAATTTTGGAAGCTATAAATTGTCGTCTGTAACTTCTTTGAATTTGGATGTTGTCGTCTGGTAATTAACTGATGTTAACTTCCCCATACTATTCTTTTATTTCATGTCAAATCCAATTAAGAGATGAAGAGATTTTTTTTTTGTTTTCATGGAGGTTAGAACCGAAAACCCTAATCACACAATGGATTCATACATTGTGTGATTAGGTTTTTCGGTTCATACCTCCATGAAAACAAAAAAATATTCTCTTCATTTCTCATAATTTAATAGAATCGAGCGAAAAAACAAAAAACATAACAAATTTTGATACCTTTTTGTATGGGACTATTTTGTTCGGAAGCATACAATATCGCTGCGGACTCAAAATTTTGTTCATGGAGATATGAATAAATTTTTCTGACCAATCAGAACGCTCGTTTTTGATAGACGAAACTAAACATTGAATTACATAAGATTGTCCTCTTCAATATTTTTCATTGTTATCCTGTCAATTGTGATAAACTTTTATTTTTTTTTTTCAAAAATTTGGACTCATCCAAATTCAAAGTGGTTGCACACGAAATGATAAATTGAAAACATTTCAAAACGTAACCATCCCATATGACAGAAAATATTGTGAGAAAAGAAGAAATTGTATGTTACAAGTAATTTCTTTTTTCTTCTTCAATGTTGTCCCAATTATGAAATCACAGGGCGTAAAAACCAAGGATTGAACATGTAAGGGTCAATTTGTTATGATTTTACCTTGCTGCTTTATGGATGGAAATCATGCAGACTTATAGTCCAGGCGGTATAATTTGGTCCAAATTGAAAGGAGTTGCAGACGACAATAAAAGGTTTATGAAATTCAAGATTTTTACAACTCTTTGGGAAGAAAACATTGTGTTAAATGAAGAAATTGTTTGTTACAAGCAATTTCTTCATTTTACACAATGTTTTCTTGAGTGATTTTCTTGAGGGGTGTCGAAAAGCGTCATTGTGTGGGAATGGGTTAAATATTTGGTAATGGGTTAATTACAACAAATCCCTAGGGAGATAAATCTCAGACAGCAAAAGGGCGAGTCAGGTGGGCGGTGACCAGAAGTATCCGATATTTTGTTTTTACGATCACGTTTAATCTCGCCGCGAACGATATTTAACGCTGTGATTCGATTACTGGGAGATACCACACACGAAAAGTTAGTCCTTGGAGACCCGACACGTACTCTTTATATCTACAGATGAAGTAATTGTTTACTGGTTTAATTTTCTTTCCTTTTTTTGGTTGATGACGCATGACTAGAAATAGAATGAGTAAAGGAATACGTTGCTGTATTTTCAGACTCGTCTTTGTCAATGGCACAGAATAATGTAGTTGAGATAAATGAATGAGTGAACAACAACAACAACAACAACAACAACGACGACAACGACAACGACTACATCAATAACAACGACCCCCCCCCCCAAAAAAAAAAAAAAAAAAAAAAAAAAAAAAAAAAAAAACCACCACCAACAACAACAACAACAAAAAATAACAAAAACAACAAAAAAAAAAACAAAAAAAAAAAACACCACCACCACCCTCAACAACAATTAATAGATAAAGTAAAATAACAAATAAATAATTCGCCACAGAAAGTACTTAAAGATTAAAAGTTTGTCTAAACACTCGCTCATTGCGCATCTGAACTTCGGGATAGAAACCAGCTAGTTGAAAAGAAAAGGTAAATCCCATTTCAAGTTTTTTTCGACGATCCCAAAAAGAATTTGTAAACATTGTTCCAAGCAATTTCTCACAATGTTATCTACCTTAAAAGTTTAAAATTCGCCGTCTGGTAATGGATTAACCCATTCCCACACAATCCGGGTTTTGGATGTCCCAGTCATAAGAAAACGATGTTTCAGAAAACACTTTAGAAAATAAAGAAATTGCTTGTGTCAAGCATTTTTCCCGTTATCAATGTTGTTTCTATCCAAAAAGACAACGATTTTTTTAATCTTATCAAATTAAAATTGTCGCCAGTATTCATTTCAATTCGAACTAGTCGACAATATTGTCATCTGGTAATGGGGTTAGAAAATGTTAATTAATAATGGAGATTGATTTGTGGTCAGTCCAGAATACCTTTACGGCATTCGAACGCTAATTTATAGATTTTTAACTCGAGGGTCGAGAGTACGATGATGATAACACAAAAGTACGGAGGTACGATTACGAGAGGGCGGGTTTGTGTTGTTATATCGCAGTCTTTAGCTGCCCTGATATCTTCATCGTTATAAAGCGTCGTATTTAAGTCGTCGTACTTTTCCGCTATTGTAGTACAACCGTGCAGACTTCATCGTAATAATATGATGTCGTCATCCTACTTTTGCGTTATAGTCATCGCCATCGTACTATTATGCTATTATAGTACCATCGTCTTGTCTTCATCGTAATAACGCGCTATCGCTTCTGTACTGTTGCGTTATTATAGAACCACCGTGCTGTCTTCATCGTCATAACGCGATATCGCCTGTGTACTTTTTTTATCATCATAGTACCATCGTGCTGTCTTCTTCATAAAAACGCGTTGTCGCCTTTGTACTGTTGCGTTACTATAGTACCATCGTAATAACGCGATATCCTCATCGTAATAGCGCGATTTCCTTATCTTACTGTCGCGTGTTAGTAATCCCCATCGTACTACCGCGGTATAATCTTCGTATTACCGCGATGTGGCAATCGTAATCTAGCATTATCGAAAATTTACGATTTTCTTGCTTTCCTGTGCGCATGCTGAATAAAATTCATAAAACTGGTATTAATTCATTAAGATTTCCAATTAAATCGATCCTAATTTATTTGCCAGAACTACATGTATACAATTTATTAATCAACGATTAACTAAAGCGACATTTAAAGTCCAACGAGTTGACCCTTATCGCAAATTTTTCTGCATTTCAGAATGATTTTTCAGATCCAACCCAACCACCTCCACCCCCTAAAATTCGCTTCATCCAACCCATTACCAGATGACAAAATTTTAGACTGGTCCAAATTCTTTCACTTTTTACCTCTTGGATAGAAACATTGAGGATAATAAAGGAATTGCCGGTAATAAATTTTCCACAATGTTTTCAGAAGCTTTAATTTTTGTGAGCGTCTAAAAGTGCCATTGTGTGGGAATGGGTTAAACTTGAATCATCGCGGCCACAGCGTGATGAATCGAGATATCTTCAATGGGCGACTAAAGACCAAAATTTCATACAAAGTTGTATTAACGACATTTTTGTCGCCGAGAGCCGATGTGTTTGAGATTATTTGATGTCTACAAGTGAAACCTTTGTATTAGATAAAGCGGTTACCCCTAAGAAAGGCCAACTCGACGAGGAAAAAGACAAAGCAAAACACAACCCAACACGCACACATTGTATTAACAGCTTTGTTAAACAGACCACCAGCGTATTGCGCTAAACAATTGAAAGATTTAGTGGCAAAAAGCTATCCTGACTTAACATTTTTCTACGTATGTTACTTTTGTTTGTTTGTTTGTGTGGGTTTGTTGCCACTTTTAGTATTTTAGTTATAACGGGGCGGCTGGTGCTTCTAAACATGGATTCCTAAATATTCCCCACACTAGTACAATCAAATCTTTCTATCAGAGCCACCACTTTTTTACGCCCCTTAGACGCACTGCCCAAGGATGAGAGACAAATGCGATATGTCGAGATGGCTTATGCCATGCAGTTGTCATTTGTCAGAGAGAAAGTTTGCGGAGTAAGCTAGTACGGAGTTGTATGTTTGTTTATTTATCGCTTCTACCGTACCATTTGACTGTGTCAGCGATGCCCCTAGAAGACGTTTAGTTGTTACGGGGGAATTGAATATTGCTGGGTTACAGGACGAAGCTGCTTAGAGCTCCGCCTGGTTCTTTAACGTGCTCGGTGTAAAGCACCGCCACGCATCAGTTTAACGTCCTATCCGAAAGACAAACAGTTTGTTAGTTTGTTCAGCTCAGGGTTCGAACCTGTGATTTTGCTAATCTGGCTTACATCCTAAGGCCATAATATCAGTATTTATTATATATCGATTAAAATCTGGCTATCTAATACAACTCCGCAGAAAAAATTCCGTATTCGGCGTGTTCTATGAAACCGTATTCGTTGAGTACCGCTAAACACTGACTACTTTTTTGTGTTCGGGTTTTTTCGGAAAGTTGCTTATTTCTTAATCATTTAAGAGAATTTTCTTAATGTCATGTCCTAAAAGGTATACAATAAAAGGAATATTACAACAGTGTGTTTTTCTATTTTTTTGTTATCGTGTTCTCGAATCATGTCTAGAGACCGAAAAAATACCTGCATACGATTCTCGAACACGATAACAACACGTAAAAAAAGACACTGTTGTAATATTCCTTTTTTCCTTTTATATCTTTTTTGCCACCGAAAGGAAACCTCTACAAGCATACTAATAAACGTAGAATGGTTGGTTGGATAAAAATTTAGTACCGACTTATGTTGAAAACATCCTAGGAAAAAGGAAAACATTGCTTGTCACATAAGTTTTCCTTTCCTTACAATTTTCTTCACTGTTATAACAAGCCATTTCTCACAATGTTTTTTTGAGAGTCAAACTGCGGGATACAGCGGTTATTTCATAAGTGAAATCAAAATGTATTCTGCAAGGAAAAGCACTGTAGAATCTATGACACAAGAGGAACGTGAAGAACGTGAAGAAATAATCTTATACCACTCAGAAATAATTTAAGTGTAAGGCTTTCAGAGGACGAATGTCTTCTTTTTTTCCCCTCGATCTATTTCAAAAAGATGATCCCAAGGACGTGAAAACAAGGAATTGATCGTATCAATCTATTGGGGCAGTGAAAGTTAACAGGTCTATTATAAATTCTGTCGGTAGAATGTGCAAATGTCATGAAAGAATTTTAATCTTCCCGATTAACCTTTCAATTTGGATCACACGCAGACGACATTATGAATTATAAGACCAGACGACACTCGGCATAAATCACTAGAGACGTTTTTTCCCAACTGATTCTTTTGAAGCCATAATTTTATCATTTTAGATAAAGATTCTTATTTTCCGCACAGTGTTCTTGACTACATATTGCAGCGACCATCGCGTAGTTGGTAACGGGTCGGACTCTCGATCATGAGGTCCCGGGTTCGATCCTCGGTCGCGTTGAAAATCCTTTCCGACATTTATCTCCCAACAATGGGTGGATAATGGTAAACCTAAGTGAGGTGAGCAGCTGGAGGCTCGGAAAGGATGTAGTGGTATTACTGGTGACAGAAATACCAGGAATGCTTTTCTTTTTGGGTAGAAATAAATTGTGGATAATAACAAAAATGTCTATATCAAGCAATTTCTTCTTTATCCACGATGATTTCAAAAACCTTTATTCTTGCGGGATTGTGTGGGAACGGGTTTGTCATGCTGTAGTTACGAGTTTTATGACAATTGTACTGTATATTATTTACAAATTGATGAGAGACAACGAATAGAAGGATATCGTACCTTTCCACACACACACACAAATCCAATATTCTAAGAAGTATGTTGAAAATGAAATACTATAACCCCCTTTCTGAATGCACCACTAGGTGCATAGTTTCATTTGATATGATTTGGAATCATTTAATTTGATATAAATTAGATTCATTTATTAATGCAAAGGACTATTATTACTGTATTAAATGGCGATGACGTTGTGCTTTTTAAGATGAACAAATTTCATAAATGCTATCTCATTATGAAATTGAAAAAAATAAAGCATATAAAACAATATTTATACTTATTTTGTAAAGAAAATTTCTGATCTCTTAGTTAATGCCCCTCAAGGTGATAGGATTTGTCTGTCATTTTTTTTACTTTTTTCATTTG
>OX336379.1:29626779-29914279 GCA_946902895.1 Fragum fragum | reverse complement strand
GATAAGAAAATATTTTCATATCTAGTTTAAAATAAGTGACTTTTCAATTGTTGTTCAAACGTTTAAGTCTATTTATAAATCGTCTTAAAAACCAATTCATCATGATGAGGTAAAAACTGTGACTCGATAGGTGCCTTTTTTGATCAAATTGATGCAAACATTTCGGCAGTAGAAATCGCGAATTTGTCAGCAGTCTATTTGTGAGTCCCAGGTTCGATTATTAACAAGACAATAATTTTCCCCACGAATAACACTGCTTCTTTCGTCCAAAGCGTCTTTTTGAATCGTAAGTTACTAAGCTAATCGAGCCAATTTGTTTGCCTTTTTACCAGTATTTCAGTCATATCGCGGCGGCTGGAGCACCTAACAATGGATTCCCGGTATTTCTGACACCAGTTCTACCACTACACCCTTTCCGAAACTCTGGGTGCTCACCCCACTCCAGTTCACGATTATTCAGCCTTTGATTTTTTCTATCTAAGACATACAAGGTAGTGTAGCAGTATCGAATCGAATCCGTTAGGTCGTACCGTAAATACAAACGAATCTTTTTTTCTGTTTAGGGGTCACAGTTGGATATTTGAACCCTTTCTTGTTTAAGAAGTGTCTAAATTCAAAAGGGTAGAAGACGACATTACAAAATAAGTTAAAATAAAAAAGTAACCATTCTATATAATAGAAACATCGTGGGAAAAGAAGAAATTGCTTGTTCCAAGCAATGTCTTCTTTTTTGCGCAATGTTTTCTCAAGTACGATATCACAGGGACGTAAAAATCTAGGATTGTACGGGAAAGGGTGAAACATGAATGACATTTAACGCTCTAAAGGAGCATCCGAAAAAAGCGTTTAAATTCTTGTAAAGAGATGTGTTCTTTAGTAAGTCAGTGAGCATTTCAAAAGTGGAGTTGCAGAAAGCGAACGGCAACGTACCGTCCAGTCAGACCAGATCGATGCACTCCGCAATCTCTGCATAGTCAGTGTCGACATGCTTGTCAGTTATTTAGAAAATTATCACGCCTTTACCCTGTTTATCCTGCGCAATTTGTGCAGACTGGCTAGTAATCATTTTCTTCCCCTAACCCATTCCCACACAATGTCGCTTTTGGACGTCTCCAAGAAAAACAATAGGGAAAACATTGTGGAAAATGAAGAAATTGCTCGTAACAAGTAATTTCTTTATTTTCACAATGTTTTCTACCCAGAGAGTTGGAAAAAGACCTAAAACTCCATAACCTTCATTTTCTCGTCTGTAACTTCTTTCAAATCGGACCCGTCTAAAATTTTGCCATCTGGTAAATTGTTAAAGATGTCCCTTATTTGCTTGGCGGTTCACCTATGTCTGTCGACCTTGACAAGTCTGACCTAGTCAGGAATCTCGTATTATCTTTGTTGACGCTTCTATAAGGAATGTTGTGACCCAGCCAGACTTATCTTTGTACCATTCTAAAAGGTACGAAATGTAAAAAGGATTAAAATTCGATTAGCTCGCCGACTATTCTTTGAAAAAAAAAAATGAAATAAAATCAAAATGTAGTAAATTTTGTTTCAAGCAACCACCCAAGAATGGTCGCTTAATACAAGATTTTTTGAGAGATGTGAAGGATTGATTCGATTGCATATACAAATTATCATAGAAATCTTGCTTAATCCTAAATTGTTGGAACTCATTAGAATCGTCTTCTAATTAGTCCCAACAACATAGGATTCAGTTATAATTTTAGTTTTCAGAAAAAATGACTTCACTTTTGGTCGCTTAAAACACTCCAACTTAATCCCTCGTTTTTACGCCCGACAAGAAAAAAAGCTTTGTAAAATATTGTGGATAATGAAGAATTTTTCCACAATTAAATTTCTATCAACTTGAAATTGCCATCTGCAGCTTCTTTGAATTTTGACCCGTCTGAAATTTTCCTGTGTTGGAATGGGTTAATGGACGTGGCCGCTGGATAGAGGTGGTTCCTCGAGTGAGATCGATTGTATTCCATATTTGTAAAGTAGTTAATTCAAGGTGACACATGGTTAACTGCCAAATTTTGCAACCAGGAGTAACAGATTGAAAGATCTCATTCAATCGACCATATGGAAATGTGTGATTTCCTGCAATTGAATAAAGTCTAATCCTACCTTATTTTGAGTTTAAGCATATTTTATTTGCATTACTTCATATAAATGTACATAATAAGTTTAACATATCTATAAATATCAAGCAAAAAAGGTTTAGAACGGAAGCACAAGCTTATGATGTTCTTCCAGTAGGGAGAAGAACACCCTACCTTATTTCAAACAGGTTTTTGTGACTCATTAGGTCACCTGCCTTGACCACCCGGGTTTGAGCCTCTTTGAAGACCCCCGGCAGCTGTTTGAGTTCATGCCGCAACATTTGATGTGCAAAACGCCCTTTTATTATACAAGTTAGTCATTTTATTTTCGGAAGAGGCAAATTGGATTATTTCACTTAGATGTGCGATTTAAAGATGGTTTTAACCCAATTCTCAGATTTAGTTTATATTTGACAATAGATACCCGCAAGGTATCTGAGAGCTTGAAACAGATTATGGCGGCGGTAAGGAGATACAAAATGTATTACAATTTGTTCACTCTTAAACCTTATAACTACAGCCTTTTCTGAACAAATGTTAAATTGCAGCTTGTTTTTTGCTACTTTGAACCTGATCCGAAAGCTCATCAAGATATCGTCGTGTTACGAACAAAACATCATAGCCATAACTTTTCTCAAGCTGTAGTTAAGCCTTTCCTTTGGTCATCCATTTACAGTATACAGGATATATTTTCAATTGACAAATCGCAATGTAAATCAAAGATTTACATGATTAATCCAATCAATCCTTTAGACCAGAAGTGTACTTTTAACTCCGACATTTGCCGACATTTATGTCAAACATTTTCGTTGGTTAGGCGACTCAAACGTCGTAAGTGAAGTTTGAATAAGCTGTAGTCACGGCGTTTAGGTCGCCAACCAACCACTTTAATTTTTGTTACATGTTACTGGCTGCAAATGTTGCAAAATAAAATGAGCGCATGCGTGACATTTCCAACCATTACACATGTGCGCCAAGTAAAGACTCAGATCAGCCTGTGCATCCGCACAGTCTGATCAGAGTCATCACTCTGCGCTCTGTAGATAGATACTGACCCAAAGCTTCTTTAAACAATCACCGAACGTTCTAATTGCCCCGAATGGCTGTCCAGGGTGATCAATGGGTGCGAATCACGCACAGGCGAAATGGTTGGGAATACCATTTTTTTAAGGAACCGGGTACTTCCTGTTGGAGTCCGTTTGAGTTGCCAGCGGAGTCGATAGGCGGGGTCAATGACCAGTAGACTGGACACCGGACCCTTATATATTTTACTTATTCAATCTGTAGTTACAACATTTAGGTCGTCAACCAACATTTTTTGTTTATGCCAAATTCTACTGACCTTACGTTTGATATCTAGGTTGATGAATCAACCTGTAGGGGTTCTGAGGGTCGGAGAGCGATCTTTCAATTTCCCGAGTTATATCCTTCCTAAAAAAGTATGTCTGCATTATAGAAAACAAGCAAGTTCGGATCACATGAAAACAGACGCAAACGAATTTTTTCTCGCTTTTAGCTCTTTTATTGATTGAATGGGGTTAATCGCCGCTTTTAACAGTATTTCAGTCATTTCGCGACGGCTGGAGCACCCAACAATGGTTTTCTGGTATTTCTCGCACCAGTACTGCCACTACATCTTTTCCTTTTCTCTAGCTGCTATCCCACTTAGGTTTTCGATTATCCACCCATTGGAGAGAGACAAATGTCGGAAAGAATATGTGCCGCCACCGGGGATCGAACCCATGACATACCATCATTGAAGTTTGGGAGTCTGGCGCGCTGATACATAAAATAGTCCAAAAAAAGAGGCGTCAGATTCAACAAACAGAGTGGAAATATTTGATAATGTTTTCTTTTATTGATATGATCTTTATATCTGATTCATTGTTAACCAGTCGAAATGTTACGCCCTGTAAAATACGTTTTTAAAAAGAATAATTTCATAGTTCAACTATTTTCAAAACAGCATAAGTACCCAAATTTTTAACCCTTTCTGTTGCGGTGAATTTGCGCAGATTTCTCATCGATATGGTCTAAGCGTCCCTAATCAAGATAAACTTATTCACGATAAGTTCCGGGCCCAATCATTTAACCCATTCCCACACAACAAAATTTTAGACTGGTGAAAATGGAAAGAGGCTGCAGATGACAGACGAAAAACAAAACAAACATACAGAAAAATGAGAGAAAACATTGTGTAAAAAGAAGAGGTTTCTTGCAAAAATTTTAAACCATTCCCACACAATGACGATGTTTGACGCCCCTCAAGAAAATCAATTGGGAAAATATTGCGTAAAATGAAGAAATTGCTTGCAACAAGCAATTTCTTCATTTTTCACAATTTTTTCTACTAAAATATTTGAAAACAGTATCATATTTCATAAACTTTGAATTGTCGTCTGCAACTCCTTTCAATTTGGACAAGTCTAAAATTTTGTCTTCTGGTAATGGGTTAAACTATTTTCAAAACAGCATGAATACTCAAATGTTCACCCTTTCTGTTGCGGTGAACTTGCGAAGAGATTTCTAATCAATACGTTCTGAGCCTCCCTGATCAGGATAAATTTATCGACGATAAGTTCCTGTTCCCAATCCTTTAGACCATTCCCACACAATGACGTTGTTTGACGCCCCTCAAAAAAATAAACAAATAAATAAATAAAAATGGGAAAACGTTGTGTGAAATAAAGAAATTGCAACAAACAATTTCTTCATTTTACAAAATGTTTCTATCCAGAAAGTTTTTTTTTCTAAAACTTCATAAGCTTTGAATTATCGTCTGTACCTTTTTCAAATTGGACCAGTCTAAAATTCTGTCGTCTTGTAATAGATTAAGCTATTTTCAAAACGGCATAAGTACCCAAAATTTCACCCTTTCTGTTGCGGTGAACTTGCGAAGAGATTTCTCATCGATAATCTCTCAATGTCACTGATCACAATAAAATTATTCACTGTAAGTTACTGGTTCGAACCCTTTAACGAACTATGCAGTTTTAGACTGTTTCCTATCGAATAAGTAAACATTGTGTAAAGATGAAGAAATCACCTGCAACTTCAAATTTGAATTAATGAGTTATCTTAACTGTAACTGTTCAAAAAGTTCTGAAAGAAACAAGTGACAAATATAATCGCTAGTTTTCATTCGCTTACCATTGGATCTCGCAAAAAACAAATCTTTAATCAGAACACGAAATTTGAGTAAATTTTCAAAAAATTACCATTTTTTTTACAATCTCGGGCCCTGAACTGAGAGTTTGTAATTAACGACATATTGTTTCGGATCTTTGAAAAAAATCATTAGCAGTAAATTGGCGATATTTCTGTTAAACCTTAAAAACAAAAGGGAGAAACCAGGAGAACGCCCTGCATAACACCAACACGCAATATAATTGCAACAGTATAATAGCCTTATATGGGAAAACGCCTTTAAAGACCAATCATTATCCGAATATCTAGTTAAAAACAAAATGACATTTCTGTAAACAAGTGCGCAATAATGATATAAAAATGGTACCTTATCTTAGCCCCCCCCCCACGCTGAACCCGGAATATTCCTGCCTTTGCAGGATGTGTAGACAAAGATCAGTCTGCACATATGCGCAGACTGATCTTTGTATTCACCACCTGTTTTCCTTTTCAAGCAAACGCTTTCAATAAAAAATAATTTCGAAAAAGAACCTTGCCCAAAAACTAGGGTTTCTAGTGCTTTCGTCCCTTACATTTCTTGGAATTTTTCTTAAAGGGCTTTTATTCAGCACGACAAGGGTTCAGGGTATTCTTTTACAGATTTTTCGATCTGTCGTCGGTAGGTGACCAAAACCTCGTAACTACATCCTGAATAAAGCTGTTGTTGGTCGCGTTCCGACTATACTTGGGTAGAAAGTAACGATCTAACAATCGTTAGTTAAATAGTGAACTCTATGCCAGTTAAGAGGATTACAGTCTAAAAGACCGCAACAACAACAACGCCGCCGCCGCCGACGACGACGAAAGACTTTTTTTCAATAATCGAGCCCGAGAGTGACATTCCAACCGTTTAACTTGAGCTCCTATTAAAAACTCAGATCAGTCTGTACAGCTGCACAGTCTAATCAGAGCCTGCACTACTCGATATGTAGATAGCTACTGACTGAACGTTCCTTTAGGCAACCAGCAAATATTCTACAGACACTGTGTGACTGTTCAGTCTGCTAAAATTGTGCGTTCCAAGCACGTGCAAAATGTTTGGCAATGTAACGCTCAATTGGCGAAACACGAATGGCAACCAAATAACCAATCGACTAATCGAATCATTCATTTGCCAACATTTGTTTGAAGTTTTGTTGGTTTGTCGACTCGAACGTCGTACTACAGCTTATTCAAGCTGTAGTTACGACGTCTATGTCGCAAATTAACCATTTCACTTTTTTATTATTTTTCACATCTAGGAGCGGAGCAGTCAGTAGGCTTTACAAGCGGAGTCAGTGGCCGTGGCTAGTAGATTCATTGGGCGCGACCGGCGATCCATCAAATGTAGATTTAATCAAATGAAAAACGAAGAAAAAAATAGAATACAAGAAGTTGTATCAATCGAAGAAATGCGTGGGTGTTTAGCTATTGTCTGTGACATAACACTGTTACACAAGCGCACTAAATACGGTAAGTCTGAGAGATATTGAAAACTAACGACAATTCAATCAAAAGAAATGGTGGTCACTGTCAATGTTGTGTTTTCGTTGCATTACGCCCGATTACGCACGGTTACACCTGCTCCAGGCGTAAGTAAACCTCAAATATGTCCCTATATATATATGAGTCACTTTTAGTTTGTACTTTTCATATAAATTGCCCACTAACCGTATTTAATAACTTGACCAGTCATCTACTAGGAGCTACAAAGCCATACATAGAGATTGAAATCAACAGTCGTTGGGCGATCCAAATGTCGTAATTACAGTCCGAATACTCTGAAGCAATACCTCTTTATAGCCCACCGACCGACTATACGCGGGTAAAATGTATACTCCAACGGCGATGACGTATAACGTGGCGAAGACTGACTTGCGTGTACAATCACAAAATGTAGGTTAAAAGTAATCTTTTTTTCACTAATTTAACCCTTTCCTGTTCAATCCCTGGTTCTAACGTCTCTGAGATTTTATAACCAAGAAAAACATTGTAGAAAACGGAGAAATTGCTTTTAAAAAGCAATTTCTTCTTTTTCTACAATATTTTTTACCCTACTTAATCGTTATTTCTCAAATTAAATCCAATATAATTTTTCGTCTGCAAAACCTTCAAGTTGGACAGGTCTTAGAGTTTCGAAAACAGGAAACGGTTAATAAGTAACTGATAGACGCTAATTGTGTTTTACAACACAGTTGAAAATATTTTGCTTTTAAAGGTTTTTGCTAGTAACTAAATGCCATATTATCTTCGGTGAAGTATAGAAGCGCACGGCAGGATTAGGAGCCTGTGACAAACCCATTCATTGGAAGAGATTATCTTAAGCTATTTGTCCCCTTCCCATAACGTTTTTTTTTCTTTTTAACCAATTACCAAACAAACCTGTTTTTTTAACGCGCTTGAGTTGAGAAATGAAGACGCTCTCAAAATTCGCAAATGCTTTAATAGTTCTCGGACAATCCCCTATTTTCACGTACCTATCTTATCATACTTGATCCTTTATGGATTTCCCTTCTTTTATGATGTCGTCTGCTTCTCATTGAATCCGGAAAAGCCTAAAATTTTGAAACAGCCAAGGATTAAATGACCTCAGTAAGCTTACATTATCAGCAAGGCTGTGTCAAATAAGAATCTATCAAACAAGAACGGTTACAAGGGGAAACAGCGGTACTTTTCCTGTGATTAATGTATGAATCATTGGAATGAATGGGCCTTTATTCTATTTATCGGTCTGTTACAAGGGGATTTACTGGGTTTTAACCCATTCCCACACAATGACGCTATTTGACGCCCCTCAAGAAAACAAGTGGGAAAACATTGCGTAACATGAATAACTTTCTTGCAACAAGTAAGTTGGAAAACAACAACAACAACAACCCTAAAATTTCATAAAATTTGAATTGTCGTCTGTAAATCCTTTCAATTTGGACCAGTGTAAAATTTTGCTGTCTGACAATGGATTAACATGACGAGGATTAATTAAGCACATAGACTTATTTCGAGCAATTCCTCTTTTTCTCTCAGCTCTTTATATCCCACTGCAAACTCGGTTTGAAATATCCACTACCCTCTTTCAAACTAATTCTCATACAATCATGCCTTCGACGCATAAGGGAAAAAAGATTTGTAAACATTGTGGAAAATGAATAAGATTATGTGTTACAAGCGTTAATAATCTTCAATCTTTTCTTCCCCAAAAGGTAAAGAATTTTGAAATTTCATCAATTAAAAATTGTCGTCCGCAATATCTTTGAATTAAGACTGGTCTAAAACTTTGTCGTCTGGTAATGGGTGTACGATAATCAGTCTCAGAGCCGAGTGTCATGAAGGGGGCATTTGTATGACTCAAAATGTTATAACATGATATATGGACGAAAACGAAAGGAAAAATGAGAAATATTTTGTTTCCGAAAGAGTATTTCAAGTTACACTTCGCGGTCAAGGCGCAATTGACCAATCGCGAATGTCAATCGAATAACCAGTCGATCATTGAAATCAATAATTTAAACCGGAAGTTCAGTTTGAACTCCAACATTTGCGGCCATTTTGGCGAAACCTTTGTGTTGGTTTGGCGACTTAAACGTCGTAACCACAGCTTATTCAAGCTGTAGTTACGACGTTTAGGTCGCCAACCAACCATTCTTCTTATTTGAAGAATGCTACTGGCCGTAAATTTTGAAAAATAACGCCGTTAAAAATCGAAGCAGGAGTTCCTGTCGGATTCAGTTGAAGTTGGCTTAAGGAGTAAGTGGGCGGGGCCAGCGATTGGCCAAATGCGCGTCTTCCTCTTAATCATGGCCTTCAGGGTTTGACCCCGGCCAGGCTAGATATCCTTTCCGTCATTTGTCTCCCACCAATGGATGGATAATAGTAAAGCTAAGGCTCCAAAAGGATGTAGTGGTAGTACTGGTGCGAGAAATACCAGGAATCCATGGTTAGGTGCTTCAGCCTCCGCGATATGACAAAGTACCGTTAAACCCCTTACAAAACAAAAACTGTTAAGACCAATATTACTCCTTTTTTAATTTTACCAACCGGTCATGTATTAATTTGGCCTTATTCTGAAATTTCATGTCAATCCAATCACATCAAAACCAAAATTCAGTCTAGAATCTTTTTTTATGTGTTTGGTAATAGGACCTGGATAATAGTGTATCACATGACGACAGTGTCGTGAGGTTAGCAAAATGACGTAACTGCAGCAATAAAAAGCATAAAATAATACGTTTTTGTCATTTATATTACGATATTTAGAATTCCATAAGATGGAAATATATGGTTCGTTAAACATCTTAATGGAATTTTGCATTGGTTTAGTTCGACGGAGACCGCTCTGCGTATTAGATTTCGTGAATGATTAATTCAATGAACGAGGATTCACGCTTTGAATTCCTTGGTCCGGACAACAATATTTTAGACTGGCCCAAAGGAGTTGCAGACGACAATTTTAAGTTGATGAAATATTTTAATATCTTTGGCTATTTGGGAAGAAAAGGTTTGTGGATACAAGCAATTTCTTCATGTTCAAAAATGTTTAAAAGACTATTTTCTTGGTAGGCGTAAAAAAACGAAATGATGTGGCAGTTGGTTAACCAATTACCTAACAATCCCGCTTTTGACGACCGTTAATTTGAAGGTTAAGAAAACAATGCGGAAAATGTAGAAATTGCTTGTGATATGAAAAAAGCGACCATTTTTTAGAAAGTTCCAAAAGTGTCGATTTATTTGATCCTGCGTATATGACGTTACTTAGTGCACATTGAATTACAGTAGGGATAAATCTAACTAAACAGTTAAATCATCATTTTTATAACTTTACTATTTCGGTGTATATATCGACTGATAAGAAATTTCGATAGTCCATCGAAAAGCATTTAAAGATACTTTGAACTTCTGACCCATTCCCACATAGTGACGCTTTAAACGCCCCGACAATAAAAAACTTTGGAAAACATTGTGGAAATTGTAGAAATTGCTTCTCACAAGGAATTTCTTCATTATCCACAATGTTTTCAAACCGAAAAGATAAAGATTTCACCAACTTCAAATTGTCGTCTGTATCTTCTTTGAATTTGGACTGGTTTTTAATTCTGTTGTGTGGCAATGGGTTAAGGAAAGCAGCGAGCGAAACGCGTTCCTGCAAAGCAGCTTCGAAGCGCCTGTTGAATTAATAGATTTTTTAGTAGTGTTATTTGTTCCCTATAAGGAGGTCATCGATTCGAGTTTCGTCGTTAGAGAAGTGTGTTCTTTGTGAGGCACTTCTTCATTTGAGTCCACCTGTTTGATTGGTAAAGTCCAATTTTTTGTGTTGGAAACTGAATCATTTTGAACCATTATCATATCGATTGTTGATATAACACAACAATAATGTGTATTAATAGTCCGTATAAGTGGTTATCACCCCTTAACAACATGGAACAACAACAACAACATCAACAACAAGCAACCTCATAAAAACTGTCCAGTAAACTCCAAAATAATTCGAGCAAAATTCAATAATATGCTGAATTGGGAATATAAAACACTTAATTACTGTATATAATTATATACCTGTATTTGTATTTCCGTTTATTTATCGTCGCTACCGTAGCACATGCCCATATGAGCGACGCCCCCAGAAGACGGTTAGTTGTTACAGGGAAAGTGCAAGGATATAGGACGAAACTACAGACAGCTCCGCTACGGAGAAAGTTTTGATATTCCACTCGACCTTCGGTCTCGTGAAATATCAAAACTTTCTCCGCAGCCCAAAGTAAGTACAAGATGTTATATCTCTATCGTAACCTAATATTCTCTATGAATCAACTATAGTAAATGGCTATACTGTGTCGGATAAGGGTTACGATCACCTTACACAATACATTTGACCCAAGAAGTCAGACGCAAATTTCCTTGTTCGCTGTTATAGACAGGTTTGTCAATGTGACTAGGCTGACCCGTGACAAGCCCTGCTACCTAGAGTTTTTAGAGGGCAGAAGTTCAATAGAACTGTAGCTGACTTTTGCTGACAAGACCAGTGCGTCTTTTGTGGAAAACATTTTCTTTTTATTTTCTTGTTAAGTACAAGAGGAAATAGTTATGAAACAATAGTCACCCAATACAAGAAATGAATCTCACTCAATAGATGAACAATGTCGATCATGGCCAGACTGCGTCGATTGCAAAGTGTCGAAACGATTAAATTTTAGCAAATTTCGGGAATCCCAAAATTTTGTACATCACCCCGATTGTCCTGCGCTTGATTTAATCATTTTCTCCGCATCGAAACTGGCCAAAGTAACATGAATAGGTCGATTTGTAGCACAATAAGCCATAATTGTCGGTTTCGATGCATGTGGAGCACGAGACTACCCTTATCCAGTCATTTGGGAAGATTTTTGAGCCTCTGGGGGGATCTCTACGGATCTTCAAAGGGACCGCAGGCCACGCCAATCGGCTTTATTTGTTCAATTATGTGAACATAAACTAGTAAAAAAATGGTTGGTTGGCGACCTAAGCGTCGCAACGACAGCTTGAACAATGCTTCATATGAATGTCGGTCAATGTTGGAGGTCAATGTTCATTTCCGTTCTAATTGAATAATGATCGATTGATTCTTTGTTTGATATCCGCGATCCATCAATAAGCAAGTCAGAATTTTGTGGAACAGTGTCGTAAATCCCGATTTAAATGCACAATACCGCTTTTTAACGCCCGCCAAGAAAAGACCCCGACTCCCCCTGAACAAGCAATTTTTTTTCAAAAAAGTTCCATAATGATATCTACTCTAAAACTCAACGATTTTTTCTAGATTTCACCAACTTGACATTGTAGCCTGCAACTTCTTTCACATGGGACCAGTCTAATTCTGTTGTGTGACAATGGATTAAAATGATATAGATTTTATATAACTTGTACCTTACAGTACCCTAAGTAATTGTTAAATTATCTGTTAAATCTACTTAATAGAATTGAGCACAATTGGTAATACTTGTTTACTCCAAATTTTAAAACCGCATTTGTTTGAAATTGACTTAAACGATTTTATTTCGAAGACATTGACAAGAAAATCCAGTGCCGAAACAAACGAAAACAACTTATTTACTTTTTTATTCCTCTGCGTGGGAGTTTTATTTGCAAAGATGCCGTTAAACCTGTGTTAAAGGACAACCAAAACGGCTACCAATAAAACCGCTTGTTTGCGATTGCCAATCGAAAAACCAGTCAACTAATCAAATCACTCACTTTGACCAGAAATGAGTTTTGAACTCCAACATAGGCCGCCATTTTTGATAACCCTTTTTGTTGGTTTGGCGTCGTTAACGTCATGAATGAGCTGTAGTTACGACATTAAGATCGCCAACAAACTATTGTACTTTTTTGTTACATGTTACTGGCCATAAATTCTCAAAATTACGCCGTTTAAAAGCGAAACGGGACTTCCTGTTTGAGTCAATTGGCGGGGTCAACGGGTTAAGTGTGTGTGTGTGGGGGGGGGGGGGAAGCCAGAGATTGGTCAATTACAGGAAAACGTAATTGTTGAATGGAGATGATTCTTACGGTCAAGCGGCAACATCCTCGGCTACCTCGGGTTCTCCTCATTTTCTACGCTACGTCGCTACATCGCTACACCGAGGTTGAAGTACCAACAATACAGTTTTAACCCTTTCCTGTTGTGTACAATTTTAGTCCTGCTCAAATTCAAAGGTTTTGCAGACAAAAATTTACATTGGATTTTATTTGAAAAATAACAGTAGGGCAGAAAATATTGGGGAAAAGAGAAGAAATTGCTAGTTACAAGCAATTTCTTCTATTTTTACAATGTTTTCTGAATTATGAATATGCAGGGACGTAAAAACCAGGGATTGAACATGAAAACGTTAAGTCAAGGATAAGTACATTATTATAAGCAGGTACGATTGTATTACTTTTACCCAATGTCACACAACAGAATTTTAGATTCGAGTAATTTGAAAAAAAAAAAAAAAAAATGCAGAACATGATTTACAGTTCATGAAATTTTTCGTGCATATGTCTTTTCAGGTAGGAAAAAATGTGGGAAATGATGATATTGCTTGTTACAAGCTATTTCTTAATTTCCCACAATGTTTTATCGTTCCTTCTTTTCTTGAGAAGCGTCAATAAGCAGATTTGTGTGGGAACGGGTTAAAGATATATTATATGAGCCTGTGCGTGACATTTCCAACCATTTCGCATGTGCTTTGACTCGCTCATATTTAGCACCCTGGACAGCCATTCGAGGCAATTAGAATATTCGCGGATTGTTTAAAGAAGCTTTAGGTCAGTATCTATCTACAGAGCGCAGAGTGAAGACTCTGATCAGACTCTGCAGATGGACAGGCTGAACTGAGTCTTTACTCTGCGGACATGGGTAATGGTTTGAAATGTCACGCATGGGCTCATATTAGAATTTGTGTACACTTTTGTTCTTCAATTCTTCAATTTCCGATTCGATTACAGACACAGGTTTTAGTAGAAAAAAGCCAAAAACTTTCTGAATCTATCACATGAATACTTAACCCATTACCAGACGAAAAAAATTTAGACTGGTCCAAATTGGAAGGAGTTCTCTATATTACTACGGTCGCCTGATTTATGTGGTAACTTGCAACATACCTATGAATATTTCTAGTAAAACACAGACCAAATTAGACACCCGTTTCTGGCAGTGTCAAATACAGTTTCAACTAAGACAATCTAAGATGACGTCACTTTCATTCTTAATATGACGTCATAATGCATATATATATCGTGGGGTTAGAGCAAAAACATAGTATGGGTCTATACATTGTATAAACCCATACTATGTTTTTGCTCTTACCCCTCGATACAACCAGAATGGTAAAAGAGAAGTAATTACAGATTTATTTTTATTTCATCAAATTTACTTAATCAAAACAATAGGTATATAATAAATGGGACATAATATTACGATAGCTATACAACACCGTGTATTTGCTTCTCGCTGCGCAGGAAAATCTGATATTCCACTCGACCTATGGTCTCATGAAATATCAATTTTCCTCCGCAGCTCAAAGAAAGTACAAGATGTTGTATTGCTATCGTAACATAATATTCTCTTTTATTGGAGTAACAAGCAAAATTAACCATAAAAGATATTTAAAAGATATATCGGAATATCTTTCTGACATGCAGCAACCATTTTTTTTCCCGAAAGGTTAAACTTTTATATTCTGCTTTCAGACTAATGTGCGCTGTACCGACCTTAAAGCGACACAGGTGGCGTAAGTGGTGGCTGACAACCCCGGTCGAAAACTGAAGTTTTGTTCTAAAAAGGGATTCGAACCAGGACCATTAATCCATTATCAGACGGCAAAGTTTTAGACGAGTCTAAATTGAAAAGAGTTTCAGATGACATGTTAAATTTTATGAAATTTCAGATTTTCCAACTTTCTTGAAAGAAACCATTGTGCAAATTGAAAAAATTGCTTGTCATTAGCAATTTCTTCATTTATATAATGTTTTCCCAATTGTTTCAAAAGGCGTCACCGTATGGGAATGGCGCTGCATTAATTTATACTGATTTATTTCATTCGATTACAACAAAAGTTTTAAGCTTTTAGAGTCAGTCTTGAGCACTCATAATCCAGAGACAGTGGCATTAACCAACTGCTGGCCAATTATACAGCTGGGTAGACCGAGGCTTTCTATTTAGTGTCTCTCCAATAAAGACAATCCAGTGACGTGGGATCTCGAACCCGTACCCTTCAGATCACAAGTCAATGACGCATACCACTCGCCGCGCTCGACCATAGAAGCAGGTATCTCCTGTGTGTTACCACTAGACTCCGGACGCCACGAAAATGACAAAACTCCCAGAGATCGATTTCCTTGACCGCTGTCCTCATTAGGTGGGTATTTTTCAGTATTTAGTGGTATTATCTAGGCGGTGCCCCGTTTCATCTAGGCGGTGCCTTTGATTAGCCGCTATACACCTGAGTTAAGCCGATTATGTACTATTAAACACAGCTAACCTTCTCACCCTGTCAGTCATTTTCCGTATTACCCACTGTTTTTTTTCTTTAGCTAGCAAGGCTTCAGCTTTGATATCTTAAGTTAGCATACAACATTTTGAGGTCTTCTCAGAGTCAATGACTGCAAACTGCCACTGGAGGCTTTACCACTAAATCCATTGCCTACGCCATAAAAAGTATTTCTGGTGTATTTTCAGAATATTACAAACTCTATTCAAATGTTGGCGAACTGTTCCAAAAGTATGCTATCTAACCCTTTCCCGGTCAATTCTGATTTTTAAGCATCTCAAGAAAAAAGCTTTGGAAAATATAGTGGACAATAAAGAAATTGCTTGTAACAAGCAATTTCTTCAATGTCAACAATGTTTTCTACCAAATTCTACCAACTTGAAAGTGACATCTGCAACTTCTTTCAATTTGTCCAGTCTAAGATTTCATCATGTTGTAATGGGTTAATTCTTGGGTTACTTTAACCTTGTTTATTTATCATGATAACCTTTTACAAAGAGGATTACTAAACAAAACCAGGCTTTGCTAGCTTACAGTACTTTCAGTACTTTGATTTTCAATCTTTTATTCAGCACTGAATGATTACTTGTTCGTGGGGATGGATTTGCTTGTAAAACGCAATTTCTTCTTTACTAACAATGTTTTCTTCTGAATTAGACGCCTGATTGCATTCCTTTTATATACCATTTGGCTTCGGACTAATGTATTACTGGTAAGCTTTTAGAATTGCCTTCTTAAAGAGAACCCTGCAATCGCGACCTTGAACGGCAATGAGAAAGGCGTGGTTTGGGGAAAGAACTCCGAGGGAAGAAAAGAAGAGAAAAATCTTTTCTTTCTCAGTTTTATTGATTGCATGCAACACATTCTTATACAAAGCCAACTATTTTGCCCATTTCAAAACGACAACATTTTGGGCTGCATGTCCAAATTGAAAGAAGTCACAGACAACACTTCAAAGAGTATGTAATTTGAAAATTAATGACTGAAAGTGTGGGGAAAGGAGAAATGGCTTGTCACAAGTCATTTCTCATTTTAGCACAATGATTTCCTTGGTATCATTTTAAATGGGCGTCAAAATTTGTTTTTGAGTGGCTATTGGTTAAGCCCCATCTCACCAATGATTATACCGAAGGGGTTTTGCTCTACACGCGGATAGTCGTACGTTTCACTTCCCGTCCGTCCATAGTTCTGTCAGTCGAAAACTTGAGAGAGAAAAAAAAGTCAAGACTATTTACTGTACAAAGTTCATATTTGGCACTAAAGAATCCCTCAATATGCTACCTATTCATAACAAAGTCAAAGTCAGCTAATAAATTCACGCAGAAGCTGCTATAAGGGAATAGTTAGAAGTTTAACCCATTCCCACACAGTGACGTTTTCGGACGCCCCTTAAATAAACCAATTGGGAAAACATTGTGGAACATTGTTACGAGCAATTTCTTCATTTTCCACGATGTTTTTTATCAAGAAAGTTGAGAAATCTATAGAGATCCATTAACTTTAAATTTTCGTCTACAACTCCTCTTAATTTGGACCAGTCGAAAATTTTGTTATCATTTTTGCCTAGTGTGTGCGCGCTTGTGTGTCTGTCTTTGTTTGTGAGATTCAGTAATTCTGATATCTTTTTTGATGGGGGGGGGTATGCGCTTCGATCATTTCCAGGGCAAAGACCTTTGTATCAAAGACCTTTCACGTATTGCTCCATCGTGTTTAAGTCAACAGAACAAAAAGAAGAGCAATAAAAAAAAACCCGTCTGTCTAAAGACATAACTGTAGGATCCCTTTCATCGCGTGGCTATAAAAAATTGCTCAATAAAGTGTTCTCTAGTTTATAATATAACAGATCGCTGGCCCCGCCCACTGACTCCGCTGACCCCGCCCACTGACTCCGCTAACCCCGCCCACTGACTCCGCTGACCCCGTCCATTGACTCAGCTTGTTACGCCCAAGAATTCCGCTGGCCACACCAAATGACCTCTATGAGAAGTTCCACTTCGATATTAAAATGGCGTTATTTTGCAAAGTTTATGGCCGGGAAGATGTAATAAAAAGTTGAAATCGTTGGTTTGCTACTAAAGCGTCGTTACTACAGCTTGAATAAGCTGTAGTAACGACGTTTTAGTCGCAAAACCAACAAATATAGTTCACATTTATATCGCCAGATGCCGTTGTCCAAATTTCTCTTCCAGTCTAAATTAATGATTTGATTGGCCAATAGATTCGTTGACTGACGACCGCGATTGGTCAGTTACATTGTTTAGTATTCTTATTATCATTGTTATCTTGAATAAAGAAAAATAAACAATCATAATATAGATTGAATGATTTGAAATAAAATAATAAAAAAAAATTTGTTCACTCTATACCCTTATGAAAATAACAAGCTGCCAATACCTCCATATATATATATATATATATATATATATAAGTTTCCTGTATTGTTCCAGTACGCAGAACTGTCACACCACTCGTACATCTCGATAATCAGCTTTGATTGTTAATTTCGATAAAATGACTATCGTTGTAATCTGATATGATTTTCAAGTACATATTGATGTATTATTAGTGGAAAATATCGTATCTTTTATTCGTTTATTGTAGCTATCGTAACATTTGCACATATGAGCGACGCTCCAAGATGAATTTCAGTTGTCACGAGGGATAGTGTAAAGATATAGGACGAAACTTCTTAGAACGTCGCGTAATTCTTTAACATGCAAGGTATATAGCACGGTAACATTGAACCTTGGTAACACATCTCATCCAAGAGGCAATTCGAAGAGATTCGAAGGTCTTGAGCTAGCAAAGCGTCAGCTTTGATAGCTTAAGTTAACAGACAAAATTTTGAGGTGATCTCAAAGTTCAACAGGTGCAATCTGCCACTGGAGGCTTAACTACTAATAAGTCGAATGCATACACCATAAAAAGTAGTTCTGGTGTATTTTAAGAATATTACAAACTCTATTCAAATTGTACTGCACTTTTTTCAAAAGCATGTTATCTAACCCATTCCCACTCAATTCCGCTTTTTTAAGCATCTCAAGAAAAATGCAGTGGAAAACATTGTGGACATTGAAGAAATTGCTTGTAACAAGCAATTTCTTCAATGTCCACAATGTTTTCTTCAAAATTCCATCTCTAAATTGTCGTCTGCAATTTCTTGTAATTTGTACCAAAATAAAATTTTGACATCTTGATATGGCTTAACTCCTTGGTTACTTTAACCTATAGTTTATATATCATGATAACCTTTGATAAAGAGGATTACTAAACAAAAACAAGCTTTGGTAGCTTACAGCACTTTCAGTACTTTGATTTGGTGGTAGCTGATGTGAAAAATTGTCACAGGTGTCCCTATTTGTTAGAAAGCTAATCAAGCCTAATAGACTGTCTATCAAAGAATCAATCGTCCAACCAAATTGTTCATTTAGACCGGAAGTAAACTTTGAACTCCGGTATTGGTCGACATTTTTACGAATCATTCCGTTAGTTTGGCGCTTTAAACGTCGTAACATCAGCCTATTCAATCTGTAGTTACGAGTTTCATATCGCCAAACAACAATTTTATTTTTTTTTCAAATTTTATAAAATGATGCCGTTTAATGCCGAATCGAATTTGAAGTCGGAGCTCAGTGGGCATGGTCAGCGAACCTTCGACATGGCAGTTGGGCTGGACTATCTAACGACGAAAACTTAAAACAACAACAACAAGAAGACGAAAAAAAAATACAAATCGTTACCAAGCGACACAAACGTCGTAGCTACACACACCCTAAAATCATGTGCAACATAAATTTTAAAAGTCTATATCCCGGTCTAAATGAATGATCTGATTGGTCAGTCGTTTTCTTGATTTTCTTCGGCTATCCGCCAATTACATTCAAAATCCATCGATTAATTGCTAGTGAAATGTCAAATGTTATGAATTGTACTGATGAGGCCAACTATATGTCCAATTATCAGATCATTTATATATAAACTTACCAATTAACATACAAGTGTATTATTTGACAAACCATTACAGCTAAAAAGGGTCAATACTAGGTCATTTCTTTAGGTCACTAAAAATTTGCTCTATTGAACTTTTTTGATAACAAATTTTGGGATTCGAACTCAAGGCATTTTTGTAATATCAAATGAGTTACGAGGAAATATTGAAATCTGGAAATTCATAAAGAGAAGCTCAACGAAATTTGAGTATAATAAGGTTGACGATAAACAACAACAACAACAACAAAAAAAAAAACAGCATAGCATGGTCAACTTTGATCTAAATCAAATCTATCAATAAAAGATAAGTCGACGTCAACACTTTCCTGTTCAATCCCTGGTTTTACGTCCCTGTGATTAAAAAAAAAAAAAAAAATGCTGAAAAAGAAGAAATTGCTTGTAACAAGCAATTTTTTCCCACAATATTTTCTACCCTACTGAATGGTAATTTTCCAAGTTTAATCCATTTTTAAATTATCGCCTGTGAAACCTTTGAATTCGGATAGGTCAAAATTTTTGTCCAATGTTTGCTATCCTATCGAATATGATTATTTTCCAAATTAAACCCACTTTAAATCTTCGTCTGCAAAACTTATGAATTTTGGCATGCCTAAAATTTTTCAAAACAGAAAAGGGTTAAGCTATGCGTGTAGACCGCACAGACGAAGCTAGATATATCCGGCCATTTATAACATATCTATCATTAAATAATAGAACCTGATTTAAACCTTTCCTGTTTTGCAAAATTTAAGAAGTTTTAAACGACAATAAAAATTGGATGCAGTTTTAAATGAAACCATCCTATGTGGTAGAAATTATTGTGGAAAAAGGAAAAATTGCTTATTACAAGCAATTTCTTCTTTTTTCACAATGCTTTCTCAAGTATTAAAGTGCAGCAACGTAAAATCCCGAGCTTGTACAGGAATTGGGGCAACTACAACTGTTTAAGATAAAATAGCAAGTAACTCGATACATACTAGCGGACATGAATTTCTCCGGTTTTGTTTGCAATATTTTTTTCATCTATCTAGTTGTAGGGTAATAAAATTCATCATTTCAACCTCTTGGTGTTTTACAAAATTTGAGACTGGTTCAAATTCAAAGGTTTTGGAGATGAAACTTTAAAGTGGATTTAAGAAGAAAACATTGTGGGAAAAAAAGATTTTTTGTTACAATCAATTTCTTCTTTTTCTACAATGATTTCTCAATTTCTTAAACATAAAGACACAGGGACGAAAACCCTGGGATTGAACAGGAAATTGGTAAAGAATCGGCTCTTACGTTACGACGTTAATCAACATCAATACGACAATAATTATTTTTATTATATACCTTGCTGTAAAATCTTGGGATAGCCATTTCTTCTTTCTCAACAATATTTTCTACCTTACTGAATGTTTTTTTTTCTTCAATTAATTCAACTTTGAATTTTTGTGTGCAAAACCTTTGAATTTGGACAGGTCTGAAATTTTTTCATTTTGATTATTATTAAAGAAGAGATTACATGAAATTGATTATCTATGCTGCACTATTATGGTGAGTTTAATTGAATACGTCAAAAACGTCGTCAGAAAGAAATCAACGTCATTTGAGTATAGACAGCCATAAAACTCCGAACTAATTTTAAAAAAAAAACAAGAAGGATTGCAGTCAATTGCTTAAATTAGATTAAAAAGGACAACAATTTTGTCCTGGAGTATATTTATGCGGCTGGATGACAATACAACTTACTATTGGACTGATTGCAAGTCTGCGCGTGGAATTTCCAGCTATTGACGGATCGCCGACCACGCCCACCGCTCTCCGACATGGTACTTTTACTGGGATAATAACAACGAAATATGTGGTCAGGGGAAAATGATAAGCAAATTGTTGGTTTGCAACCTAAACGTCGTAGCTACAGCTTGGATGATTGATTCTTTGGCTGACAACATCGATCCGTTCAATTGTCATTCGACCTTTTGGTTGGAACCGGCGACCCGTCAATATCAACAGGTGCTTGAATTATTACATTCGCTGATCTTTTAAAGTTTGCACAGGCTGATCTGAATCTTTACTTGGCGCACATGTAAAATTCTTGGAAGTCTTAAATTATTTCACCAAATTAGATAATATTGCCGCATAGTTTTATTCCTTCGCCATGTCAGCTATGCAAGGTATCCGAAATAAAATGTCCCCTGCTGTTTATAATCGCTTCAAATCAGACAATTCCGACTATGAGCACAAGTGACCCCGATCAGACAATATTGATTTGCGGGTCAATAATCGATAAATCACTCGTAAATTGTCTATTATGTTTCCGTGCGCTTCCTGACAGATCAATTAACCATTTTTTGTCTGCATATCCAAGAGGTATTGTTTAATAACCCTTTCCTGTACAATCCCGGGATTTAACGTCTATTTTATTTCATACTTGTAGAAAAAATTATTGAAAAAGAAGAAATTGCTTGTAACAAGCAATTTCTCCTTTTTCCACTTTATTTTCTACAACACAGGATGGTTTGTTTTCAAATTGCAATCAATTTTCATCATCCTCTGCATCTTCTCTCTATTTGGAGCGGTCTAACATTTCTTAAAACGGGAAAGGGTTACTTAAACCTTTGCTCGTATACCATAAAGAAGTAACAGATTTTCACGATCCTTTACAATGAAAAATCAACAGCCGAGGGGATGGAAGGATAAATTCTTTGAAACATACCTTTTCTAAAATCACTCCTGATTTCGATTAACCTTTGGTAGATAACCACAAAAAGCCACTCAGGTATCCATGAAATCTGTTTCACATTTCAGTACTAAACATTCTTTGGAGTGTCTTTTTGAGTATTTTTGAAAAACTGTCTCTTCGGTGTTTTTGAATTATCGAAACCACCACTTTGTTTACTTGCTTGCTTAGTATTTCTTATATCGTTACTATAAATTAGGTGGGGGTGTTAAAAACTCTCCTTGTCAGCCCAATTAGCTCAGTTGGAAGAGCACTTGACTTCAAAACTCAAGATCACGGGTTCGAGCCCTAGGCTGACCATTTCTACTAACATAACTAATTGTCTTTCAGATGAGACGTTAAACCGAGGCCCCGTGTGACGGTGCTAACCACCGAGAACGTTAAAGAACCAGGCGGAGCTCTCGGCAGTTTCGTCCTGTATCCTTGCACTATCCCCCGTAACAACTAACCGTCTTCTGGGGGCGTCGCTCATATGGGCATGCGCTACGGTAGCGACGATAAATAAACGGAAATAGATAGACTAAACTCCCCTTTATTCAAATGGGGCTGCTAATGATTCTTTCCTCTTATTTTGACTGATCAGTCTTTTCGATTAACTCATTCTATATTCGAGCAGAGATCTTGTCCTTTGCTTATACTGGAAGTCTCTTGGCAAGGCATCTCAAATTCTAACCTTTGTTCTTGAAAACTCCCCGAAGCATATAAAGTGAGTTTTATCAGATTGAGACAGAGTGGGGTGTGTGTGTGTGAGATGAGAGAGGGGGGGGGGGAGAGAGAGAGAGAGAGAGAGAGAGGGATAAAGCGTAGGGGTAGGGTAGGTAGGAATGCTTTTTTAGTTAAGTATAGAAGGCCTCGTTGATAATAAGATTTGTAATTATATGTCCTAATATGCTATACCTTCTTTGAATAAAATTATTATTATCTTTAAAATAATTAAATACGTGAATCACCCAATACAACGTTGAAGGAAGCATCCAACACTTTTCCCAGACTTGGTGAATAACAAGTTTGTCTGCGTGGGATGAGAAAATAATGACTAGGATCAGATGTCGCGTGGAAAATTATATATAAGTAATCTTAGATATGTCTTTTTCTATAAAATAGCTAAATCAAAGAAGACCATTGCGGTCTCATGTTTCTGATCAAAATACATCGTTACGGATGTAGTGATATTATATGGATATCGTATGTGGGCGACCGAAATGTCGTAAATACAGCTTGAATAAAGATGAAAAAATGACCCGCTATGCCAAAAGGGACATTGTAGGAAGTGTGAAACATTTCAAACTTGCCATACCGTCATACCGTCATACTCAATGTGCGCAGGTTGCCGAGAGGCGCTAAGTGGTTTGATGCCGAACTTAATGGCGTAGCTACAGTTTGATTAAGATGTAGTTACGGCATTGTAGTCGCCAGACCTATTATCCTAGTTGTCATTTCAAAAATAATTTAATTTTCAGTTTCATCTATCAAAAACGAGCGTTCTTATTGGTCGAAAAAAATATTCATAACTCCATGAACAAATTTTTGAGTACTCAGCGATTTTGTATGCTTCCGCACAAAATAGCCCCATACAAAAGATATCAAAATATTTAAAGTTTTTGCTTATTTCGCTCGACGATATTAAAGTATAAGAAATGACGAGAATATTTTTTGTTTTTATGGAGGTATGAACCGAAAATCCTAATCACACAATGAATGAATCCGCTTCGCGTATTCATACAGTGTGATTAGGTTTTTCGGTTCATACCTCCATGAAAACAAAAAAGATTCTCTTCATCTCTTAAATAAAGATTTTTTTCCATTTAGGTATGAACCTAAAGACAAAATGACGCTCATTCATACGTTGACTGTATTAAATTTTTAGGTACCTATCTAAATGAAAACAAAAACTAAAATGGGCGCATGCGTGACATTTCCAACCATTACACATGTGCGCCAAGTAAAGACTCAGATCAGCCTGTGCATCCGCACAGTCTGACCAGAGTCTTCACTCTGCGCTCTGTAGATAGATACTGACCCAAAGCTTCTTTAAACAATAAGTGAATATTCTAATTGCCCTGAATGGCTGTCCAGGGTGCTTAATGTGTGCGAGTCACGCACATGTGAAATGGTTGGAAATGTCAAGCATAGGCTCAAATATATTGATATGTATTTTGATTGACAACATCGATCCGCCAATTAGAGAAAAAATATACAAATAAGCATGTCCATGTTAAAAGAAATCTTAAGGATCTGTGCTTAACCCAATCTCACTCAATGACGCTTTCTTACGCCTCACAAGAAAATAAAATGGGAGAACATTGTGTAAGAAATGAAGAAATCGATGTTTTTTCTTCCCAAGAATTTGAAAAAAAATACAGAATTTCATAACTCTAAACTGTCGTCTGTAACTCATTATAGGCTGGGGCAGAAATTTATTTTGCCGTCTGAAGCGGATTCATACATAAGTGTGATTAGGTTTTTCGGTTCATACCTCCATGAAAAAAAAAAAAAAATATTTTCTTTATTTTTTTTTACAATTTTAAGCATCAAGCGATAAAAACATACATTTATCAATTTTTGATACCTTTTTGTATGGGATTACTTTTGTGTGGAAGCATACAAAATCGCTGCTTACTCAAAATTTTGTTCATGGACTTATGAATAACTTTTTCGACTAACCAGAACGCTCGATTTTGATAGACGAAACTAAAAATTAAATTATACTGCGATATTTGTGACAGAATGAAATTATCATGGAAGCAAGTCAATGAGGGTTTCAACTCTAGTTTTTGAAGCAAAGAAATACAGTTTACATTTATGAAGACAGACATTCAGATTTTTATTTGTTTTGTACGCAAGGAATTGCCATTAAGCAAACGAAAACACTGTAACTACAGCATAAATAAGCTATACTTATGATAGATTTTGATAGCAAGACGACAAATAATATTTATCATAAATTCCTATCTCTGATTTATGTTATGAGGACAGGGGTCTTACGATTTCATACAAAACGAACATTAACTTTGATAAAAATCGATCATTTGCGGTTGCATGTAGTTTCTGCACGCGATATAAAGAATGTTTTATTTACTTGTTATTGCCAAATCTGAAGGTCGCCCTGTATATTTACCCTTTCCTGTTTTTCAAAATTTTAGACTTGTCCAAATTCAAAGAAGTTGCAGACGACAATTAACAGTGAGTGTAATTTGAAAAGTAACCAATATAAAGTGTAGAAAAAAATGTGGGAAAAGAAGAAATTGCTTGTTACAAGAGATTTCTTCTTGCAATGTAAAACATCACAGGGATTTTACAGGAAAGGGTTAAAACAGTTAACTAATTACCACTCAGTGACGCTTTTTGACGCCCAAAGCAAACAAACACTTGGGAAACAATTGCCAAAAAACATTGTGTAAAATGAAGAAATCGCTTGTTACAAGCAACTTATTCATTTTACACAATGTTTTCTAGCCAGTTGAAACTTTAAATTGACGTCTGCAATTTCTTTCAATTTAGACCCATCTAAAATTTCGTCGTCTGATAATGGAGTAAACAATAGTTCACAGTTCTGTCTCGATATCCAAAAGTGGAATTTCTGCGGTCAAAAGCATCTCGATATTTCTCAAACGTGCTTAAGGAATAGTGTAAGTCAGTGTTTGCGTCTGTACTAAGTAGCAATCTCTCATATTCACGTTCGTACGTGCGGATAGACGCGTGAGTAGATTCAGGGCAACCGGCGAGATGTCGGAATAATTCTAAAGAATAGCGCTCAAGATCTCGAGTAGGAATCTCCACCCAAAACGATCTCTGGTCATACCCAACCGGTTTGGGCCTTCTTTAGTCGATATAAAATCACTGTTTTTGCCCAAGATGTAGTACTTTTCAGAAAATTCGTTGAAATACAGCCTTCCTGGTTCTGTTTCGTCGTTCTTCTCATTAACCCATTCCCACACAAGCCCACCTTTTTACGGCCATCAAGAAAAAAAGCTTTGGAAAACATTATGGAAAATGAAGAAATTGCTTGTTGCAAACAATTTCATCATTATCCACAATGTTTTCTACCAAAAAAGACTGACAAAACTAAAATTCTATCAACTTGAAATTGTGGTCTGCAGCTTCTATCATTTTGGACCAGTCTAAAATTTCATTGTGTTGGAATGGGTTAAGCGTAGACATTATATAATAATGAATGATGATTTTTATTTTTGAAATAAATGACTCTAACCGCAGGCACCGTCTATTTTCCAACATGAAAAACCCATATCGCCAATTTACACCTCCGATTCTTGCCGATTCTTGTACATCATCTATAACATATATTTACAAAATGAAACATAGTCGTCACACAAAACTTATTTACTTCTTTCACATGATGCTACATTTTATCATTTGATACTCATTTACATAATATCATGTACTTTGTATACAGTCCTTGAAATGGTTGTTAGGAGAGATATCATGACTTTTTCTATTTCGTCTCGTGGAAGAGTCGGGTGTCGATCTCAAACAGCCGATCCTCAACATCGAGGTTGCGGGGACGTGGCTAGCTTTCTCCTTCTCTCATTAAAGAGAAGTGGAAGGCATGGCCTCTGCACCCACCACCGTTTAAACCAAGCTTTAAAGACCAATAAACCGTCACTCACAGCTAAACACACGAATATTCAAGGTGACATATAGGCCCATGGGGCCGGGTGTTTTATTTTATTCATTGTTTTTATTCTGTACTGTTGAATATCACGCATGTAACACATGTCACTATAATAATTAAAATTTACTTACTTACTTACTCATAGACCTGCAAAGATACAGTGAACTGCACTTTAAAACAGCAGAAAAATAGCAGAATTGCTACAAATCAAACAATATATTGCACATACCACCGTTTAACCCATTCCCACACGTTGAAATTTCTGACCAGCCCAAATTCAAAAAAGTGGCAGACGAAAATTTTAAGTTGGCGAAATCTTTAAAATCTTTGATTTTTGGGGTTGGAAACATTGTGGAAAGTGAAGAAATTGCTTGAAACAAGCAATTTCTTCATTTTCCACAATGTTTTCTCAGGCTCTATTATTGAGAGGTGTTTAAAAGTGTCAGTGTGTGGGAATGGGTTAAGACCCAACTCACCCCTGCCTTTCAAAAACTACTTTTTCTCTAGGATCTTCTTTTTCCTTACAACGACCTAAGGAAGTAATTTCCAGTGAGGTCACTCCTTCTTAGGGCTGATTTTTCCAAACTTTACGGTTAAATTCTTCAAGTTGTCATTCCCCACACATTTTTTCCGTAGCCCACGCGGGCATCCATAAGGACAACATCTGGACCTCTGCTCCCACCCCCATCCCCAACCCCTCCACTCCTCTGCACCCGAGCGTGTCGACATAATGTCAGATGATTGTTAAGATCGAAAATAATCCAGAAGCGATGTATTTTGTTTTCATCCCATATTCCAATCATGAGGTCCAGGGTTCGATCCCCAGTCGCGGCAAATATCTTTTCCGATATTGCAGTACTGTGAGCAAAACCAGAAAACCATAAATAGGTGCTCCAGTCGCTGCGATATGACTGAAATACTGTTAAAAGTGGCGTTAAACCCCATTCAAACAAACAAATCACCCCATATTCAAAACGAATATGTTCTGTGAGAATAAGTGTTTGAAATATCATGGAATTACAATTAAGAGCGGCGTTTAAAATTGCTATGAAACCCGCACCTGGGGATATTTGTAACAAATTGCGTGCGTGGTGAGAAAAAAAGTAAAATCAATTCCTTATAAGGAGATATAAAATGACGACTTTCTTACATAAGAAGCGAAACGAATTGATTTCAATTTATCTGGAAACGTTTGTCCTTGATGGAGGAAAAAACGCTTAATATAGCAGCATCCTACTCTATGTCACGTGGAAGCCTGATTTTGACAGCTGTGATCTGTCACGTAAAAAGGCCTTCCAGGATCAACAACGATTTTTTTTATTCGGAAATAAGAGATATTTGACAGATCGCTGGCCTCGCCCACTTACTCAGTTGATCACTCTTATTGACTCCCACAGGAAGTTCCACTTAGTTGCTTTGCAAAAATTTACGGCGAGGTATATGTAGAAAAAAGATTAAAATTGTTGGTTGGCGACTAAGGCATCGTTACCACAGCTTGAATAAGCTATATTTTCGACGTTTAAGTCGCAAAACCAACAAAATTGTTTTCCATAAAGTAGGTAAATTTTGAAATTTAAATGTTCACTTCTTGTCTAAATGAATTATTTGATTGGTCGATTGATTCTTGATTGACAGCCGCGATTGGTCAATTGTGACTAGTCTTACGGAAGTAAACACTGCGCTCAACCACGGTATGTCCATTTAAAATGATTCCTTGCACATTTTTACCTGTCTTGAATACGCGTTTCTGACCTGCTGGCATTTATTTCGTACTCAAAAGGTCTGCTATTTAGGCTTTAGTGGAAAATACGAAGTCGAGCTCATAGTCATATACGGTCTAATTGGTCGATTGAATCTTTGATTCACAGCAGCGTTCCATCAATTAAGATTTCAATGCCCTTAACCCATTCCCAAAAACAATGACACTTTTGAACGCCCATCAATATGAACGCTTTGGAAAACATTGTGGAGAATGAAGAAATTACTTGTCACAAGCAACTTCTTCATTATCCACAATGTTTTCTATCCTAAAAGACAAAGCTTTTGAAGATTTCATCAACTTGAAATAGTCGTTTGCAACGTCTTTGAATTTGGACTGGTTTAAAATTTTGTTGTTTGGGAATGGTTTAATCGGCGTTTTCACAACCATTTGTTGTCCATTTAAAATCAAGATCCTTTCGTGAAACATTAAATGTCAAGAAAGGAAATTAAATGTAAAAAGAAGAAGAAGAAGAAAAAAAAAAAAAAAAAAAAAAACCTTAGAAGCCAAATAACTGCGACATTGTTGTTAAAACCAATTAGCGTTTATCGGCTTATTAAACTTTGTCATGCTGAACCTTGAATGATCATGCTTTGGCAGGAGGTAAAGACAACGACCAGCCTGCAGTCTGATCTTCGTCTGTACCACCTGCTTGTAAATTTCAAGCCAGATTTAATTGTAGGATACATTTTAAAGAAAATAAAAACCAACAAATAGTGCTTCCAGTATTTTCAGCCCTTTGATATTACTGCAATATTCTGTAGTAAATTTCATTCAGCATGACCAGGGTTTTTTACCTGCAAACGCAAGTCAGTCATCATCAGGTGACATATTATCGCCGTTGAATTATACCGTGGTTTATAGTTGACGCATTTACACCCACAACAAGTATAATGTTTCTTGTTAAATCCAGGGACTGTCAATGACAGAGAACTTTTTTTGCTATTAACGTAGCATGTTTGTCGTATCAAATGCATATAAATAGTCCGCGAGGACATATTAATTCCTTTTCTGACCATTTGAATTTGGATTCCATAAATGTTTCGGTACGTTAGATGACGCCAGGCTCAGGTTTATTTGATGAAAAAATGAGGAAAAAAATCATTCAAGTGGGTGTGGCCAGTGAAATTAGTAGGCGGGGCTAGTGATTCGTAGATTAATGTTTTGTGTCTTTTTTTTACTGAACATTAGTGTTACACAAGTGTTGAAGTTAACCCGATGCAACTTGATCAAAAATTTTTTAGGGTAGGGTATGTGTATCTGTTCGAAAGTAAAAGACTATACAGGTACATTTTTACTTAACCCGTTCCCACACAACAAAATTTTAGACTGGTCCAAATTAAGACAAATTGCTGACGACAATTTCAAGTTGATGGAATTTATTTTTTCTTCTTCTTTTCGGATAGAAAACATTGCGGATAATGAAGAAATTGCTTGTTACGAGCAATTTCTTCATTTTCCACAATGGTTTCCAAAACATTTTCTATAGGGAAGTAAAAAGGGGGGGGGGGACTTGTGTCGTTATGGGTTAAAGACTTGTGTAACACTAACGTAACGTGAAATATTGACACAAAACATTAATTTCCCGATCGCTGGCCCCGTCCACTGATTTCACTGGCCACACCCGCTGACTTTTTATTAAACATTTTTATTCTTTGTTTAGCGACCCAAACGTCGGAGCTACAACTTGAATACACTGTAAGCAGTAGTTACGACTTTTAGTCTTCAAACTTTACATAAATGTCGGCAAATGTTGGAGTTGGAGTTCATTGTGCCCTTCTGATTTGCATAAAATATTTGATTGGCCGATTGATAGTTTGATCGACAGCTTGGATTGGCTAATTCCTATGAAGTTCCGCCGTCATAGCGAAGTCGATAGCGCATCAGACGTCCCATCTTCAATCATTGGATGTCATTGGTTCGATCCCCTACCGCGGCACATATCCTTTCCAACATTTGTCTCTCATGAATGGGTGGATTATAGAAAATCTAAGTGGGATAGCAGCTGAAGGCTTGGAAAGTACTGGTGTGAGAAATATAAGGAATCCAATTTCGTCATTTTCCAAAATGTTTTCCAAACCTTATTCCTTGAGGGGCGTAAATGAAGAGCTTTTGTTTGAATGGATTAAGTGCACTTGGCTCTATATAACATGAAACGATTTGAATGTTAATTAAAAATGACTTGCATTGCCGATTGTGTCATTTCACACCAAAAAAGATGATCTAGGTACACTGTTGATGTTAAATTTTACAATTTACCCGTCAGGCAAAATAGATCCTTTCTAAAAAGCACAGTAAGTATCGACCGTGATCTGGCTGCCCAGATTTTGCATTCCGATCAAATATCATCGAAACATTCCATTCTATGGTGATATTTTTTATTCTAGAACTGCCGTTCTACTTACAAGCTCATGTTGACCCTTGTCATGCTGAACCCGGAATATTCCGGTTTTTAGCAGGAGGTGTAGATCAAGATCAGCCTGCAAATAGGTGCAGCCTGATCCTGGTCTACACCTCCTGCTTGTACTTTTCCTGCCAAAGTTTTTTTTTATGAAATTGATTTCTAAAAGAAATATTGATTTTTTTTAAACAACAAGTTCTATCAGTGCTTTCAGCCCTTTGATTTTATAGCCATTCAGTAAGGTAATTTATACAGTATGACAAGGGTTAATTCTAATAGCCAAATATCTAATTGACGGTTGACTGGCACGCCCCCTGCCCTTCAACATGATGTTTGGACTGGTATAATTCACGACATTATTTTGTTAAATATCTGACCAGGTATATAAATGCAAGGCAAAGCTTTAGTAGGCCACCCAACCTTCGCAACTGCAGCTTGAATTTAGTTTAGGTTACGATGTTTAGTCTCCAAACTTACAAAAATCATATAAATAAATTTCATAGTTCACTTCATGTCAAGATGAATGATTTGATTGGTCAATTGATTTTTATTGACAGAGGCATTCTTTTAATTGACCTTTGCTTGATAATTACGCGTTCCAAATAATCTTCAATCATTGGATGTCATGGGTTCGATCCCCGGCGGCGGCTCATATTCTTTTCGACATTTGTCTGTCACCAATGGGTGGATAATCGTAAACCTAAGTGGGATAGCAGCTGGAGACTATGAAAGGATGTAGTGGTATAGTACTAGTGTGAGAAATACAAGGAATCCATTGTTAGGTGCTCCAGCCACCGGGATATGACTGAAATAATGTTAAAAGCGGTGTTAAACCCCATTTAACCAATCAATCAAATATTTGTAATGCGACCATCTTGAATATATCTTTTTCGCTGAACCAGAAACAAATCGAGGTTGTAGTAAAAAAAATGTCATAATCGGAAACAGAATATTGATACTTAAGATAGTACTGCACTTATCCTTCCTTGTGGTTACGTGCCCCGTAACACTTACACCAGTTTTGCATTCTACCTTGGACAAGGATAGATCACATTCTCATTTAAGTCACTTTTTCACTAAAACATAGCAATATGAATGTTACTTGACAAATATGCAGTTACGACAGTTTTTCATTCATTGAAGGACCGCGGCTGTCAACCGAAATAATTCCACTGACCAATAAAATCATTAACATGTATTTAGACCAAAAGAGAACTTTGTATTCGGGCATGTTTCCTAAATAAATTTGTTGATTCGTCTACTTGAGCTGTAGTAATGACGTCGATGTCTCCTTGATTTAAAGCCCATGGCTTCATATTTTACCGTGAAATTATGTAATTTATAGCCTTAGTCGAACTGCTTTATTAAATTTCAATGGGCGTGTCCAGCGATCCGTTAATTGTCGAATCGCTGGCCACGCCCACAGCGCTCCGACAGGAAGTTCAATTTCGTTATTGAACGGCGTATTTTGCAAAATCTTTGATCAGCAACATGTAACAAAAAAAAACAGAAGTGGTTATTTGGCGACCTAAACGTCGTAACTACAGCTTGAACAAGCTGTAGTTACAACGTTTAGGTCGCCAAACCATCAAAGATGCTTAAAGTAAATGTCAGTCAATGTCTGAGTTCAGAGTTGACCCCTCTATTGAAATACATGATTTGATTGGTAGATGATTTCTTTGATTGACAGTCGCGAGCGGTCAGTTTATATTCAAAGAAAAGTAATCACGTTGCACAAGTTATACAACAGAGTCTAAAAATAACTTGCCTGCTGCAATATAAATTGCGCATCTGGAAAAATTAGGTTTTACTGTCACGAAAATCATGGATAATGCTAAGTAACGACTAGGAATACATGAAATGAAACTGAATGTCTTTCAAATTTTGCTTATGTCATTCTAGGATCCTACTATTTTTGAATTCTAATTTTCTCTCTCTCTCTCTCTGAACCATTTCCTGTTCAATCCTTGGTTCTTACATCTTACGTCCTTGTGATTTTTATAATTAAGAAAACATTGTAGAAAAGAGGAAATTGCTTGTGACAAGCAACTTCTTCTTCATCTGCATTATTTTCTACCTTCATGTATGGTTATTTTTCAAATTAGATCCACTTTAAATTTTCGTCAGCAAAACCTTTGAATTTGGACAGGTCTAAACTTTTGCAAAACAGGAAAGGGTTAAATCTTGTTCATTTTTAATGACGTTGGGACAGGAGTCGATTTAACTTGGAAGTATTTGAGCCCATTTCAAAACGTCACAATTTTAAGCATGTCTTAACTAAAAGAATTTGCAGACGACTATTTTACGTTGATGAAATTTTTAAGAATATTTGTCTTTTTTATGGTAGGAAACGTTGTAGATAATAGGGAAAATGCTTGTAATAAGCAATTTCTTTATTTGCCACAATGTTTTTTTTTCTTATGTGGCGCCAAAGCCGCGGCTACGGCGCAGTTGCAACGTGTAGGACTCCTAATCATTGGGCCCGGCTTCGATCCTTTCCGACATTTATATCAACCCAATGAATGATAATCGTAAACCTATGTGGGGTACATGTAAGCAATTAGCTTGAAGCTCGGAAAGGATGTAGTGGTATTACTGGTGTGAGAAATACAAGGAATCCTTGGTTAGGTGCTCCAGCCGCCGCGATATGACTAAAAAACTGTTAAAGATTGCGTTTAACCCCAATCATTCAATCAATCAATCAATCAATCAATCAATCAATCAATCAATCAATCAATCAATCAATCAATCAATCAATCAATCAATCAATCAATCAATTAATCAATTAATCAATTAATCAATTAATCAATTAATCAATTAATCAATTAATCAATTAATCAATTAATCAATTAATCAATTAATCAATTAATCAATTAATCAATTAATCAATTAATCAATTAATCAATTAATCAATTAATCAATTAATCAATTAATCAATTAATCAATTAATCAATTAACCAATCGATCAGCTAATCAATCATCGATGAATCAATCAAACAAACAATCAATTAATCAATCACATGAGGCGCCAAAAGCGGAAATGGATGTAATTCTAAACATTGCATACCAGGATAGGTAGTTTTGTCTCTTATTATTCTTATTTATTTTAAATCGGTATGAAACAAGAAACGAATGGAAGACAAAGGTTCAACAGCTGGTAGATGGTCTTCCACCCTACCTCAACTCTGATAAGGTAGTTCGTCTGCACTTTCCCACGACATCACTTTGCAAAATATCTGGTTGGAGAAAAAAAGGCAACAGTTGGTTGGTAACCCAAACGTCGTAACAAAAGCTTTAATAAGCATTAGTTACGACTCTTCAGTCGCCGTTTTCAAAATATTAAAGAGATGAAGAGAATATTTTTTGTTTTCATGGAGGTATTAACCGAAAAAACTAATCACACTGTATGAATAAGTGAAGCGGATTCATACATAAGTGTATTTAAGAAAACAAAAAATATTCTCTTCATCTCTTATAACTTAATAGCATCGAGCAAAAATAGCAAAAACTTCACAAATTTTGGTACCTTTTTGTATGGAACTATTTTGTGTCCAAGCATTCAAAATAGCTGCGCGCTCAAAATTTTGATCATGGAGGTATGAATAATTTTTTTCGACCAATCAGAAAGCCCGTTTTTGATAGTCGAAACTAACATTCAAATCATATGGTAGGGAACGTAATGGTAAATCTTTGGTTGTCGACCAAAACATTAAAACTATAGCTTGGATAATGCAAATGGTGATCCTGATTAAGTCTAGAAGCCAACAAATTGCTTCATTCATTTCCGGTCTGAATGAATGATTTGATTATTCTACCGGTTTATGGATTGACAGTGGTGCATGTCCTCGTATATCTAAGATTTATAAGTTCTATGATACTTCATGATATTCTATAGCCGTAAAGGGAAATGTTACCCGAAAATATTCCTTTTACCCCACTGTTTTTCCATTAACGAAACACAAAGTGCTCAATGGCAACCATCGTTGGTTTCGCATATCATTTTTATTATGTATCTACACTTTTGATATAATTTTACCAGAACAATTCAAGCCAATATTTGTGCATTTAAAATCTCCCAGTGCCCAACAAACAAATAATTTAAAATCCGCTGTCCTTTGCTAGTTCCATAGTTATTTCATCACAGTGTTTAACGGTAAATCTGTTTTCTACACCCTTTACTTCCCTTTTACATGCTTCAGTCGATTATTTTGTTTAGAATGCAATGCCACTCTATCAGCAGTGTCCGGATCCTGTTAATCTTTTGCCAACGATGGAATTAGAAGTTGGCCTCCTCATTGTTAGAAGTAAACGCTTTCAATATGGACCAATTATACCCGACAAAACTTTAGACTGACCAAATTCGAAAGACATCGTAGACGACAATTTGAAATAAAATTCACACAGGGTAGAAACTATTTTAGGAAAAGGTGAAACTGCTTGATACAAGCAATTTCCCCCTTTGTCATGATATTTTCGAAACCTCATTTTCTAAGTTTCGTCAAAATGCGGGATTTTGTCGGAATGGGGTTAGTTAAATCATATCATTCGTAAAAGAAGATTAACCCTTCCTGTTTTTCAAAATTTTAGACCCATCCAATTTGAAAGAAGTTGCAGACAAGATTTGAAAGTGGATGCAATACGAAATTAAGCAACCTAAAGGTTAAAAAATATTGTGGGAAAAGAAGAAATTGCTTGTATCAAGCAATTTCTTCTTTTTTTCACAATATTTTCTCAAGTATAAAATCACCGGGACGTGAAAACAAGGGATTGTGCAGGAAAGGGTTAAAATGACGTAAACATAACTTAATAGACATAACGATCGTCCAACGGTAATATTTAAGCTGTATATGCGACATTTTGGTCGCCAAAAGCCCCACTGTACAGCTGTAAAAAGGGTTAATGTCTATATAAGGATAAATGTAAACATACACAAATCTAACATGATAGGACAAGTCAAACTTTGGGACAAAAATAGTATCAAACGTCATCTTTTACCTTTAATATACACGAAAAAACCATATGAAGCATAACGTGAGAGATGATCAAGTGTTTAAATGAAAATTGGAATTTTCGAATTGTTTTTCGGATATTACGTCATATTGACGAAGAATTTTCGTGACGAAAGGTAAGTGTTCTGTTATTTAACGCGTAATTGATAATTTGTGCTACTATTTCATTTTTTATTGATGGTTTTTAAAGAAAACGCCGGTTAAGGTCAAGGTCGGTGGTTTTTATGAATGGCGGTTTTGACATAAACTTGTGGTTTTGGACTCACGTGTTTTCATTTTTCGGGGTCTAACTTAACTATTTCCTGTTAGATCCCTGGCTTTTGCGTCCCTGTGGTTTTTATACATGAGAAAACATTGCGGGAAAAGAAGAAATTGCTTATAACAAGTATTTTTTTCTTTACCCACAATATTTTCTACCCTGTAGGTTGGTTACTTTTCGAATTGCATACATTTTTAATTTCAGACTGCAACAAGGTTTTACAGACGACAATCTAAGGTCGATCGTGTTTGTTAAATAATGATTCAATAAAGTTAGAAATATTGTGGGAAAAGATTAAATAACTTGTTAAAAGCATCTTTTTCTTTTCCCACAATGTTATTTCAAGTATAAAAACATAGGGACGTAATAACAAGGGATTGAATAGGAGCGGGCTATACCATGAGCAAGGTCCATTATGATACCGAATACGGATACCCTTTGACCCAACCATATTAATGTCAGAAGAGAAACCCGTCCGGCAAATTATCACATTTTGACGTATCGAAGAGAATAAACTATTGGAAACATTTTTTTAGACAAGCAATTGCTCGTTACAATCGATATCTCGTTTTCTTAGGATGTTTTCTATATGCATAAATTCCGTTGTTTTAGTTAGAATGAAATGTCGTCTTCAAATTCTTTAAATATGAACCGGTCTGAAATGTGTTCGCTTTGTAATGGCTCAAGTTCTACATCTTACTATTGCTTCCGCCGTCTTCTCGAGGGTTATTTTTGCCAGTTCGGTGCACGCTGGGATTGAATTTATCATCTCATAAGTTCTATTCGAGACTCGAAAAGTTTCTCCGACCTTACTTGTAATTTCTGAAAGAGACCTTTTCTCTGATCTATTAGCAAGTTTTTTGGTTGCCTACTGATGTAAATTATCTAACATTTGTCTAGTATTCTAAATCAAGTGACTTTAACGAGACCAGACCGGTTAATAACGTAGCCTCCTTTAGGAGACCATTCAATTTGATTTTTTTCCAACTTGAGAGAATTATAGTCAAAAGGAGTTTAATTTTATTTCTGATGTTCATTTTTTAGTTCATTTGAGCACGAAATTCTTCGGATGAGCTAACGTAATCGTACGATCTCCGTCATAGGTCCGCCGTGCTTCAAGCGACATGAATCGTCGACAGTTAATTTAAAAAAAACTTAAATAGTTTGCAAGAATTTTTCATATGCGGCAAATCTGCCAAAGCCTGCTGAGGTTTTGTCGAGCCCGCTTGCGGTTAGCGAGACATAGTTTGCACAATGACAAGTCGATATAAGTGCGTTAGTGCGTAATTCTGTTAGCCCGTTACTCTGTTCGCCCGAATTTGTCCGTACAATTACTCATACATTCATGGATGGACTTCAAAATAATTCTCAATCATGAGTAGATGTGCCATTTGAAAGAATTTTTGGGATAGCTCTAATGTCAAGGTCACAGTTCAAGGTCACACACTAAAATTGTGACTATCAAGAGCATTTCTCCTACAATTATGCATGGATTGTACAATTATTCTCCATCATGAGAAGATAAGCCATTTGAAAGATTTTTTGGATAGCTTTAAGATCAAGATCAAAGCTCAAGGTCTAACACTAAAATTTTGCTTGTCCGGAGCATGATGCCAACAAAACTTTGTGGGCTCGACACGTGTGAAGTTTCATCTAATTTGGCCCAAGGGTGATGGGACAACCATCTACAGTATTATGATGTATCTGGTGTCATATAAGGGCTCTGTCCGGGATCAACCTAATATATGTAGGTACATGTACATGGAAGGAAATCATCTTTGAAGCAAGATGACATAAAGCATTTATAGTTGACCATAAATGATCGCTTGCCCCGCCCCCTTACTTCTTTGTTCCCCCTCCCCATTGGCTCCAACAGGAAGTTCCGCTTCGATTTTTAACCGCGCTACTTTGCAAAGTCCTAGGTAGCTCGTAACAATAAAGTAAAATGGTTGGTTGGTGATGTAATCGTCGTCAACACAGCTTGAATAAGCTGTAGTTACGTCGTTTAAGTCGCCAAACCAACAATGTAAAAAAACAAAAATGGCGACCAATGTTGGATTTGATTAAGCTCAGGTCCGGACTGAATAAATGATTTGATTGGTTGGATGATTCATTGATTGACAGCCGCGAAAGGTCAATTGACTGATTGATTGATTGCATGGGGTTTACCGCCACTTATAACAGTATTTCAGTCATATCACTGTGGCTGTAGCACCTATCAATGAAATTCTGGTATTTCTCACACCAGTACTACCATTACATCCTTTCCTGGCCTCCAGCTGCTACCCCACTTGAGTTCACGATTATCCACTCAGAGACAAGAGATAGAGACAATTGTCGTAAAGGATATGTGCCGCCGCCGGGGATCGAACCCATCGACATCCCATGATTGAAAATTTGGAGTCTAATGCGCTTCCGTCTGCGCTATTACGGCGTCTATAACTGACGGACCGCGACCGTTAATCAAAGAATCAATCGACCAATCAAATTATTCATAGTAATAACCTCTGAACTCCAACGCTGGCTAACATATGTGAAACATTTTCATTGGCTTTGCGACTGAAACGTTGCATGTTATCTGTAATAGATTTGGTAAAATAATGCCTTTAACCCTTTCCAGTACAAACACGTGATTTTACGTCGATGTGCTTTTATACCAGAGAAAACATTGAGAAAAAAAGAAGAAATTGCTTGTACCAAGCAATTTCCCCTTTTCCTACAATATTTTCTTCTACAAAGGGTGGCTTCATTTAATATTTTCATCGAATTTGATTGTCTTCTGCAATCGCTTTCAATATGGACCAGTCTAAAATTTAACATAAAAACAAAAAGGGAAAGGGCGAATTGGCCTTGCGACCAGTGATCCGCCATTTTGTATATATAAGATATTAAGTTCTGGTTATCATCTACAAAATGATTGATCGCTGGCCACGCCCACTGAGCTCCAACAGGAAGTCCACTTTTGAAATTAAACGGTGTTATTTTGCAAATTTATCATCAATAATTGAAATATAAAAGCAAAACGGTTGGTTGGCGATTGAATATTCTATAGTTTACAAAACGTAAGGTCGCCAAATCAACAAAAAAACGCTTTACATAAATGTCGGGCAATGTCGGAGCTCAAAGTTCACTCCTAGTCAAAATGTATGATTTGCTTGGTCTATCAAATATTTGACTTACAGCCGCGAACTTTCAATCGAGGTTGTGTGATGTACTTGGATTTATATTTGGGCTACGCCCGGGAGCATCCTATTGTATATAGACACAAGGAAGTCATTAGTAACATTCTAACATGCTATAAGGCATGGTGATTTCTCCGTTTATATGATTACTCAATTCTAAACAAATATCCCTGGATATGTGAGTGTGTGTGTGTGAGAGAGAGACTAGCGAGAGAGAGAGAGAGAGAGAGAGAGAGAGAGAGAGAGAGAGAGAGAGAGAGAGAGAGAGAGAGAGAGAGAGAGAGAGAGAGAGAGAGAGAGAGAGAGAGAGAGAGAGAGAGAGAGAGAGAGAGAGAGAGAGACAGAGACAGAGACAGAGACAGAGAGACAGAGACAGAGACAGAGAGAGAGAGAGAGAGACAGAGAGAGAGAGAGAGAGAGAGAGACAGAGAGAGAGAGACAGAGAGACAGAGAGAGAGAGAGACAGAGAGAGAGAGAGAGAGACAGAGACAGAGACAGAGAGAGAGACAGAGACAGAGACAGAGAGAGAGAGACAGAGACAGAGACAGAGAGATACAGAGACAGAGAGACGGAGACAGAGACAGAGAGACAGAGGCAGAGAGACAGAGAGCTTACCCCCAATGACGTATGTTACTGTATTGACAGTGAATCTAGAAACAAGAGACATTAGAACATGTGAAAGGCCTGTGCATGACGTTAACGGCAAAATGCAACTAACCAGCCGACGTGAAGGCTACCACAGTTTCACACTAAATTATTCGAGATTTATCTTTTTTCACTTGATGGGGTTAAAATTCCTGAAATCATTTTATTTCATGAAATTACTCAAAACATGAATTTATGTAACCTAATGGCGCGACTCGACGACTCAAAAAATAATATTTACAGTATTTAAGGAATTGAAGTAGACCACTTATAATCCTAATATGTTGCTATAAATACGACCAAGTGTTTGATCAGGGGGGAGTGAATGCAAACAATTTGACATTCTTTTTTACCAAGTATTTGATAAGACTTCAATCTGAACTATCTGTAATTGTAGGCGGTTTTAGAATACCAGACATTTTAACTATTTCTAAATAGATTATTTCATAGTTTTTAGCTCACCTGAATTCAAGGTGATCAATGTAAGCTTTTGTAATCTGGCCGAGGCAATCATCGACAATAGCATTGGACACCTCACATGCGCCTTAGACACCTCATTTCGTAAGTTTTGTTGAAAGTAAAAACTTAAATTTACGCATAATTTGTCTTTGAAAATTCTTGTAAATAGACCAGGCTATGTATTAGGAAAAAGAGGACTGTGTGGTCGCCCCAAAATCCCAAATTGGACTCATGTAAATTTTAAAATTGAATCTAAGAAGGGATAACGTAAATGTTGGCTGACACCAGTCTATCAGAGCTACGGACAATGGTTGTAATTCGTATTTCAGACTTAAACACTTCACAAATACTACCATAAACCCAAATGTTATAGAGGATTCAAATGAGTACCCACAACATAGGGTTTCGTTAAGAAATAAGGATTTTAGAATGATGCTACCCCCCTCTAAACTAGACCCCTGAGTCGGTCACTTTGAAAATTACAAAAGATAGTTACATTGATAAGTAGCATAAAGACATACAAAATAACACACATGGACGGGTTAGTTCAAAATCGTCGTAACATTCATTACAATATATAGACAGTTACGATGTTTTTGAACTAAACTGTCTAAATATATAAACGAATAAGAAACCCTGTTCATAATTCATGGTTGTATAGATTTTAACATTTCTTATGATTTACTTAGTTGAGCGAAGTCAGGCCATAAGTCTATCTTGCCGGATCAAAAACTGACAAATCAAATCGTTAATTGAACTTATTCAAGCTGTAGTTACGACGTTCAGGTCGCCAGCCATCCAATTTATCTTTGTTATATGTTACTGACTATAAATTTTTCAAAATAACGGCGTTTAATATCTGTTGAAGGTCAGATTGGGCGGGGCTGGCGGGGATCTCATCGAAAAGAAATAAAATTAGAGACAGTCTGAACGTCGTGTGTCGTCAAGTATTACAAAATGAAGTGAGCAGCACAACGTCGATGCTCGAGCAAATTGTCGTAACTACAGCTTTATCAAAGCTGTAGTTACGATATTTTGCTCGCGCACCGACGCCTTGTTTCCTCATTTAGTAATTGATACAACTTTAAATTTCATTCTTGTCAATGTGAACATCTTTGATTCTATGCAAGACTTAATTCAGATGTCTGTTACAGAATTCAAAAGTTATAGAATTTGATAAAGCTGTAGTTACGACATTTTGCTCGCGCACAGGCGACTTGTTTCCTTGTAAAGTAATTCATGCCACTTTAAATTTTCATCGTTTCAATTTGAACATCTTTGATACTATGCAAGACTTAAATTCAGATGTCTGTTACAAAATTAAAGAGTTATAGAATTTGATCAAGTTACGACATTTTGCTCGCGCACGTACTTGCTTCCTTGTAAAGTCATTTATGATGTCTGTTACAGAATTAGAGAGTTATGAATTTGATCAAGCTGTAGTTACGACATTTTGCTCTCGCACAGGCGACTTGTTTCCTTGTAAAGTAATTCATGCAACTTTAAATTTTTCATCGTTTCAATTTGAACATCTTTGATTCTATGCAAGACTTATATTCATATGTCTGTTACAGAATTATATTATATTAGAGTTATAAAATTTGATCAAGCTGTAGTAACAACATTTTGCTCACGCACGTACTTGTTTCCTTGTAAAGTAATTCATGTCACTTTAATTTTTGTTTGTTTCAATTTGAATATCTATGACTCTATGCAAGACTTAAATTCAGATGTCTGTTACGGAATTAAGGAAAGAAAGTTCAAGACAATGCCCCAGTGGATTCTCACGAGAAAGAAATAAAAAGCCGAAAACCTTCATTGTTAAAGTAGGGAACACAATAAAACAATGCATGCGCCGTAACACACACGTGATTTTCCCCAGGAAATACTTAATTACGATCGGATATACGGAAAATAGGATTCGTTTCTTATATCCGGGTCATAAGTAAATAGGTTCTAGCTTTACAGATCTACAGATAAAGGGGGTTATGGGTACGATTTAGGATTGCCTAAATGCATAGATTTATAGAATACCCACAATATAGCTTATTTTTAATGTAGCATTACACCTTCTTTTCTAAACCTGAAATTTAATTTCTATCCAGGTGCCTCACTCTAATTAACAAGCAGCAACAACAAAACCTTTTAAATGTTTACCTCTTTTCGAAATAATAAACCTGTTACTCTAACTTCTTCAAAATTCAAAGCATTACTTAGACAAACCTTGTTCGTGTAGAAGGATATTGGATTTCGGAGTTTTCTCCACTTCTATCAATTTATTCCCCTCTTTTTTCTAATAAGGATTAAAATTTATTTTTGCCAATGCTTTCAGGTTTTTGAGCAAATTAGTTTTTAGGGAGGTGGAGTTAATTTCACGTCAGCTGTATTACTGTATTTTGAAGAAATTCTGAGCAATAATCCGTCGGATTTAATATGATTTAGTTGTTTTGTGACGACTAAATCTTAAAACTTATTTGTTGCATATCATTTACTTTTTACGATTTGATGATTGATTGACTGGAGTTTAACGCTTATTTAACTCTATTTTTAACAGTATTTCAGTCATATCGCGGCGGCTGGGGCAACTAACCGTGAATTTCTGGTATTTCTCATACTAGTATTACCACTTAATCTTTTCCAAGCGCCAAACTGCTCATCCCACCTATAGGGTTTACGATTATCAGCCCATTTATGGGAGACTAATGTCGGAAAGGATCAAACCCGGGACCCCATGACTAGGAATCATGTGCGCTACCATTGAGCTATGGCCGCGACCCTATCTGATACGTACTTTTTCTCAGCATAATCTAGAATGAGGCATGTGCCCCCTTCTAAGGGAAGTTCATTGGTCCCCATGACATTTAAGGTACCCAGAAGTTATGACAGTGGTAAAATTGATTTAAAATGCAGCACGATAGTTGACGGACTGCGATAGTCAATCAAAGAACCAATTGACCAATCAAATTATTCATTTGGGCCGGAAGCTGTAGTTACGACATGAAGGCCGCCAACCATTTTTAGCTCTACTTAACACGTAATGGCCCTAGATTTCACCTGATTGACTTCAAACTTTCACATAATGATTGTACCATCATAAGGATTGTTCCTTTCAAATTTGGTCTGATCCATTGAGAAACATAGGAAAAGGGGCCTTAGGAAAATTCAATTAAAAAAATCTTAATTAATGCTTGTAAGTCCACAGATGAGATGGGGTTGTCTTTATACTCAAACAGAATAATTATACTTTTGTAAGAAGAGTTCCCTTTGGAATTGGTTCAGATCCATCAAGTAACATGGGAAAAGGGGCTATATGAAAATTCAATTAATAAAACCCTGTTAACACAATAAAGCCCACAGCTTTGATCAGATTTTGTTGAAACTTTCACAGAATGATTGGAAGGTCATAACTATCATTCTTTTCATAACAGGGTTTGAACTGTCAAGAAGCACAGGAAAAGGGGCCTTATAAAAATTTCATTTATAAATCCTTGTTACCAAGTCCAAGAGCTTTCATTGGATTTTCTTCAAACATTCACAGAATAATTGTACAATAATAATGATTTTTGATGTTTGCATTAGACCTGATCCGTCAAGTATCAAAGGAAAAATAGCATTATGAAATTTAATTTTAAAATCATTGTACCACAATAAAGTCAACAGTTTTCATCAGATTCTGTCAAAACTTTCACAGAATGATTATTCCATCGTGAGGATTCTTTCCTTTCAAATTAGGCGTGACCTGTCTAGTATCATGGGAAAAGGGGCCTTTAGAGAATTTTATCAATAATCCTTGTAACAAAGTCCAGAGCTTTCATTGGATTTTATTCAAACCTTCACAGAATCATTGTACAATAATCACGATTGTTGATGCTGACATGAGACCTGATCCTTCAAGTATCACAGGAAAAGGAGCCTTATGAAAATTTTATTCTAAAAATTTTACACCAAGATAAAGTCTGCAGTTTTCATCAGATTCTGTTCAAACTTTCACAGAATGTTTGTACCATCATAAGGATTGTTTCTTTCCAAATTGCGCCTGATCTGTCTAGTATCATAGGAAAAGGGGCTGTATGAAAAATTATTACCAAATCCTCATAAACACAACAATGCCCTCAGTCTTTATCAGAATCTCTTCAAACTTTAATAGAATGATTGTACCGTCATTTGGATTGTTCCTTTGTAAATTAGGTCTGATTGGTTAAGTGACACAAGAGAAGGGACCTTATAAAAATTTTATTACAAAACATCATTGTTACAATAAAGTCCTCAGTTTTTATCATTTTCTTCAAACTATCATTAGGATTGTTCCTTTGTACATTGGGTCTGATTTGTTAAGTTTCACGGAAAAAGGGGCCTTATGAAAATTTTGTTACAAAAATTCTTGACACAATTCAGTCCACTGTTTTCATTGATTCTCTTTAACTTTTAAAGAATGATTCTACCTTCATTAGAATTGTTCCTTTTGAAATTTGGTTTGTTCTGTAAAGTATCATGAGAAAAGGGGCCCTATGAAGATTTCACCATAAACTCATTAACACAATAAATTCCACAGATTAAACAGATTGATTGTAACATCATTCCAATTGTTGATTTTGACAGTGGATCTGACTATAGCAAGGGTCACATAAAAAGGGGCCTTATGAAAAACTCTCTTAAATATTCTGGTTAACACAATGATGTCCTTTGATTTCACCGGATTCACTTCAAAATTTCACAGAATGATTGTACACATACTTAGATGGTTCTTTTCAGAACTGGGTACAATCCATCAAGTATCATGTAAAAAGGGGACATATGATTTTTTTTAAAAATATTCTAGTTAACATAATGAATTCCCAATATTTCATCGGATTCACTTTTAACTTTCACAGAATGATAAAACCACAGTAAAATATCACGGGAAAAGGGGCCTTATGAGAACTTGAATTTAATATCTTTGTTAACACAATAAAGTCAACAGTTTTATTGGATTCTCTTCAAAGATGCATGGAATGATTGTGGCATTCGAAACACAGGAAAATGGGCCTTACAGATTATCATTCAAAACATTCTCGTGTATGTGATGAAGATCACAAGCATTATCAAATTGTCTATTAAATTTCACAGGACAGTTGAAGGGTTGTAAGGAAAGTTCCTTTTGGAATGCAATTGATCCATCAGAAAACTCAGGAAAAGGGGCCTTATTGATTTTCATTCAAAACAATCCTTTTTATGTGATTAAGTCCACAATTATTGTCAGATTCCGATGAAATATTCACAGAATGATTGTAGGGTCATAAGGTAACTTTCTTTTGGAAATGGAGTGGATCCGTCATGAAACATGGGAAAAGGGGCCTTGAGGATTGTTGCTTAAAATGATAAAGGGGATAAAGCCCCTTTTTTCTTTATGCATTCTTCTTTGAGCAATTAACTTCCTTAAATATCAGATTTCTTTAACGGAAAACTTGATAACCAGTAGAACGTCTCAGGCCCTCATGGACCTCTTGTTTGTAACATGGTCCTTGTCACATTTTTGCAAAATAACGTGGATCTTCCTGTTGGAGTCTATGGGGTTGAAGCCGCCAAACAACAAAAAGGATCACATTAATATCGGCCTATGTCGGAATCCAAAGTTCACTTCCTATCTCATTGAGCATTTTGTATTGGTCGACTGATCTTAGCGACTCTCTTTTTCAGAAACTATTTAGAATGTATTCTAGACGCTTTGTGAACAGTGCATTTTGGGATCACGCATAATAACTCAGACAAGTTTCGTTTCCGGATCGGAGCATAGCTTTTACATTTGAAGTCCTACTGACTGAAAACTTGACTGCTCTATATGTTGCAACATATCAAAAAACAAAACAAAACAACCTTTTCCTAACCCTTTCCAGTTCAACCCCTGTGTTTACGTCCCTGTGGTTTCATCCTTGAGGAAACATTGTGGAAAAAGAAGAAATTACCTGTATCAAGCAATTTCTTCTTTTTTCACAATATTTTCTACCTTACTGAATGAATATTTCTCGGATATGTTTGACTTTGAATTGTCGTCGCAATCCCCTTGAAGTTGGTCTAAAATGCTACAAAACGGGAAAGGGTTAATTTCTGGTTGTTGTTCTTTGGTACAGGCGTGCCTAGCGATAAATATGCTACATTTTCTGAAATTTCTACGACTCCATGTCTCAATTTATAAATGACGCACTAACAATTAACGACCCTTTTGTCTCTCCACGAAACTACATTTTTTCCCGTTTACTGCGTGGTCCAATTATATTTCGGAAAATCACATACGTAAACGCCTACCACGTGATTAATTATAGCGTCTTTCATTTTCCGAAAGTTCAATTATCTACATTTTCTTTCTTTTTCAAATTACTGTTTATAAATGCCTTCCTATGTTTAACTTAGATGACCAACGTCAATAGGAGGACCGGAAAATACTTTTAATACAAGAGTATTCGAGATGAAAGTATTTTGGTCCGTGAGATCGTGAGACTTTTCTTAGTGTATTTGGAATCTTAAAGAAGCAATCGTTTTTGATGGTGGCGGCTTGGGCACCTAACAATGGTTTCCTGGTATTTCTCACACCAGTACTACCGCTACATCCTTTCCAAGCCTCCAGCTGCTATCCCACATAGGTTTACGATTGCCCACCCATTGGTGAAAAACAAATGTCGGAGAGGATAAGTGCCGCCACCGGGGATCGAAGCCATGTGGTAGATATGAAAGTTCCGTTTAAAACCGAATAAGAACGGGAATCAATCCGCTTTTACTAATCATGTTCAAACTAAGATCGAACACAACATAGCGTTTTTTGTTTAACCCTTTCCTGTACAATCCCTGGTTTTTACGTCCCTGTGATTTTATACTTGAGAAAACATTGTGGGAAAAGAAGAAATTGCTTGTAACAAGCAATTTCTTCTTTTTCCATAATATTTTGTACCCTACTGAATGGTTATTTTTCAAATTAAAGCCACTCTAAATTTTGTCTGCAATACCTTTGAATTTGGACAGGTCTAGAATTTGCAAAACAGGAAAGGGTTAAACACGTGTGTTGTTGGCTATACCTTTTGCGATTTCTGCACTACGGTTTGCCAAATACATATATGGTTAATGTCAAAGACGATCGCCACGAAAGTCTTCTGGGGGCGTCGCTCATATGGGTATATGCTACGTTAGCGACGACAGATAAACGGAAATACACACTTCGTCAGTCGAATTTCACGCGCGATTCCCACTGCTACATGATTGTTACATGAATGAAATATCGTGATAAACAGTGTGTTAAAAAAAGCAATTAATTTTGAAAAAACTTTTTTTCCCCTTAAGATATTGTAACTCTCTCATATGGAAGTTCGCGCCGCCAATACAGGGGTATTAATCCATTCTCACACAATAACACCCTTTGACCCTTCTAACATAAAAGCGTTTGGAAACATTGTGAAAAAAAGAAAAAAAGCTTTTTAATAGTAATTCCTTCATTACTCATGACATTTTCTACCACAAAAGACAAGATTAAAGGAAAAAAAAATAATAATAAAAAAAAATAATAAAACAAAAACACACACACCCAAACATCCATGGCCTATCAACTGTCGTCTGCAATTTCTTTGAATTTGGACCAGTCTTAAATTTGTTGTCTAGCAATAGGTGAATCTAAAAGTATTTTACTAGAGATGGGTGTACTAGAATAATCGTTGAATGCGGACACCAGATGTCGTCCACCACTTAACCCAAACGACAGAAGTTTGGACTGGTCCAAATTAAAAAGTGTGCAGCCGACAATTTCAAGTTAGTGAAATTTTATTAAAAAAAAAAAACAAAAAAACAAACAACCTTTGTCATTATGGGTAGAAAATATAATGGACAATGAAGAGATTACTTGAGATTGCATGTCACAAGCATTTTTAGCTCTACTGACCAGAGGCCACCAGAGCTATTTCGATAGCTTTTCCTGTCCGTCCGTCTGTCCGTCGTCCGTCCGTTAAACTTTTCCTTGTTAACACTCTAGAGTCCATTGTTTTCATAGGATTCCCTTCAAACCTTCATAGAATGATTTCACTATCATAAGGATTGTTCCTTTCGAAATTAGGTCAGATCCGTCAAGAAACATGGGAAAAGGGGTCTAATTGAAATTTAATTAAAAATCCTCGTTAACACTCTAGAATCCACAGTTTTCATCGGATTCTCTTCAAACTTTCACAGAATGATTGTACCACCATAAGGATTGTTCCTTTCGAAATTTGGTCAGATCCGTCGAGAAACATTGGAAAAGGATCCTTATGACTATTTATTTGAAAATTCAATAAAAATCCTCGTTAAAACTCTAGAGTGCACAGTTTTCATCGGATTCTCTTCAAACTTTCTCAGAATGATTGTACCATCATAAGGATCGTTCCTTTCGAGATTGGGTTAGATCCGTCATGAAACACGGAAAAAGGGGCCTTATGAACATTAAATTATAAATTAATCGTTAACACTTCAGAGCCCACAGTCTTCATTTAAGTCTATTCAAATTTTCACAGAATGATTGTACCAAGATTAGGATTGTTCATTTCGAAATTGGGTATGATCCGTCAAGAAACATGGGAAAAGGGGCCTTATGAAAATATATTTCAAAATTCCATTAAAAATCCTCGTTAACACTCTAAAGTCCATAGTTTCAATTGGATTCTCTTCAAACTTTCTAAGAATGATTGCACCAAAATAAGGATCGTTCCTTTCGAAATTTGGTATGATCCGTCAAGAAACACAAGAAAATGGGGCCTTATGAAAATCTTATAAAAAAACAACATTGTTTTGTGATGATTGTTGGTGTTGACATTAGACCTGATCCGTCAAGTATCACAGAAAAAGGAGCATTATTAAGATTTAATTTTAAAATCCTTGTACCACAATAAAGTCACCAGTTTTCATCAGAATCTGTTTAAATTTTCACAGAATGATCATGAGGATTGTTTCATATCAAATTAGGCATAATCTGTCTGTATCATGGGAAAAGGGGCATTTTGAGAATTTTATCTATAACCCTTGTAACCAAGTCCAGAGCTTTCACTGGATTTTCTTCACAGAATCATTGTACAAAAATTACGATTGTCGATGCTGACATGAGACCTGATCCTTCAAGTATCACAGGAAAAGGAGCCTCATGAAAATTTTATTTTAAAATCTTTACACCAAGATAAAGTCCGGTTTTGGATTTTTTCTGTAAACAAGGAGTATGAAATACCAAACATTTCTCAGTCATGTAGGTTTTTCCCTGAAATCCTCCACATTTTTGAAATCCTAGAATCGAATCTTTTATAATTAAAATTGTGGACCACTACGAATTTAGGTTTCCTTAAGTAAAATGATAATGTCATTGATGATGTTTTCCCTTCGGAAGAGTATTCGAGATGAAAGTATTTTGGTCCGTGAGATCGTGAGACTTTTCTTAGTGTATTTGGAATCTTAAAGAAGCAATCGTTTTTGATGGTGGCGGCTTGGGCACCTAACAATGGTTTCCTGGTATTTCTCACACCAGTACTACCGCTACATCCTTTCCAAGCCTCCAGCTGCTATCCCACATAGGTTTACGATTGCCCACCCATTGGTGAAAAACAAATGTCGGAGAGGATAAGTGCCGCCACCGGGGATCGAAGCCATGTGGTAGATATGAAAGTTCCGTTTAAAACCGAATAAGAACGGGAATCAATCCGCTTTTACTAATCATGTTCAAACTAAGATCGAACACAACATAGCGTTTTTTGTTTAACCCTTTCCTGTACAATCCCTGGTTTTTACGTCCCTGTGATTTTATACTTGAGAAAACATTGTGGGAAAAGAAGAAATTGCTTGTAACAAGCAATTTCTTCTTTTTCCATAATATTTTGTACCCTACTGAATGGTTATTTTTCAAATTAAAGCCACTCTAAATTTTGTCTGCAATACCTTTGAATTTGGACAGGTCTAGAATTTGCAAAACAGGAAAGGGTTAAACACGTGTGTTGTTGGCTATACCTTTTGCGATTTCTGCACTACGGTTTGCCAAATACATATATGGTTAATGTCAAAGACGATCGCCACGAAAGTCTTCTGGGGGCGTCGCTCATATGGGTATATGCTACGTTAGCGACGACAGATAAACGGAAATACACACTTCGTCAGTCGAATTTCACGCGCGATTCCCACTGCTACATGATTGTTACATGAATGAAATATCGTGATAAACAGTGTGTTAAAAAAAGCAATTAATTTTGAAAAAACTTTTTTTCCCCTTAAGATATTGTAACTCTCTCATATGGAAGTTCGCGCCGCCAATACAGGGGTATTAATCCATTCTCACACAATAACACCCTTTGACCCTTCTAACATAAAAGCGTTTGGAAACATTGTGAAAAAAAGAAAAAAAGCTTTTTAATAGTAATTCCTTCATTACTCATGACATTTTCTACCACAAAAGACAAGATTAAAGGAAAAAAAAATAATAATAAAAAAAAATAATAAAACAAAAACACACACACCCAAACATCCATGGCCTATCAACTGTCGTCTGCAATTTCTTTGAATTTGGACCAGTCTTAAATTTGTTGTCTAGCAATAGGTGAATCTAAAAGTATTTTACTAGAGATGGGTGTACTAGAATAATCGTTGAATGCGGACACCAGATGTCGTCCACCACTTAACCCAAACGACAGAAGTTTGGACTGGTCCAAATTAAAAAGTGTGCAGCCGACAATTTCAAGTTAGTGAAATTTTATTAAAAAAAAAAAACAAAAAAACAAACAACCTTTGTCATTATGGGTAGAAAATATAATGGACAATGAAGAGATTACTTGAGATTGCATGTCACAAGCATTTTTAGCTCTACTGACCAGAGGCCACCAGAGCTATTTCGATAGCTTTTCCTGTCCGTCCGTCTGTCCGTCGTCCGTCCGTTAAACTTTTCCTTGTTAACACTCTAGAGTCCATTGTTTTCATAGGATTCCCTTCAAACCTTCATAGAATGATTTCACTATCATAAGGATTGTTCCTTTCGAAATTAGGTCAGATCCGTCAAGAAACATGGGAAAAGGGGTCTAATTGAAATTTAATTAAAAATCCTCGTTAACACTCTAGAATCCACAGTTTTCATCGGATTCTCTTCAAACTTTCACAGAATGATTGTACCACCATAAGGATTGTTCCTTTCGAAATTTGGTCAGATCCGTCGAGAAACATTGGAAAAGGATCCTTATGACTATTTATTTGAAAATTCAATAAAAATCCTCGTTAAAACTCTAGAGTGCACAGTTTTCATCGGATTCTCTTCAAACTTTCTCAGAATGATTGTACCATCATAAGGATCGTTCCTTTCGAGATTGGGTTAGATCCGTCATGAAACACGGAAAAAGGGGCCTTATGAACATTAAATTATAAATTAATCGTTAACACTTCAGAGCCCACAGTCTTCATTTAAGTCTATTCAAATTTTCACAGAATGATTGTACCAAGATTAGGATTGTTCATTTCGAAATTGGGTATGATCCGTCAAGAAACATGGGAAAAGGGGCCTTATGAAAATATATTTCAAAATTCCATTAAAAATCCTCGTTAACACTCTAAAGTCCATAGTTTCAATTGGATTCTCTTCAAACTTTCTAAGAATGATTGCACCAAAATAAGGATCGTTCCTTTCGAAATTTGGTATGATCCGTCAAGAAACACAAGAAAATGGGGCCTTATGAAAATCTTATAAAAAAACAACATTGTTTTGTGATGATTGTTGGTGTTGACATTAGACCTGATCCGTCAAGTATCACAGAAAAAGGAGCATTATTAAGATTTAATTTTAAAATCCTTGTACCACAATAAAGTCACCAGTTTTCATCAGAATCTGTTTAAATTTTCACAGAATGATCATGAGGATTGTTTCATATCAAATTAGGCATAATCTGTCTGTATCATGGGAAAAGGGGCATTTTGAGAATTTTATCTATAACCCTTGTAACCAAGTCCAGAGCTTTCACTGGATTTTCTTCACAGAATCATTGTACAAAAATTACGATTGTCGATGCTGACATGAGACCTGATCCTTCAAGTATCACAGGAAAAGGAGCCTCATGAAAATTTTATTTTAAAATCTTTACACCAAGATAAAGTCCGGTTTTGGATTTTTTCTGTAAACAAGGAGTATGAAATACCAAACATTTCTCAGTCATGTAGGTTTTTCCCTGAAATCCTCCACATTTTTGAAATCCTAGAATCGAATCTTTTATAATTAAAATTGTGGACCACTACGAATTTAGGTTTCCTTAAGTAAAATGATAATGTCATTGATGATGTTTTCCCTTCCGCTATTCATCAAAACAATTCTGCTCAATCAAGGAGATTAGCGAAGTCGTCCGTAAAGTTAATTCATCAGCATATGTGCACACAATGGTTTATGCCGCAGTTTAGAAAACATTTCCGGCGACTCGATCTCGAAATGTAAACAAATAAGAGTTGAAGTCGATAAAATAAAATAAAAAAAAAAAAAAAAAAAAACACACACACACACAAAATACGCTTTCCGAAGAAATTCGGTCGAATTCGCCTTTTGAATCCCGACGTTGTGCCGATTCCAAAAAAAAAAAAAAAGCGCATTGCGGGTATTATATATTGAAGCGACTCTTGAACAGAGTTTCATGAAAATTTGTTACAGGAAAAATAATTTCTTTTCAAATAGTTACTAATGCCATCTTCATGATAAATGTTCTTTCTTCGAGTTAAATCTACTATATTCACTATAGATTTAACTTAGTGTAATATATTCCCTATGGCCCACTTTGAAGCATCGGAATTTATCGGGTTTGGTCTTTAGTCTTCGGTCAAGGGGAAGCCAATGACGTAATTGATACATCATTGAAACAAGAAATAAGCCAATTTTCTGTACAATCGACATATAACGTATTTACCCGATAAATTCCCGTTCCATTTGGGCTTTACATCGTTGAATTTTTTGGCGTCTCATAACTATAAAGATTTTTGCTTCTTTTCTGTCATTTTTAGCTAACCTGAGCACAACGTGCCCAAGGTGAGCTTTTGGTAACACCTTTTGTCCGTCGTGCGTCGTGCGTCGTGCGTTGTGCGTCGTGCGTCGTGCGTCGTGCGTCGGAAGGCGTCAACAATTCTTTAAACATCATCTCCTCAGTACCACTGGGCGGAATTCAACCAAACTTGGTAGGAATATTCCTTGGGTGACCCTTCTCAAAAGTTGTTCGCGGATTTTTGATTGACCCCCAAATATGGGCGTGACAGGGCGTGGCAGTTTTTGACTTTGAAATCTTTAAATATCTTCTCCTAAGTAACCATTGAGCTAATGTCAAAAAAATTTGGTATAAATGTTCCTTTAGTGACCCTTTTCAAAAGTTGTTCGTGGAATTTTGATTTATGCCCAAATATGGGCGTGGCAAGGCGTGGCAGTTTTTGACTTCGAAATCTTTAAATATCTTCTCCTCAGTAACCATTGGGCCAATTTCAACCAAACTTGGCATGAATGTTCCTTGGGTGACCCTTTTCAAAAGTTGTTCGCAGAATTTTGTTTCAAGCCCAAATATGGGCGTGGCAGTTTTTGTCTTTGAAATCTTTAAACAACTTCTCCTCAGAAACTGTTGGGCCAATTTCAACCAAATTTGGTATGAATGTTTCTTGAGTGACCCTTTTAAAAGTTGTTCGAGAAATTTTGATTTATGCAAAAATATGGGCGTGGCAGTTTTTTTTAACTTTGAAATCTTCAAACATCTTCTCCTCAGTAACCATTGGGCCAATTTCAATCAAACTTGGCATGAATGTTCTCTAGGTGACCCTTTCAAATCGTGTTTAGGAAATTTGATTGACGCCTAAATATGGGTGTGACCGTTTTTTATTTAGAAATCTTTAAATATCTACTCCTCAGTAAGCATTGGGCCAATTTCAACCAAACTTGGCATGAATGTTCCTTGGTTGACCCTTTTCAAAAGTTGTTCGCAGAATTTTGTTTCACGCCCAACTATGGGCGTGGCAGTTTTTGACTATGAACTCTATAAACATCCTCTTCTCAGTAACTATTGGGCCAATTTCAACCAAATTTGGTATGAATGTTCCTTTCGTGACCCTTTTCAAAAGTTGTTCTAGAATTTTGATTGATGCCCAAATAAGGGCATGGAAGGGTGGGGCAGTTTTTGACTTAGAAATCTTTAAACATCTTCTCCTCAGTAACCATTGGGCCAATTTCAACCAAACTTGGCATGAATGTTCTCTGGGTGACCCTTTTCAAATCGTGTTTAGCAAATTTGATTGACGCCTAAATATGGGCGTGACCGTTTTTTATTTAGAAATCTTTAAATATCTACTCCTCAGTAAGCATTGGGCCAATTTCAACAAAACTTGGCGTGAATGTTCCCTGGGTGACCCTTTTCAAAAGTTGTTTGATAAATTTGATTTACGACCAAATATGGGCGTGGTAAGTTGTGGCAGTTTTTTATTTAGAAATCTTAAAATATCTTCTCCTCAGCAATCATTGGGCCAATTTCAACCAAACTTGGCATGAATGTTCCTTTGGAGGACCCTATTCAAAAAGTGTTAGCAGAATTTTGATTTACGCCCAAATATGGGCGTAGCAGGGCGGGGCAGTTATTTTACTTTGAAATTTTTAAACATCTCCTCAGTAACCATTGGGCCAATTTCAACTAAACTTAAATGAATATTCCTTGGGTGACCCCCTTCAAAAGTGTTGGCAAAATTTTGAATCATCTTACATTAGTCAGGTGAGCGATTTTAGGGCCATTCTGGCCCTCTTGTTTAAAACTTATGAACATACTTTTTCATTACGAATTCACTTTAGCACATTCTAAATACTGAATTCATTGCATTTAGAAATTTTAATATCGAGAGACATTTGTTAGCTCAGCTGAGCGAGCTATTGTGATCATCTTCGTCCGTGTCCGTCTGTCGTGCGTCGTCCGTCAACAATTGATTTAAAAAACATCTCCTCCAAAACCATTTTTAAACGACATCTCCTCCCAAGCCGTCGTCATAGCGCAGTTAGTATCGCATCAGACTCCAAATCTTCAGTCATGGGGTGTCATATGTTCGATTCCCGACAGCGGCACATATCTTTTCCGACATTTGTCTCTTACTAATAGGTGGATAATGGAAAACCTAAGTGGGATATGAGCTGGAGGCCATGAAAGAATATGATTGTAGTACTACTATAGGATATATCAGGAATCCATTGATAAGTGCTCCAGACGCCGTGACAGTGATAATACTGAAAAAAAATATTGCGGCTTTTAACCCCATTCATACAAACACCCCCCCCCAAAAAAAAAAAAAAACAAAAAAAAACAAACAAAACAAACATTGTGCCAATTTGAACCAAATGTAGGAGAAACGTTTCTTATGTGGTCCATGAAATAACAATAATAATTAAAAAAATAACCAATAGAATTGAAATCTGTCGAAAACTCTTGTTGCCATGGGCTTATTTCAACCAAATATAGCAGAAATGTTCCTTAGATGGTCCTCTTCAACAATAGTTAAAATAAATGAAATCTAGTGTAAGAACTCTGTTTGCCATGTCAATAAAAGTTCAATCGTAAAAAAAACTTCTCCAGTCCTGACCCAGTTGCCCTTCTGCCTTGATATTTACCATGAAGCGTCGTTTAATTGACCTCTTGCGTATTCCCATAGATGTAGGGGGTGCCCAAAGAAAAAGCGTTCTCTTCAAGCCTTGTCATGAAGCCTTTTGGATACCCAGGTACAAAGCCTATATATTTATAAAATATCCCTTGTATCATAATCCTAATCTAAACATAAAATAAGATTGTTGATAGAAAAAGAGCCTTTATCTCAGTTGAGCGCCCTAGGGACAATGGCCCTCTTGTTTCATTATCTGTACAAGAGTCGATTTAAACATTTTTTCCGTCCTCGGAGGAAAGATCTGGCTATAGCTTGTATAAAGTGTTTTTTTTTTCGTGGAGGTATGATTATTAAGAAAAACATAGTCAATTTGTATAAACCCATTCCCACACAATCACGCTTATTACGCCTCTCAAGAAAGCAGCTTTGGGAAATATTGTGGAAAATGAAGAAATTTCTGCGTTTTCCACAATGTTTTCTATCCAAAAGGACAAAAATCTAAAAATCAATATTCTTAAGATTTTTGTCTGCAGCTTCTTTCGATTTGAACCACTCGAAAAAATAATTGTGTCGGAATTCGTGAAGCCGCAAAACGGAATGAGAATACTGACAGGGATCGACACTTTGAGCGTTTGATATTATCTCTGAATGAAAAAAAAGGCAGTTGTACCTCGCTATGAAGACATATGCGAAATAATACACCGATTTCATTGTTTGTTTGAATGGGGTTTAACGCAAACTTTAACAGTATTTAAGTCACGGCCGCTGGAGCACCCAATCATGGATTCATTGTTTTTACCACACCATGTACTACCCTTAAGTTTACATTTGTCCACCTATTGGTGACAAACAAATATCAGAAAGGATTAGGGTTACATTGATTTAACTGTATACGTACATTACTGTTTTCGGAGAAAACCCGAAGTATTGTGATAGTCTTGTTGTGTTGTCGTCGTCGTTGTCGTCGACGACTGAAAACTTTGTCATTTTGTGATATCTCTAGTTCTATTAGAGGCATTCACTTGAAACTTGGCACGGCTGTTCACTATCAAAAAAAAGCAACCTATACTATGAAGGGGGATAACTCTAGATGCATTTTGTCCACTATCCAGCACCCAACAGCCGAGCGTAGGCACCCGTATGCGGTGCTCTTGTTTTAGATATATTTTTATACGGAAATTTCCCGTATAGCATTTTCAAATTCAACTACGACGTGCTTTATAATGGAATCATGGACAGACCACATGTTTTCGACATGTTCAGCTCATTAACAAGATTTCTCAAAATTTCTGTATCTAATTTACTTTATATTATAGCCCCTTGGACGTTTTAATAAATTCAATGTCGATCTCCTCTAAGAGATTTACATACGAAAGTGTCGCCCCTGTATAACCTTTTGTTTATTTCGAAATAGCGGAAAAAGGTTATCGTTCTTGAGCTTTGATGCTTGCTTAACCCGTAAGCAGACGACAAAATCTTGAAATTGTCCAAATTAAAACAAGTTGCAGACAACAAATTCGAATTAATAGAACGACAGATATTCTTGTCTTTCTAGGTCAAAAAGAATGAGAAAATGAAGAAAGTACTTATAACAAGCATTTTTTTTATTTTGCACGTTTGTTTTTCGAACTCTTTGGTAATAGTGAGTGATCTGATTGGGACAGCAAGTTTTTTTATTTTTCATTTTTTTTCATAATTATTTTATCTAACATTGCAACCCATATCTTACCTCATATAGTCCTGAATTTTGGTACCATGTAGAATTGATTGATTGAATGGGGTTTAACGCCGTTTTAACAGTATTTCAGTCATATCGCGGCGGCTGGAGCACCTAACAATGGATTCCTGGTATTTCTCACACCAGTACTACCATTACATCCTTTCCTAGCCTCCAGCTGCTATCCCACTTAGGTTTACGATTATCCACCCATTGGTAAGAGACAATTGTCGGAAAGAATATTTGCCGCTGCCGGGGATCGAACCCATGACATCCCATGATTAAAGAAAAGGAGTCTGACGCGCTACCGAACGCGCTATGACGGCGGCAGCAAGGTTAGTAAAGGAAAAATCCCCTCTGATAAAAGCCATTTAGCTAGCTGCCTGAAAAGTGCAGGCATGTGGTGGGTTATTTTATGACATAACTGTTTTGTGTAACAAGTTACACGTGCTCAGGTAGCACGTGATAGATCAAGTATACGATTGAATTCCAAGTTCAAGTACAATTCTGTCGTAGGGTAATAACAGTTTTCATTAGTTGTTTATTTCCGAGAAATCCCTCGAAAATGGCTAATGCATTTAAGGATATTACCAATGAAAGGCCGCATTCGGTTTAATAAACCTTGAACTTTTTTACTGGAAAGAAGAAACAAGAGAGACATTTGCCGTATAGCTCTCACCTGACTCAATGAAGAAATGTTCTAAGGGGACGAAGTCCCCAACCCGAGTGATCGCATATCAATCTTGTGCGAGATATCATAGTAAACAACATCAAGAGAAAACAATATAAAGTTCAAAGAAAAATAAACCCTTCCCAGCTGTTTGAAATTTTAGACCGATCCAAATTCGAAGAGGTTGCAGACGACAGTAAAAATTGGATGCAATTTGAAATGATACCAACTTATGTGTTAGAAAATATTGCGGGAAAAGGAGAAACTGCTTGTCACAAGCTAATTCTCATTTAACAATGTCTCCCAAGGAAAAAATCATAGTAAAGTGAAATCCCGGGTTTGTACAGGAAAGGGTTAAATCAGAGATACTGCAATTTCATCACAGATGATGCTCACAGCCCCCCTCCCTAGGATTTGGCCAAATGTCCTACTCTCTAATCGCTAGTGACCTAGTTTTGAATATTTTTAAAATATCATTGAGATAAATGATTTGACCAAATAAAAAATGCTTAGGAACAAAAATGTTGCTCACAGGGTGCAAACAAGATTTTTTCAAAGAAAAATGCGAGTGACCTAGTTTAAAAAACAACAACAACAACAACAACAACAACAAAAAAAAATCAGAAGTGACTGAATATCGAACAGAACTTGTCTGAGAAATAATGTAGACCAACACCCAGTCAAAATATACCTGTGTGTTGCCTCAGACGTACAAACATGTTTCAAAAATTTAACATTGAGACACACTTTTTACTCAAGAGACGCAAATTGGTCATGTCAAAGATATATTCTGTCTAAATATTCAGACATTTGAGCTGAAATTGTGAACCCTACGATACAAACAGGTTCTTTGACCAAGAATCCTAGATTTTTTATCCCTAATGACTCACTATCAAAAATGACAAGGATATCATGCACACAAAAATTTCCATCAACGTCAAGACGTTTGGCCAAAACTGTTGCCTCTAGAGTGCAAAGAAAGATCTTTCCAAGACTTGACTTAGTGACCTAGTTTTTCATCCAAAATGACTCGTGATCAAAGATAGGCGAGTTATCCATAAAGATAAACACTGTAGCCATTGAAAATGCCACTAGAGTGCAAAGAAAATATTTCTAAGATTTGACCCAGTGATCTCGTTTTAAATCTGAGGTGACTTTATTGCCAACTAGCCTAAGTCATCAAGAATACAAATATCGGGGCAAATACCAAGATTTTTAGGCAAAAATGTGGCTTCTAGTGGACAGAAAATTATATCTAAGATTTCAGTTTTTTACACGAAGGGACCGAAATACGTACTTGGTCTAGATATTATGGAATTAAGCATTCTGACAAAATATCAGGATATTTAAGATTAAAACATAGCATCCAGAGTGCAAACAAGATACTAGCATACGTCGCTCGACGGACGACAGACGCTAAACGACGGACATGGTCACAGCCTGATTACACAATTTCACTTTGATCATGTTGTGCCCAGGTGAGCTAAAAATGATTGCAAATGTGACCCTCGTGCACGTAGATTTGACAAATAAGCATCAGCTTTTCTGCACTCGCCTTTATTGTTAAGAATTTGGTTTTACCGGTAAATTACAATGAGCAATAAATGTTTCGTTTATTGATACATTACTAGAAAAATAGAGAGAAAACAAAACAAGACAAAAAACAAACAAACAAACAACAACAACAACTTAAAAAAAAAAAAAAAAAAAAAAAAAAAAAAAACTACACACACGCACAAAAAAAAACGTGTGATAGTAATATTTGTCTTTTATTTTAGAAATTCATCAATGTTGTGTACCTTCCCAGTATTTCGTTTTAAAGCATTTGAAAAGGGGATTGGGTCCAGCCCAGGTCAAGGCTTTTTATACAAGTGACTATAAGCACATTGCCAGTCGGCAAAATTCTAGACTAGTCCAAATTGAAAGGAGTTGGAGATGACAATTTAAAGTTTTTGGGAGTTCAGATTCTTTTTCAACTTTCTGCGTAGGAAATATTGTGCCAAATGAAGAAATTGCTTGGTTCAATCAATTTCTTCATTTTACACAATCTTTTACCTATGGTTTTACTTTTGGTACGTCAAAAAGCGTCATTGTGTTGGAATAGTTATTTTCAGGAAGAACTGACGGATTACTTTTTCCGCCCACATAGCTCTTAAAGGAAGTTCCACTTCGATATTAAACGGCGTTATTTTGTAAAATTTATGGCAAGTAACATGTAACAAAATAAGTAAAAAGGTTGGTTTGCGACACAAACGTTGTAACTACAGCTTATTCAAGCTGTAGTTAAAATGTTTAAGTCAACAAAACCAAAGCAAAAAATGCTAAACATGAATGTCGGCCAATATCGGAGTACAAATTGCACTTACGGTCTAAAGGGATGATTCTATTGGTCGATTGGTAATTTGATTAACTCTCATGACTTGTCAATATCCTGTTCAGAAAATTCGCAAAAATAGGGGAAAAATACCATCTCCTGTAAGTCGGCGCATTTCGTGCGGGCTGACAAGGATCTATATTTCTTGTTCTTTAATATGGTCACTTTCCGCGGGAAGGGCGACATTTCTTTTATAGCTCTACTGGCCGAAGGCCAAAAGGGCTATTGCGATGGCTTTTTCCCGTCCGTGGGTCTGACCATGCTAATATCACAGGAAAAGGGGGTTTATGAAAAATTATTACCAAATCCTTATTAACAATAGAATATCCCCAGTCTTTATCAGAATCTCTTCAAACTTTACTAGAATGATTGTACCATCATTCGGATTGTTCCTTTAGGTCTGGTTGGTTAAGTGACACAAGAAAAAGCGCCCTATAAAAATTTTATTACAAAAACGTCATTATCCCAATAAAGTCCTCAGTCTTTATCATTTTCTTTATACTATCTATCATTAGGATTATTCCTTTGTAAATTGGGTCTGATTTGTTAAGTTTCACGAGAAAAGGGGCCTTATGAGAATTTTATTACAAACAATTCTTGACACAACTCAATCCACTGTTTTCATTGATTCTCTTTAAACTTTTGCAGAATGATTGTTCATTCATTAGAATTGTTCCTTTGAAATTTTGTTTGTTCTGTAAAGCATCATGGGAAAAGGGGCCCTATGAAAAATTCACTATAAACTCATTAACAGAGTAAATTCAACAGATTACACAGATTGATTGTACAATTATTACAATTGTTGTTTTTTACAGTGGATCCGATACGGCAACTTCCTTTTGGAAACGGAGTGGATCCGTCATGAAACACGGAAAAGGGGGCTTTGAGGAGTGTTGCTCTAAAAAATAAAGGCAATTAAGTCCAATTTGTTATCTATTCTATGCATTCTTCTTTAAATAATTAACTTCCTCAAATATCGGATTTCTTTAACGGAAAACTTGATAATCAGTGGAGCGTCTCAGGCCCTCATGGGCCTCATTTTTTAATCTTGTTTAAAGAAAATAAGTAAACGTAAATTTAGTTCAAGTTATAGTTATACTCTATAATATACAACAGCAGAATGAACGAAAACTTCCCGAAGAGGACAAACATGTATTTTCTGGATGCATATCTTCATTTGCGTCTTACTTTGAAAAGCTGGAAATCAGGATACTAATGATGCTATTTTAAGAGAAAGCCCTAACAAAAACTCCTACGCCATCATTTCAAAAAATCTCATGATAACGCGAGGGATTTCCATATCAACTGGAAAAAAATCATTATCTGTCAATCAAATCCTATGTAATTGGTACTCATTGAAATCGTCTTCACATGACGATTTCAATGAATGCCCACAGCATAGGGTTTTGAGAAGAAATAACGGAGTTAAATTATTGCAGCTTCCTTCTTTAGAGAAGCGCACGTGACGTTGTTATCACAAATCTTATTCAAAACAAAGACTGCCTACACTTCTGAAAGGTAATGGTCCGAATAATGGCGCCGATACGACTCTTGTGTGGTTTCTTCGATTTTTTTTATCACTAATGACTTTTTCTAGTGTATACTCAGTCCCAAAAGAAAGTGTGTACTTTTTATACGCCCGTCGAAGACGGGACGTATTATGGGATCACCCGTGGTGTTCGGGCGTTCGGGCGTCCGGCGGTGTCCACTTCTTTGTCCGGAGCGTAACTCTGTCGCCGTAAGTCCGATTGACTTTAAACTTGGCAGTTATATTCTTCTCATCAATACGGAGTGCAGTGCTCAATAACCATAACTATACCTGGCCTATTTTTTGAGTTATTGTCCTTTGTTGTTTTTAATACTTGAATCTTGTCCGGAGTATATCTCTAAAAGTAGTATAGCTAGGATCATGAAACTTCATGGGTGTATAGATCTCACCAAGTGGGAGTGCAATGCACCAGAACAATAACTCTTCCTGGCCTATTTTTTGAGTTATTGCCCTTTGTTGTTTTTCATACTTGAATCTTGTCCGGAGTATATCTCTAAAAGTATAATAGCTAGAATCATGAAATTTCATGGATGGATAGAGCTTACCAAGTGGGAGTGCAGTGTACAAGAACCATAACTCTACCTAGCCTATTTTTTGAGTTATTGCCCTTTGTTGTTTTTCATACTTGAATCTTGTCCGAAGTATATCTCTAAAAGTATAATAGCTAGAATCATGGAATTTCATGGATGGATAGAGATTACAAATTGGGAGTGCAGTGTACAGAACCATAAATCTACCTGACCTATTTTTTGAGTTATTGCCCTTTGTTGTTTTTCATACTTGAATCTTGTCCGGAGTATATCTCTAAAAGTATAATAGCTAGAATCATGAAATTTCATGGATGGATAGAGCTCACCAATTTGGAGTGCAGTGTACAAAAATCACAACTCTACCTAGCCTATATTTTGAGTTATTGCTCTTTGTTGTTTTTCATACTTGAATCTTGTCCGGAGTATATCTCTAAAAGTCTAATAGCTTGAATCATGAAACTTCATGGATGGATAGAGCTCACCAAGTGGGAGTGCAGTGTACAAGAACCATTACTCTACCTAGCGTATATTTTGAGTTTTTGTCCTTTGTTGTTTTTCATACTTTGTTTGACAAAAAATATTCATTCAAAATAACCTCAGTTCCATTCAAACCCCCAGTTAATATCAAGCAGTGTGACGGGCGTATCTTGTGACAATTTGGCACCTTGTTGAATATTTTGGATTTGATGACGTTTACCGACACGGAACTTCGACAAATGCATCTCATATCTATGCAAGACTGCGACGTAGGTCGAGTAGAAGTATGCTTGACCGTTGATCTGGATGTCACGGGTTTGAGCCCTACCGTCACTTGGATTTATTCATAGAAAGGACACTTAAGGTCACTAGTGCGCCACGGTTATTTTGTCCGCTAAATAAAGTTTTTTCTTTTCAACATATTTTGCTGCAAAAAACAAATTTTCAAGGTACATTTCCACGATATTTTTGGGGGTCAGAGACAGAGTTATTTGCCCTTGACTGGTATACGTTACTTTCAGGAAAAACGGGTAAATAGGAATATGCATAATCCGTGTGTCAAATGATGCTATTTGCCGCAATCTAGACTCATTTTGATTAAAATTTCAGAAGATTGATTTCTGAATTTCAAAAAAGTCGCCCAATGATTAATTAAATGTTAGACATTTTTAGATCTAACCCTAATCTTTAAACATTCAAAAAGTCAAGTACCTGTCCACGAAAATGAGAGAGAATTTCCGTGTCTCATCATTCCCAACCCACATTGAAAATGGGTTAGTGGAGTTTTTTATCATATATTTTCTTGAGTGGGTTCCAAGTCAAAGTGCTGTAATGGGTATGTTTTATGTCTTTCTAGCGGTATTTATTTCTAGCAATCCAATAAATTGCTTTATTTGAAAATAAAAAAAGAGACTCTACTGAACAAGCCCTCCAACCGATTAGCTTAACCTGTCTAAAGTATTTCTTAATTGACCAATCGCAACTTTCAATCAAATAATCAGTCGTCCAATGAAATCTTTCATTTAGACCAGAAGGTTAAGACAGGGTGTAGTGATAGTACTGATGTGAGAAATACCGGGAATCCATAGTAAAGTGCTCCAGACGCCACAATATGTCTGAAATGCTGTTAAAAGTGACACCAAACCTCATTTAAACAAATCAAACTTGAGGCGGGATAGGGTTCGGATTCCATAGATAAACTCTTCAATATTCGACGAATGGCCGCTGTAAATCAATAACTCGATTGACCGACTAAATCGTGCTTTGAGACTGGACGAGAACTAAGGACTACCACATCTTTTTTAGTATTTTGGCAAATTTAAACCCATTCCTGTACAAACCTGGATTTTACGTCTCTGTGATATTATACTATGAGAAAACATTGTGGAAAAAGAAGAAATTGCTTGTAACAAGCAATTTCTTCTTTTTCCGCGGTATTTTCTACGACATAAGATGGTTTAATTTCAAATTGTATCCAGTTTTCACTGTCGTGTGCAGACTCTTTTAATTTGGAACAGTCTAAAATTTAAAAAAAATACAGGAAAGGGTTAACCCATTCCAACTCAATCCCTCCTTTTTACGCCCCTCGAGAATAAAGCTTTGGAAAACATTTTTGAAAGTGAAGAAATTGCTTGTATCAAGCAATTTCTTCATTATCCACAATGTTTTCTATCCAAAAAGACGGAAAATTTCAAAATTTCATCATCTTGAAATTGTCGTCTGCAGCTTCTTTCAATTTGGACCAGTCTAATATTTTGCTGTGTTGGAATGGGTTTAAGTCCTTTTTCAAGCTGTAGTTGTCACGTTTAGATCGACAACTAACTTGGTCATTTAATTATACGCTCCTGACCATCTACAAAATAATCTCATCTGTAACCTCATTCGAATTGACCAATCACTGGCCCCGCAAACTTACTTCGCCCCGCCGGTTGCCTCCGACATCCAATGAGAATTATCGTCGGAAACGCTTGAATCAATGTTATCATGGCATGGCCCTCGTCGAGTTTCATATGACATGTGCATTCAATAGGTCAAAACGAATCCACTGTACATTCCACAGTCTTGGTTCAATCATTGTGAAACTAGTTTAATTCATCTACCATGATGATATAGGTTATCTCCGAACATGGGTTTGGTCGAGTCCAAAAGTAGATTATTAGGTCAAGACTAAATAAAATACCGTTCCCTCTCAAGGGTCACATTTAGAGCTCAATCAATATAGGATATAGCCCAAAAGTTTGAATTGGTCAAGGTTGGGTCAAAAGTAGATTACTCAGATCCTAGAGAAATCTTGTTTTCACCAAAGGGGCTATGAAATTCGCTTGAACATGTGAAGTCATTATAAAAACTCGCGAAATTCGGTGATTCCTAGGCCAAGTTAATATACTGTATGAGGCAAACTATGTGTAGGCCATTAAGTAAAAAGAAAATCTAATCTTTAGAGGTCACAAATGACAAATCGCAGGCCCCGCCCACTTACTCCTTTAACCACGCCCATTGACTCCGATAGGAAGTTCCGCTTCGTCTTTTACGGCGTTATTTAGCAAAATGTATTGCCATTAGTATGTAACAGAAAGAAGGAGATTGGTTGGTTGGCGACCTGAACGTCGTACTTACAGCTTTAATAAGCTTTAGTTACGGCGTCTAAGTCGCCGCACCAACATAAAGTTTAACAAAAATGGCGGCATATATTGGAGTTAAAATCGTAATTCCGGGCTGAATGGATGATTAGATTGGTAGATATTTTCCTTGATTGACAGTCGCGATTGTCAAATTTGACTTAATCATTGTGAAACTTACTAAGATTCCACCGAATTATAATGTTTAGGTCAAATCAATACATGTTCCGCCCTAAATGTAGTCCCTCGGTTAAATCTCAGAAATATCGTGTTCGCTCTTTAGAGGTTAATTATTAATCTTATCTAGAATTTCGATCTTACTGATTTAAAAGTCGAGTTCCTTTATTGTAATTGTCCGACCTAAAAAAGTCACGACGCTAAAATAAATAATCAAAGTACTGAAAGTACTATTAGCTAGCAAAGCATGGTTTTTGTCAAAGGTAATCATGATAATTAAAAGAGGTTAAATTAAGTAATGAGTAAACCTATTCTCACACTTTCCCCCCGTTTAGAGAATAAATCTGGAAAACAATGTGGAAAATGAAATATTGCTTGTTACAAGCAGTTTCTTCATTTTCCACATTGTTTTCTTCCCAGAGAGATACTGATTGATCGGGGTTTAACGCCACTTTTAACAGTATTTCAGTCATATCGCGGCGGCTGGAGCACCTAACAATGGATTTCTGGTATTTCTCACACCAGTACTACCATCAACACTTTTCCTAGCCTCCAGCTGCTATCCCACTTAGGTTTACGATTATCAACCCATAGGTGAAAGACGTCAGAAAGGAAATGTGCCGCCGCCGGGGATCGAACCCATGACATCCGATGATTGAAAAGGGAGTCTTGCGCACTACCGATTGCGATATGACGGCGGTTCCCCCAGAGAGATAACTATTTTAGAATTTTCAATAATTTGAAATTGTCGTCTGCAACTTCTTTGAAGACTCTGATCAGTCATTTTGAACATGATGAGCTCAAGAGAGCTAAAAATACATAGGAGATAAAACTTGCAGGCAAAGAACTACTTTTTATGACGTAGGCATTCAATTGATTTCGTGGTTAAGCCTCCAGTAGCAGTTTGCAATCGTTGAACTCTGAGAAGACCTCAAAATTTTGTCTATTAACTTTAGCTATCAAAGCTGACGCCTTGCTATCTAAAAAAAAAAAAACAACAAAAAAACAAAAAACAAACAAAAACACAAAAAAACGCACAACTTGTTTACGCTTCAGGGGACAAAACTGATCGGTTTCTGGCCACGTTCACGGACTTAAACAGGAAGTTCGACTTCGATATTACAACGGTGTTGTTTTGCAAAAAAAAAAAAAAAATAAAAAATAAAAAATAAATAAATTATTATGGCTATTTACATTTTACAACAGCAATAATAAATAAATAAAATGAAATAAAATGGTTGATTTGTTTCCTAATCAGATCAGATTAAATAAGCTCTAGTTACGATGTTTAAATCGCCAGTCATAAACGTGTAATGAATAAATGAACAAAATGGTTAGTTTAGGAACTAAACGTAGTAACTACACCTTCAATAAGCAATTTCTTCATGTTCCACAATGTTTTCCAAAACTTTTTCTTTAGGGGTGTAAAAAGCGGGATTATGTGGGAATGGGTCAAGTCTACTATACACATCAACTGATCATGGCGAGAGACAAATGATATATTTCACTATGACATGTCAGTCAGCGGAAAGAATGTTGGCGGACCCGGGGCTCAAACTCATTACCCCTTTCTTGACTACATAGTTCTACACTTTAACCGACCGAGTCTATCAGATTCTGCTCCGTCATGTTATGAGCGGTCATCTAGTACTTATATCTTTGAACCAAGCGCGGTTTTGTAGGGAAAGGCTTTCGTCAATGCAATCTTTTCAAATTTGGGTACCCGTTACCCATGATTCACTGGTAAACAATTAGCAGATTCATTGCTACTGGATATTGTTTACAATAGATTTCAATTTGTCGGTTCAACTTTTAACAAAACGCCATGTCATTTAAGATGGCTATCGGCTAATATATTGCATGACTTAACTAAATCAATTGTATGATTTACATATTTATGCTTTCTTGTAACCTAAAGGCACAAACCGCTCTAGACGTTTTATTTAAATGTCTGTTTTCTGTCTTAGTCATTCGCTCATCGATTTTTTGGCATTACTAACAACATATTTTGTTTTATTTCTCCCTCGTTGATCTCTACTCAACGTTAAGATATATTCATAAAGGAAACGGTGTGAGAGATTGATTGACTGAATGGGGTTAACGCCACTTTTAACAGTATTCCGGTGATATCGCGGAGCACCTAACCATGGATTCCAGGTATTTCTCACACCTGTACTACCACTGCATCCTTTCCGAGCCACCAGCTGATCATCTCACTATGTTCGTGAAGTTGGCAGAGTAGTAGGCTGGCAGGTGGGAGACAAATGTCGGAAAGGGTTTTCGATGCTGCCAGGAATCGAGCTGGGGACCCCAGGACTAGGAGTCCTACGCGCTACCAATTCCGCGGCCAATATGTGCTACCATTTGAATGACACGTTAATCCTTTCCTGTTTTTACGCCCCTTTATTTTTTTCTACCATACCGACTGGTAATTTTTTCAAATTAAATCCACGTTCAATTTTCGTCTGCAAAACCTTATAGAGTTAGGACAGGTCTAAAACTTTGCAAAACAGGAAAGGGTTAACTGTTAAGCGTAAGTTGCATGATCGCGAGTCACTCAAATAATCAATCGACCAATCAAATCATTCATTTGGGTCGGAAGTCAACTCTTATATTAGCTGACATTTATTGGAAGTTTTTTTTATTATTTTTTTTTTTGCGACTTAAACATCGGAAGTGCAGTTTATTGAAGCTGTAGTTACGACGTTTAGGTCGTAAACCACCCATTATAACTCTTCGCTCCCATAAATTTTACAAATAGCGCCGTTTGATACCGAAGTCGAACTTTCTGTCGGTTCTCAGCTGGCTTAGACTCATTTCTGAATTTAAAAAAAAGAGCTAAATGAAAGGTGACAAAAATATTCCTAACAATTTACCTCATTGTTGCTGGCCAACAACATAAAAAGGAAATTTTGCAAAAAAAAAAAAAAAAAAAAAAAAAAAAAATAAAATAAATAAATAAATAAAAAAAATGAATGAATAAAATAAAATAAATGAATAAAAGTAAAAAATAAAGTTCGGTTTGATGTTTCAAAGTTCCCGCCATTTTTAAGTATAGCATTTTGCAAACTGCATCGAAGAAATCTTGGAAGATTAGAGATGAACTGGCCTCTTTATAATAGCATCTTTGAAACACAGAGAACAGAGCTATTTTGCTTTATGATGGGTTTAAGTGTTGAAAGCTGGCTGCTATTTTGATATGCGCTTTTCAGAAGTCGGGAAACCAGCGCAGGTGTGCGGTCGCTTGTGCAATGTACAAAGTGTTCTACATTAATTCTGTTCTACACTGTGTTGCTGAATTTGAACTATAGTCTATTCTCAGAAAAGTATGAACGTTACAATTTAGAATCGATCCGGTTCTAAATTTAGATACACCTATCGAAAATGAGGAGGTTATATTGAAAAACACAGGAAAAAAGGCAATAACGACAATAATTTTGTCGGCTAAAATTGCTCAGTATGAATATAAGGTCTGAAGGTTCTGTTTGTTTGATAGGTCATAAGATTAAATTCTTATGAAAATTGAACTATTCAATATGAAAACATCGGAAAAATGGGTCTTAATTACAATCTGATCAACATAAACGATTTAATACGCTTTTTTATTGCAGTCAGGATACTGACTATTATCTAGGAATCGCCCGAATCTAGGAACCTGACAACGACCTGAAATTTTTCCTTGCTCGTGAATTGATTAATAATTTCTTGTAGTATACTATCTGAAACCTAGATAAGAAAAAATGCCGAAAAATAGATTCAAACGAACATTTAATACTTAAGTTAGGTCAGGTATTGTCTTGGTGGTAATCTTATAGACCTACAGTGGCCTTTTGTGGTTATATCGGAGAGGTTCAGCGGAATTCCAGGTTATTTTTGGATATCACGGGTTTCGGCTGTCGACATCGTATGACCTCATTTGCATATGGCACAAAGTCAAATGAAGGTAACAAATTTACTAGCGAAACAGCCAACATCCTAAATCATGTCACATGAAAGGCTAAGCGCAAAACTACGGTAAGTATTTATATTCGTTATAACGCTTTCGACAGTTTTGGATTGATCTTTACAGACCGGCTAGCGAACATAACTCCTGATGACGTAACTATGACGTTGGTTTGATGTAATATAAACTAAATGCAAGGTTCCAACGGTTATTCGTGCCACGCGAATGTCCTATATTCTTCGCAACTGTCTCGGATTAATCTAGAAATAGATTAATAGCCTACGTAGGCTATTAGGGAAACACCCATTTTTTCTGATAAGCGACCTCAGATTTTTGCAAAACTACTTTGCGGCATATTGTATTCAAATAGTATATGAGAGGAAATAAAAGTAATTAAATCTGTGACATGAAAAAAACATCGATACCTACCTATAAACATTGTTGAATCCAGGCCACTCGATAGAGGGAATCCTCCGGGTTTGTTGTTATGTCAAAAGTTAACATCATCAGAGACATAGAATAATGTATATTTATGACTCTGACATCATTTAATCGACTGCCTGAACTAACCATCATTACGGATTCCATTTAACGAAAAATGGGTATGGTAGGCCTCGGTGGTCAAATATTCCTCGATCTTAGACATAGTCGAAAGTGAAACTAGACATTCCGCCGTCTCGGATTTTTTCGATTATTACCATCATTCTTTCGATTTTAAAAGTTACCAGCTACAAAGTTTAATCCAGTTTTGTACACGTGCATCTGTTCGGTGTAAATTCCAGATTCGTAAAAAAGAGTTCTTTGTTGATTTATTGTTACCGTATTTTTAACAATCGCAAAGAAATTAGACCAAGTCCATTACCGCGAAAGAGGCTCGAAGGTCGATGCACGTGACATTTTCTCAACGCGTCAATTACCCCAGGTGTTCAACAACTCGTCGGTCTCCAAGGAGACGTCGCTATGCGGGATACTTAGATTCTATCCCTTTTGTTTAAGGATGGGAATATTTACGTCTGTGTAAAGCTAAATCCAATTAGATTAATTACGACAACTTTCAATGTATAGGGAGAAAATTCTAGCTTTTATGTACTGGTGCGGACCGAAAGAGAACCACAATTTGTAGACCTGTAGAAATTCACGGATTATTCAATTCCGATAGAACGGGAAGGTAAGGGTAGAATCAGAGACATAAATATACATTCTATGTCTCTGGTAGAATTTAATAATTCTCCGCACGCTGAATTTCGTCGGTTTCTGCTTAAATATCGTAACTACAGTTGTTATCTTTCGAAATATCGGAGGGGGATGCTCCTTAAACTATCCTTCGTATATTTTATCCAAATTCGATAATTACGCTGTTGATCAAGTCAGTTATGGGCGAAAAAACATGGTTTTGATTCTGTCGGGGGGTGGGGGGTGGGTAGAAGTCTTCAAATGTGATTTCATAATAAGGAAAACTTAACAGACAAATCAGAGAATGACTTCAACTACCATACAAATTGTTAATATACAGTCCTGACTGCATTTTAGGCCGTTTAGGCCTTTGGTGTAAAGTTCGTTTCTACACAAAAAGACTAAGTCTGAAGTTTCTGTTTCATCTTTCTTTTGAGAACTCTTCAGAGCGACCCAAGGCCATCTTTACCCTCTTGTTTGATGCCGCCTCATTAGGAGATAAGGTCGGGAGCATGTATTCGATTAGTACAGTTTAACCCATTCCAACACAGTGGAATTTTAGACTGGTCCAAATTGAAAGGAGCTGCAGACGACAATTTCAAGTTGATGATATTTCAAATTTTTTCGTCTTTTTGGATAGAAAACATTGTGGATAATGAAGAAATTGCTTGATCCAAGCAATTTCTTCATTTTCCACAATGTTTTCCAAAGCTTTTTTGTTGATGGGCGTAAAAAGGAGGGATTGAGTGGGAATGGGTTAAAGCAGTTTTAGTGACATAATTCGCTATCTACAACCCTATTTCGATACACTGCTGAAAAATAAAATCCAAAACAAATAAACAAACAAACAAACAAAAAAAAAAAAAAAAAAAAAAATGAGGTAGATGCAGAGGTGGACTTCAAACCTCACTTTATGTTAAATGATTAATTTGATTGGTCAGTTGAATTTTGATTGTTTATCTCTGAGCGGATGATCTAAGTCTCCTCTTTATGCTTTAACCCATTCCAACTCAAGCCCTCCTTTTAACGCCCGCCAAGGAAAAGGCTTTGGAAAACATTGTGAAAAATGAAGAAATTGCTTGTATCAAACCAAAACTGTTTTCTTTGATGGCGTAAACAAGCGGGATTGTTTCGGAAATGATAAGTCGAAGATAACACCTTGAAGTCCAACTTAAAACTACAAAGGCGGTCATAATTAAAATTCCACGTAACACGTGTCAATCCCGATGTCTCAAAATGGAAGTCTCGTGTAAATTATTACTAAATTAATGAAAGAAGATGGAATTTAAGCTTTGATGTGGACTCTTGCCTTTTGAAGTTAGTCTTATTTAGAGTCTAAAGTAATTACGATGTTCTTTGACGACGGAAAAGAATCAACAGATCATTAATCTTATTTGTTGTTTTTGTAAAGTGAAACAAACAAACAAACAAAACGAACACTAAGAAAACTAATCAGAAAATAAAACAAAAAGATGAAACTTCAAACTAAGATTCCAGTACCTAATGCTGACGCTTGTTCTACAGAAATATTCCAATTTTTTACGTGAAAAATGTACTGGGCATAAAAAGGATCTAGCAGAATTCAAATGTCTCAAAAAATTAATTTTAACCCTTGTCATGCTGAACCCGAAATATTCCTGTTTTGGCAGGTGATATAGACAAAAATCAGACTGCAAGTAATTGCAGTCTGACAGTCTGATCCTGGTCTACACCTCCTGATTGTCCGTTTCTATCTAAATGTGAATGAGATTAATTTCAATAGTAACTTTGACTCTCAACTTGCTCTTTCAGCCCTTTGATTTAGAGCGATAGAGATAGAGATAGAGATAGATAGATAGATAGATAGATAGATAGATAGATAGATAAATAGATAGATAGATAGATAAATAGATAGATAGATAGATAGATAGATAGATAGATAGATAGATAGATAGATAGATAGATAGTAGATAGATAGATAGATTGATTGAAAGAAAGAATGAAAGAAAGAGAGAGAAAGAAAGAAAGAGAGAGAGAGAGAGTGTGTGTGTGTGTAAGTGCGAGCATGTGTGTGTTTGAAAATTTGACATAACATCTCATTTGTAATTTCAAGCATATCTGATATGCAAGAAAGCATGGAGATTAAAGGAGCGGCATTTTGTCCCTTTCAAACCATATTTTTTCAATACCCGGTTGGAAAACGACGCAGATGATTTAGAAATATGCTAACATAACAAGCATCTATTGACAATTAATACAAAATTAAACCCCACCCCTCTTTCTGTAGCTTGGCATTTAGGATGGAATTTGTGAGTAAACGGGTTTGACCTCAAGGGTAAACAACCGAACGACTAGAAATTGTCAATACAGTTGTTTATGAATTAATTTTTCGTTGGTCAAAAACTTGATTGAAAAAAATATCAATTTAGTGGAAGAATCCTCGGTTTGTTTGTAATTGACAGATCGCGGATTGTCAAAAAAAAAATCCGAAAAAATCATACATATGGACCGGAGGTGAACTTTGAACTCCAACATTTGTCGACATTTATGTCAAGAATATTTGTTGGTTTTGCGACTTAAACCTCCTATATACAGCTCTTTTAAACCGTAGTTACGACGTTTAGGTGACCAAACCATTCATTCCTTTTTTGTTACATTTTACTGGAAAATAACGCCGTTTAACACTTTCCCGTACAAACTCGTGATATTACGTCGCTACGATTTCATACTTAAGAAAACATTTTAGTAAAAGAAGAAATTGCTTGTTACAATATTTACAATATTTTCTACGACATAGGATGGTTTCATTTCAAATTGCATCCAATTTTAATTGTCGTCTGCAACATCTTTCAGTTTGGATCAGCCTAAAATTTCAAAAAAAATCGGAAAAGGGTTAATATCTCACCCGAACTTCCTGTCGGAACTCAGTGGGCGTGGACGGCGATCCGTCAATGATGTGAAACCCGTCAATTTGTTTACTGCAGGTTCAAATGTCGGTCAATGGTCGAAGAAACACTGGGGATTGCGACATGACAGAATGCACACTGCTTTTCCTGTCAATATTTCCTAGCCGCCGTCATAGCGCAGTTGGTAGCGCGTCGGACTGTCAATCTAGAGGTCCCGATCCCCGACGGCGGCACTCACCATTTCTGACTATTTGTCTCCCACCAATGGGTTGATATTCGTAGACCTATGTGGGATAGCAGCTGGAGGCTAGGAAAGGATGTGATGGCGGCAATGGTCTGAGAAATACCAGGAATCTATTGTTAGGTGCTCCAGCCGCCGCGATATAACTGAATAATTGTTGAATGCGGCGTAAAAACCCCAATCAAACAAATTGTTTCCGATTTACTTCAAATGTCATCAAGTGCAATCAATTGTTTGCGGTACATTTAACCCTTTCCCCATTTTTCAAAATTTTAGACCAGTCCAATTTGAAAGAAGTTGCAGACAACAATCAAAAGAGGGTGCAATTTGAAAAGTAACGGACTTAATGGTTAGAAAATATTCTGGGAAAAGAAGAAATTGCTTGTCACAAGCAAATTCTTCTTTTTTCACAATATTTTCTCAAGTATAAATTCACAGGGGCGTGAAAACGAGGGGTTGTACAGGAAAGGGTTAAGTACCCTTCCCAAACAGGAAGGTCTTATCTATGTACATACCTTAAAATATGCAAATAGGTACTCTTTGGCCAAGTGTTAATGTGAATTTTATAAGAAGTTCATAGCTAACACATCGGTATCTCTGAAAAGTGCATGGCTGTCACCATATACTTTCATCTTTTAGTTGTAAACATTTGTCCAAACATGTGTGAATAATCGTCGATACCGTAGCACATGACGCCCCGTAACATATCGAATCCTTACTTCCTGTATGTGATAGTGGGCTAGGACAGTGTGGTCCTTGGGTCAGCTATCAATCAATTGCCCGCAGATTCGCTTTAAAACTAAAACGAGTTATTCAATATCGAAGCTCAATACGTTACATCCAATCTTAATCTTTTTCTTTAAAGTTTTTTTTTATCAAACGCTTTGTTTTTTCTTCTCATTTTACGTATTGTCTTAACCCCCCCCCCCCCCAAAAAAAAAAAAAAAAAAAAAAAAAAAAGAATGAATGCTAAATTTTTGACAGCCTCGAAAGCTCACAGGTATAGGTGCTTCTTTCGTGATCTGAAGATCAAGGTTTCGAGCCCCACCGTCATTCGCAAGGGTCTTAACTGCCAAAGCCTATCGAGCTGTAAAGTTGGGTAGCAGTATAGGTTTCAGCCACTGGCTCTCTTTCGGAAACATAAAAATATCTGGTTTGTGAGTGCTCGAGAGCGACTCTTATAAGCTGAAAACTTTCGTCGCAATCGACGGGGGGGGGGGGGGGGGGACAAAGGTGGGTTGGGGTACATAAGCTTACATAGTGTCAACTTTCAAAATCGTATTCTACCAAACCAAAAGACCTACAGCTCGTATATATTTGGTATTCGGCATCATCTAGTGGAACCCTTTTAATATTGTATAAATTATAACCCCACGGTCAAAATAAGCCCGTTCCCGGACGTCACAAGTTTAACAAAGGCTTATATAGTGAAAATTTCAAAAATCTTCTTCTCCCAAACTAGAGGGCCTAGAGCTTTTATATTTGGTATGTAGCATCGTCTGGTGGACCCCTTTCAATATTGTATAAATTATAACCCCAGGGTCAAAATTAGCCCATTCCCAAACGTCACAAATTTCACAACGGGCTTATTTAGTGAAATTTGTAAAAAATCTTCTTCTCCCAAACAGGAGGGCCTAGAACTTTGATATTTGGTATACAGCATCATCTGATAGACCTCCATCAAGATTGAAAAAAATCATTGCTTCAGGATTAAAATTAGCCCATTCCCGGAAGTCACAAATTTAACATAGGCTTATATAGTGAAATTTGTAAAAATCTTCTTCTCCCAAACAGGAGGGCGTAGAACTTTGATATTTGGTATACAGCATTGTCTTGTGGACCTTTATCAAATTGTACAAATTATTGCCTCGGGATTGAATAAGCCCATTCCCGGATGTCACAAATTTAATATAGGCTTATATAGTGTAAACTTTAAAAATCTTCTTCTCTCAAACAGATAGGCCCACAGCTTTGATATTTGGTATGTAGCATCATCTGGAGGATCTCTATCAATATGGTATGAATTATTACCCTAGGGTCATATTTAGCCCATTCCCGGACGTCATGAATTTAACATATGGCTCATAAAACTCATCTTCTCCCAAACTAAAAGGCTTAGAGCTTTGATATTTAGTATGTAGCATAATCTGGTAGACTTTTATTTGTTTTTATGCTCTTTGGACCCAGGTGACCGATAAGGCCCTATGGGTCTCTTGTATTGCTATTGTAAGGGTCACAAAGAACAATGAGCTTCTAATTCAGTTCGATTGTCATTGATTAGTTAACAATGTCTCTCAGAAACACTCTCTTTTTCTTTCAACTGCTTTAGAGTTCATGTACCAAACTTGTTTGTGTCTTTGATCGAATGACAATATCCGAAACAATCGATAAAGTTGAATGACCCAAAAATTTAACAAGGAAATGGTTTGGCGCATTTGCACTTAAACGGTAACATATACTGATAGCTTAGATTAAACCATTACATCACACTGACGCTATTTTGACACCCTGAAGAATTACCATTATAGACAATCTTGTAGGTATAGGTGAAATTACTTGTGATAAGTATTTTCTCCTTTTCTCACAAGGTTTTCTACCCCATTTGTCACATGTTCTCAATTTTTGCGCAATTTAGAGTTTTCTGCAACTAATCGTCTAAAATTTTGTCGTCTGTTAATGGTTTAAAGTTTCATATACGACACATCAAATTACATTTTCTATTCCCCGCCAAATGGTTTGACAAATGTGAAACGGTTATAGCGCGGGTCCGTCTGTCCGTCCGTCTATTATTTCGACCAACTGACCACTAATTTTGACTGCATATACCCGAAAGCTACTAAAATCGAGTTTTTACTTAATTGGTGGATAAATTTCTCAAATAAGGTCTCGTTAAGACAATTCGAATGACGAATGAGTACCTACAACATAGAGCTTACGGCAGAATTGGTAAAATATTTACGAATACGAATTACACCTCTGGAGGTATAAGGATGATCCGGGTTTATTTTTTTGACAGAAACTGAATGACTTTTGATAGAAAACTGCATTGTCTGGATAATTACTATGTTTGTCTGCAACTGGCAAAAACATGATCCGTTGTCTTGTGCACGTGACAGATAACCACAAAAGGACGAAGGTGTCGGAAGCATAGCGCTTGCAAACTTCTGTAGTCCTTATTTATAAAAAGCCCGTCTTGAAATATCTCGTGTTCCGCGTCTGTCAACCATCTGTCAACATCCCCGAGAGATATTTCTATATGATACCATTGTTATTTACCTGAAGAGTTTCTACAGAAACTGTAACCAAATCACTCTTCAAAAGTCTTTTGAACAATTCAACCAATCATTTAGACCGGAAATGATTACTGACCCCCAGACATGTGTTTTAAACGTTTTTGATGGTTTGGCGACCTAAAGGTCATAAGTACAGCTTATGATTGGGACAGGTCTTAAATTTCTCAAAACAAGAAAGGTCTATTATTTAATTGTCTATTTTAACCCTTGTCATGCTGTATAAATTACCTCACTGAATTGTCGCAATATCAAAGGGCTGAAAGCACTGATAGAACTTGTTGTTCAAAAATCAATATTTCTTTTAGAAATAAATCTCATAAACGATTCTGGCAGGAAAATTACAAGCAGGAGTTGTAGACCAAGATCAGACTGCACTTATGTGCAGGCTGATCTTGACTACATCTCCTGCCAAAACCGGAATATACCGGGTTCAGCATGACAAGGGTTAAGTCAGTGTAAAAATTTTGGTCTCAATATCTAAGGTACATGTAAGGTAAATTTGAACATTTTCATTTTTGCATGAAATATCAAACCATTGCATGTATCTTCTGACAATTGACTCATTACAAATGACCAATCGCTAGCCCCACCTTCTTAATCCGTTGGCTCCGCCCATTGACTCCGACAGGAAGACCTGCTTCGATTTTAAATCTCGTTATTTTGGAATATGTTGACTAGTATCATGTAATAAGAAATAGAATGGTTGAGTGGTGGCATAAACGTCTTACCTACGTCTTAGCTTGAATAAGCTGTATTTACGACGTTTCTGTCGCCAAACCAAAAAATAGCTTAACAAAAATGGCGGCAATTGCTCTTTCAAAATATTTCAAACAGTTGGGATCCACGAAGAACTTTGGTTGCCATTGCAAACGTATGTAAAAACTTAGGAAATCTTGTCACCCCAAACCATAAGGCCTTTGATATAGATTATTATCTAATGACCCTCTACCAAAATATTTGTATGAATCACCGGACTCTGGAAATTAGTCCTTTTTCTGTTTGATCCCTGATTTTACATAGGAATTAAGAGGGAAATCTTTGAAAATCTTCTTCACCCAAATCATGACGCCTGGAGCTTTGATATATGGTATATTTTAATACCTATTGACCCTCTACCAAAGTACTTCAAAGAATTACCGTACCTTGAACATTAGCCCTTTTCTGTAAAAAAACTTCTTTTAGAAATAATTTTTTTTGTAAATCTTCTTCTCCTTAACCACAAGACAAAGAGCTTTTATATTTGGTATGTATAAGTGCCTATTGATCTTCTACCAAAGCACACCAAAGAATTATCGTACTCTGAAAATTAGTGCTTTATTGTGGGGTCTTCGATATACCTGGGATTAAAGGACAAACTCTTTAAATATCTTATTCTCCAAAATAATTAGGCGTAGAGCTTTGGTATTTTGTATATGTCATAAATCCATCATATTGAGCGATAAAAGACCACAATGGTCCTCTTGTTTTTACATGTGACTGGTCATGAATAATGTAAAATAACGCCGTTCAATATCGAAGTGGAACTTCCTGTCGTATCTAGGTGGGCAGGGAAAGCGATCTGTAGTTTTTACTCCTATATCAAGTTAATGAAATTTTAGAAAACTTGAAAAACGTATTCAAGAATCGTCCAGAACATTGACTCTTTGGAGGCTTTCGTGATTTACAGGAGGTCTTAGACAGAGATGGGAATAACCGATAGTTTGATGCGTTTTAACAAGGTAATCCCTTAGTACTGCTTGTGAAATTTAGCACCCCTTCTCTCCGCTGAGTTTAAGATTGTCTGAGAAAGTCCGATGCAATACTTAATAGCACAAGCACCGTCGTATATGTTTACGCTGTCGTTGTGAAAATTTTTTGACGTTTGGTGATATCCCTTCTACTGTTGAATCAGATACGAAAACTATGACGTTTGGTGTTATCCATTCTACTAATGAATTAGATACGAAAACTTTGACGTTTTGTAATATCCCTTCTACTATTGAATTAAACACAAAAACTTTGACGTTTTTGATATCACTTCTACTTTTTAATTAGATACGAAAACTATGAAGCTTTGTGATATCACTTGTACTATTGAATTAGATACAAAAACTTTGACGCTTCTTTTTATCACTTCTACTATTGAATTAGATACGAAAACTTTGACGTTTGGTGATATCCCTTCAACTATTGAATTAGATACGAAAACCTTGAAGTATTGAGATATCCCTACTATTGCGATGGGTATAAAAACATTGGCTCTTTTTTTTTTATATGACTTCTATTATTGAATTAGATACGATATTTTTTTGTTTAAAGAAAATGAAGATGACAATTTCAGGTTGATGGAAATGAGAAAATCTGCGTTTTAGTGTCGTATACATTGTTGAAATTGAAGAAAGTGCTTTTAGAAGCAAGCTGAATGTATAATTGTCCACGACGTATGTCTGAGGTAGATCATCGTGTACTTTTGTGGCATGTTACTGAGCATAAATTTCGAAAAAGAAAACGCCGTTTTATATCAAAGTGAAACTTCCTGTCGGAGCTCAGTGGATCCATTAATTCCTTGGTCATCAAAATTGGGCACGAAGTGGGTCAAAAGTCCACTGTAGGTAGTACACGTTAAAATAAACGCGTGCACGCGTAAATGATACAGATGCCCTCATAAAATTTAGGCGTGCGCGCATAATTACTGAGCATTCAATGGTATAAAATGGTTAAATAACGCGTGCACTTTCAAAATATAAGCGTGCACGCTTAGAATTAAACGGGGTTATCTGTATTATTTACGCGTGCACGCGTTCTTTGTGTTAAGGCAACTTAATTGGGACTTTTGACCCGAGCGGTTCACCATACCCCTAGAGTTGCAGGAGTAAGATTTTGTTCTTAACGTACTTTAAGTGTTATCTTATTATGCTTTTTATTTCCTCGGTAAACATTTGGCAAATACGAACCTAATCTGGTAGTTTTTTCCTCAAGTCAAAAAACGCCATGAAAATAGACTCTCCTTGGTGACTTTTTATGATTCCAAGGATGTCTTATAGAAAGATATGGGAATAACCGATAGTTTGATGTGTTTTAAAAAGGAAATCCTTAAGTTTTGCTTGTGAAAATTAGCGCCCGCTACCCCCTCTGAGTTTAAGCTTGTCTGTGAAACCTCAAAGTTTTAGCACTCGTACTGTTGGAGATATTTGCGCTGTATAGTCGGCGATGTTTGCGCTGTCGTTGTGCATAAACTTTGACGTTTTGTGATATCTAGCTTTTACGTTTTTTTTTAATATCTATCTTTAACGTTTTGAGATATCTCTTCTACAATTGAATAAGATAAGAAAACTTTGACGATTTCCTGACGATTTACTTGATATCGAATAGACTTATAGACACTGTTCTGTCAACCGGCAAAGTCCGCATGGTGTGAACAGGGTCACAATGATTTTCGCATTGAAAAATAGTGAAAATCTAGCACTAGTAAATCGTTTCTTTGCATATACATGTCTTGCATATTTTCGACGGGGTTTGAAAGAAAAAGCAATATTCGAATGACTTATTCGTCAGGTGAATATACTTCCTTTCAAACGTTTAATTGGCGGATCGCTGGCCCCGCCCTCTGAGCTCAGACAGGAATTGAAAGGTCTACTGTTTTTGATTGACAGTCGCGATTTTCAATCACGAGCCACCCCGTAGGTCAGCTCATCTAGTTTATTGTATTCCATTAACTTATTACCACACGATGAAATTTTAGAATTGTCCAAATCGAAAAATGATTGAGACGACAATTTTGAGTCGATGGAATTTGGAAAATCCGCAGTTTAGTGTAAAAAATATTGTTGAAATTGCTTGTAACAAGCATTGTCCACAATGTTTTCTAAAGCTTTTTATCGCGAGGGTCGTAAAAAAGGGATTGCGGGAGAAAGGCCTAAGAATGAAAAGGGGTACATTGTAAAATGTTGAGTTGAAATTAATACCTCTTTTCCTCCTTTACCAATATTGTGTTTATTTAGCACCACTTTTTAAGTCTTTAAGTGTTACAACTTATCAACGAGTATACATACAATATGGTCATATTATCTCTCAAAACTCCTCGACAATGGCTGGATAAACGTAAACTTTAGTTGGGTGTGCAACTGGAGGCTCGGGAAGAATGTAGCCGAAACACTGGTATAAGAAATACCAGGAATACCATGGTTAGGCGCTTCAGAAGTATTGACTTTCTGTCCTCGGATTGAGATGATATTTTAAGACTGATCGCATCCGAAGATATTCAATGAAATATGTCGCTTCCAAAACTGAGACTAGTGCTCAAGCCACCGCGATATAACTGAAATACTATTTAAAGTGGCATTAAACCCTATTCAAATCATATCTTTCAAAACTCAAGGAGAAAAGGGTTGACGTAAATGTAAAATCTTGCATTTATTGCTTAAAGGTTCGTCACCATATAGATAGACGTAACATCTGTTATGCGGTTTGTCGGTTTCCCACATACCTCGAAATAATAATTGTGATAGTTTATATACTCACGCTACAATAATCATATAGGATGGATAAAGGAAAAATTCATAGTGATCAATCATAAAACTATATCAATACGATCAGAAATTTATATATCGAGGGCTTAGAGCAAAAACATAGTATGGCTCTATACAATGTATAGAGCAATACTATGTTTTTGCTCTAAGCCCCCGATATATTCCCGTAAGCTCGTTAACCCATATCATATTAAACCCGAAACATTCCTGTTTTTTCCATGAGGTATAGACAAACATTAGCGTGCACGTAAGGGCAGTCTGATCTAGGTCAATCTGATCCAGGAAAATATAACGTTGTGGTAAATTAAGAAATTATTTGTCGCATGATGATATATTTTCATTTCTTTTCGCATTTTTTTTCTATAATTCATTCTCTCTGTCATAGATAGATTTTCGCAGAGAATGATGAAATCAGTTTCAGTTTTACAAGGAAATTTGTCACAAAAGGAAGATGATATATTATTAATCTTCTTCCTGCGCTGACAAATACTGACACAATATGCAAAACGTCAGGGGAAAAACATCCATCTGCTGCTGAGTAAAATATCGATCCAGGTTAACTAGAATGGCGCAGGATTGTAAAAGAAACCTCCTTTAGCTCACCTGAGCACAGCATGCTCAGTGCGAGCTTTTAGGAAACTTGAGTACCCGTTGTGCGTCGTGCGTCGTCAACAATCCAGTATTACCTTTCTACGTCTTTTGACTCAATCTTTCTAAAACTTACTGAAAATGTTTGTCTGATCATGAGGAAGAATACTTTTGAATATCGATGGCTTAGAACAAAAACATAGTATGGCTCTATACATTGTATAGAGCCATACTATGTTTTTGCTCTACGCCTTCGAAATAGTGACATTCTGAGTTATATCAAGGGATAATAGACTTATTTACCTTTTTTGTTACCAGTCTAGAGGTCACAATTTGGCTCAATCTTTCTCAAACTTGCTGAAATTATTTGTTTGGTTATAAGGAATGAGCTTCTTGAATATGCTTTCAATCTTACCAATATCAAGAGAAAAAGAGCCTTACTGACAATTTCATCACAATATTGGCTCACTGTTTACCAAGCTTGCTCATTACATGTTTCTATGTTATTTCTAGGTCGATGCCTAACTTTAGCTGAGAGGTAGGATTTTAGGTCGAGTCTTACTTGATTATTGCTTGTTTCTCAAATAAACATTATATACACACCTTAATCATGTTTCGGTGTTTATTTTAAAATCAAGTGAGCGATCTATTGTCGTCTTTTGTTCTCTTGTTTGAACATAGAATTACAATGCCTCCATTCCATACATTCGTTTCTTTTTGAATTAGCCTGCGATTAGCAACTGTTCCATTCGATTCCGCCGTCATAGCGCAGTCGGTAGCGCGCCAGACTCCTAATTTTCAATCATGGGTGTCATGGGTTCGATCCCGGCGGCGGCAAATATTCTTTCCGACATTGTCTCTCACCAATGGGTGGATAATCGTAAACCTAAGTGAGATAGCAGCTGGAAGCTAGGAAAGGATGTAGTGGTAGTACTGGCGTGAGAAATACCAGGAATCCTCTGTTAGGTGCTCCAGCCTCCGCGATATGACTGAAATACAGTTAAAAGCGGCGTTAAACCCCATTCAATCAATCGATTCGATCTCGTTTTCAAATAATTCAAGGACGGTCCCTTTCAGTCTTACGGACAGGCGACATATATCAAAGATGTGTCATGCAATAATGATATGTATTCGGAAGGGTTACTAACAACTGAACTGTTTCACCCGAACAACTCATCTTTAAGGTTTTCAAGTCTGATATGCAGTCGCCGCGGCTATAGCGCAGTTGGTATCGCGTCGGACTCTCATTCATGAGATCCAAGGCTCGATCCGCGGTAACAACAAATAACCTTTCCGACATTTGTCTCCCAACAATGGGTGGATAATCGTAAACCTAAGTGGGACGAGCAGATGGAGGCTCTGAAAGGATGTTATGGTAGTACTTGTGTGAGAAAACCAGGAATCCATGGTTAGGTGCTCTAGGTGCGCCGCAATATTTTCGAAATACCATTAAAAGTGGCGTTAAACCGTGAAGTAAAGAGTTGAATTAGACTCCGGAGTGTGTTAGACTGAAATGCAATTACCCATTTTTTAATATCAATCATTAGCATTAGTGGGTCATTTTCCCTTACTTAACGGCTATTTATCAATATTAAATCGGAATGTCTTGACCTTCTTAACCTAACGTTACAAAACTAACTCGCCTAGAAAATATTTCTGTAACAACAACAACAACAACAACGAGAATGTTCTCGGTAGAATTTAAGCCGTAGATACAATGTAATTGTGGACCTTCCACGGTAATTTCATAACGAGGAGAATTTGCTGGTAACCAGTATCCTCTTGCCATCCCTTACCAGAGAAACCATAGGAATAAAAGAAATCCGCTGTGATATACCTCAAAGATCGTTCTAAACGGCATAAAACAAAAGCCCTACCGACTTACTTCATTGAACCCGCCCATTGACTCCGAAAGGAAGATCGATCCACGTCGATTTAAAACGCGTTATTGTGCAAAAATTATACATGTAGCCAGTAGCATGTAATAAAAAAGTAAAATGGTCAGTTGGCGAACTAAACTTCGCAACTACAGTTTGAATCAGATGACTTACGACGTTTAGGTTGCCAAAGCAACCGAAACGCCTAGCAAGAAATGGCGGCAAATGTTGGAGCTCAAAGCACAAATCCGGGCTGAATGAATGATTTGATTAGTCGATTTTTTAATTAACTACCACGATTAGTCAATTACCAAACGACGAAAAAAATCAGACTGGTCCAATTTGAAGAAGGGTGAAGATGTCAGTTGAATGTGCGTTAAAAATGCAGACTTTTTTACAATCCATTCAAACAAATAACTAAGTATACAAAAATGTATGATACAAACGAACTCCTTCAATCCCTTTTCTTTTAGCTAGCAAAGTGACAGCTTTGATAGCTTAAGTTAACGAACAAAATTTTGAGGTTTTGAAGTTCAACGAGTGCAAACTGCCACTGAAAGCTTTACCGCTAAATCCATTGAATGCCTTACGCCATAAAAAGTAGTTTTTATGTTTTTCAGAAATATTGCAAACTCTATTTAAAATGTAGAGCTCTCTCCAGAGAGCATGCTATTTAACCCATTCCCACTCAAATCCGCTTTTTAAGCATATCAAGAAAATAAGCTTAGGAAAACATTGTGGACAATTTCTTCATTGTCCACAATGCTTTCTCCCCAATAAGGGAAAGATTTTCCAAATTCAACCAACTTGAAATTGTCGTCTGCAACTTCTTTCAATTTGAATCAGTCTAACATTTTGTCATGTTGTCAAGTGTTAACTCCTGGGTTACTTTAGAATCGTTTATTTATCTTACTTTAGAATCGTTTGTTTATTATGATAACCTCTGACAAAGAAGATTAGTTAACAAAACCAGCTTTGATAGCTTACAGTACTTTCAGTACTTTGATTATTATTTTCTTTTAATTAAGATCTGTGTGTTTTTTTTTAATTGGGTTTAATCACACTTTTAACAGTATTTCAGATCTGTTTGGAATCGCGGCGCCCTGTAGATTGTATTTAGCGACCTAATATTTGACGGACGGTTCACTGGCTACACCCACTGGACTCCTGTAGTAAATTCTACTTCGACATCAAATGGCATTATTTTGCAAAAAAAAAAAAAAATGGTTTGTAGAATTTAAAAAAATGGTTAACTGGCGACCTAAACGTTGTAACTGCATCTTGAATTAATCTGTAGTTACGACCTTTAAGTCGCAAAACAAACAAAAAAGCTTCACACAAATGTCGGTCAAATGTCGAAATTAAAAGTTCTCTACCTGTCTTAATAAATGATCTGATTGGTCGATTGATTCATTGATTGAGCACGCAATCTGTCAATTCCCTGAATTTCTTTTTCAAACCATTTCCCCAAAACATCCCCTTTTTACGAGTTTATGGTTAAATACTTTTGGAAAATTATTCTTGAAAAAAATGAAGCAATTTGCTTGTAAATAGTTGCCATTTCCCACGTTTTTTCCCTCTTCCTTGTGAGACAAGTGAATGTTAATGAATTTGGAATTGTGATATGCGATTCCTATCAAACTTGACCAAACTTAATTTGAATTGTGTCGTCTAGTTAAATGCCGCGTCTTTCAATATTTTATTGCTGCTTCAGTGTGAGGTAAGTTATACCAGTGGTTGGCGACCTAAACGCGTAACTACAGCTTCTAAAGCTACAGGTAGGAGGTTTTGGTCGCTCATAGAAGCTATTCAATCCCTGAAAAAAGTATTATAAAATGAAATTGTAATAAACAATGTACTTTTACCTTTGATCAAACCGTTATTTCATCAGTGATAAAATAAGAACGTTTTATGTCTTGTTCACCTGTATATTTATTTCACAGGTGAAAATTTCAAGTATGTTTCAAGGCTACAAAAAAACACAAAAAGAATTCGTTTATGAATATTTCGCCTGTTGACGACAAAAATATCGTAAATACAGCTTTGAATAACGCTGTATTTACGACAATTTTGTTCCCCTACCGACTAATATCTTTTTCATCTTTCAAAATTTTGACCTAGTCGTTGACCATATGATCGATGTCAGTCGAAATTGGCACCCACATTCCCGCCCTAAAACTGCCAAAATCATCGAAACACTGACCACGATTCTGTCAAATACAGCAATGAACCTTCACAGACAGCAGGAGTCATTCCACTCTATTATTCAACATTTGACGGATTTCTGGCCACGCCCTCTGACCTCCGAAAACTTAGTTTTACTTAAGAGATGAAGAGAATATTTTTTGTTTTCATGGAGGTATGAACCGAAAAACCTAATCACACTGTATGAATACGCGAAGCGGATTCATACATTGTGTGATTAGGTTTTTCGGTTCATACCTCCATGAAAACAAAAAATATTCTCTTCATTTCTGATAATTTAATAGCATTGAGCGAAAAAAACAAAAGCTTTACAAAATTTGATACCTTTTTGTATGGGACTATTTTGTGAGGAAGCATACAAAATCGCTGCGTGCGCAAAATTTTGTTCATGGAGTTATGAATATTTTTTTCGACCAATCAGAACGCTCGTTTTTGATAGACGAAACTAAAAGTTAAATTATATATAGGCATTAACCGATATTAGCTTCAATAAACTGAAGTTACGACGATAAAGTCCTCAACAGACAAAACGTTTAACTTAACTTAAATGTGGAAGTCGAACGTATCACTTCAGAGTTAATACATTTAATCTTTCTTATTTCAGAGTTTTATCTTTTAATTCGATTCGTAAAGTTATTCTTTTTTTTGGGGGGGGGGGGTGTAATATTGTTTCTTCCACGTTAACGATTACGCGAATTTCAGGATTCGATGTTGTTTTATCTGTTGTTAGAAACAGCTGTTTATTTTTACCCTGTCATAAGAAAAGAGACCATATCTTTAAGCACGAAAATTGACGCATCGTTGATGTCAATCAAAAACAGCTTTACCAGTCAAATCATTCTTTTTGTTGGGAAGTGATTTTTTACACCCGACATTAATGTCACGCACATTTGTTAGCTTGGCGTATAAAGCTATTCCCACATAATACCGTTTTTATGTCTCCCCTCACGAAAATTAATTGATAAAATACCGTGTAAAATGAAGAAATTGCTTGCAACAAGCAATTTCTTCATTTTCCACAATATTGTTTTCTACCAAGAAAGTTGACAAAATATAAAGTGCAATAAACTTAAAATTGTCATCTGCAACTTCATTCAATTGGGACCAGTCTACAATTTTGCCTTCTGGTAATGGGTTCAACATTGTTACTACTACTTATTCAAAAGATTGTAGCTGCGGCCATAATGCAGTTGGTACAGCGCGTTCGTCTCGTTATCGTGGGGTCCCGGGTTCGATCCCCAGTCGCAGCAAATATCCTTCCCGACATTTGTCTCCCACCAATGGGTGGGTATTCGTTGACCTAGGTGGGATGAGCAGCTCAGTGGTAGAACTGGTGTGAGAAATACCATAAATCCATGGTAAGGTGCTCTAGCCGCCACGATATGTCTTAAATACTGTTAGAAGTGACGTTAAACCCCATTCAATCGATTGAAACTAAAGAGTCGGATTAGTCTTCGGATTGTGGCGTTAAACCCAGTTCAAACAAACAAACAAACAAATCAAGAGTTTGTTGTTTTGTTTTATATCCCTGGTAAGATCTTTTGCAAACTGTCGTCTTCTCATATCTCTTACCTCATTCGAGATGGATCGTCGTCGTTGGGAGGGTCGTCGATGGGGTCGTAAGGGGGGGGGGTCGTCGGGGGAGGGGGGGGGGGGCGTCGGTGGGGGGGGGGGGTAGGGATGTGGGCATGGTCAGTGATAAGTCACTGATCGGCCCTGGTAAGACCACAGGCGAACTAGGATCCAATTTTCTCCTTTTTCTACAGTAAATCTTAACTCCGATCTACCTCTGCTAGATCCGATATCATTTTCAAAATATCTGGTTTCCGGATTTCCAAGATGGTCCATTTTCCTGAGACGGGTAACATATTTTGTGGAACCGAATTCGACGGTCACTAATGTGGTAAAGGGTAAAACATGCGGTCTTGTGGTTTATCTGTCGAGGGATGATAACTTTAATTTGCGGTATTTGAATTTCTGAAGTGATCATTTTATGCGTTATTACACAACTATTTCATTCACAAGGACTGTAGAACGTGTTAAATTGGATTATATCAATAACAAAGAAAGAAAGGTAGGTAGTTTGGTGTACATATTGATGTCAAATCAGTACAGCCTGGATGGTCGAGTGATGTAGGTGCTAGACTCGTGAACTGATGGTCTCGAGTTCCAGCCCCGCCGTCACCAGGGTGTGTTCATGGATAAGACACTCAGTAGGCAGCCCAGTCTGCCCAGCTGTAACAGTGGGTTTAAGCCGATGTCTCTCTTTCAGCGACGAGAAAACACTCGGATTGTGAGTGTTCGAAAACGACATTACATGCTAAAGCTCTCGTCGCAATCAAACTAAAATTAGTATAGACTATTCAGTTCAGATAAGAATTCTAATTGAAGTAGGTTGAGCTGTTGAATACATTCATATTGCTGAACCGAAAAATAACAATTTGCGATATGCGAAAAGTGTCGAAACCGGCCAGCCTGCTCGACCCGCTGGCTGACCAGAGTCGACATTTTTTTTTTTTTTACTTTTAACAGTTTTTCTGAATTAGAATCGTCAAATCCGATTTCCATTCACTCATTTGGTTGACCTTTTCGGTAGTAAATATTTTTGTCCCCGGAATGCGATTCTGTTTTTAGAGTGGTCCCATCCGATGAATGTTACGTCAAAAATTGAGACTAATTGTTCAGTGTCCAGTCTCATTTAAATAATTTGGTGGGCGGATTTGGTGCCTCTAATGTAAAATTGAATCCAGTGTTCAGGATTCTTGGTCTTACTTCACTGTTTTCGATCACGACCCGCCTCGAATATTATGTCCTGTTTTAAAATGGACAGTAGTCTCAATTTTGGGCGTTGCATATTTCATTGTAACGATGCGAACAGTCTATAAATAGAAATTAAATATTCGTTGTACAGTAGGTTTTGACTGCGTACAGCATTTTGATACGACTTGTCGCCAAACAACTGAACTGTAAATGTCGAATGACATCGTACTTGTTGTAAACAATTGATTGAATTAGGTCTAACCCCACTTTTAACAGTATTTTAGTTCCTAGGATTCCTGGTATTGCCACACTTTTACTACCACAGCATTTCATAGTTTCTAGCTGCTTATCCCACGTAGGTTTAAGGGGTTTCGCCCATTTTGGAGGGGGGGAGCAATGACGGAAAGGATGTTAGCCGCGGTCGGAGATTGAACCCGAGACTCCATGTTTAGAAATCGTACGCGCTACCAACTGCGCCATAGCGGCGGCTTCATTGTATACAAATTTAGTCTCAATTTTGGACGTTACATATGAAATTCATTTCGCACAGGTTAATCTGAGTCTTAACATTGCGCACATTGGAAATCGATGGAAATGTCATTTTAGATTTTTTTTATTTTAGTTGAAATAACGAGAAAACCAACAAGTTGTGGAGGGCCGTAAGATTTGTGTTTAAAGTATTTGTGTGGGCGGGATATTTGAATACCTAAAATCTAATACGTTATTTACATATGGTGAACTCTTATTGAATACTACATAATTTAAATTTTAGTTTTGTATATCAAAAAACGGGCGTTCTGATTGGGAAAAAATCATACCTCCATGTACAAAATTCTGAGCACGCAGCTATTTTGTAAGCTTCTGCACAAAATAGTTCCATCAAAAAGGTATCAAATTTTGTAAAAAAAATTGCTGTCTTTGCTCGAAATTATAAGAAATGAAGAGAATATTTTTTGTCCTCATCGAGGTATGAAACGAAAAACCTAATCACGTATTCATACAGTGTGATTAGTTTTTTTGGTTCATACCTCCATTAATGAATATCGACGGTTTAAAAACATCGTTGTATAGTCGCTCACGATGATTTTGCACTAACCCGTCAATATCTTTTCTCTTCCATATTCGGTTAAACTTCTTGAGATGTTCAGGGCCCTGCATGTTGGGTTCAATGGTTAGAGCGGCCGCGGCCAAAGCGCAGCGGTAGCGCGTAGGACTCCTACTCGATGGGGTCTCGGGTTCGATCCCTGGTCGCGGCAAATATCCATATCCTTTCCGACATTAGTACCCCACCAATGAGTGGATAATCGTTGACCTAAATGGAATGAGCAGCTGAAGGCTCAGTGGGTTGCAGCGGTAGTACTGGTGTAAGAAATCCGTGGAATCCTCATTCCACACAGACAAAATTGGACACGTCAGAAAAACTCCGTATTTGATAGTGCCAAAAACGGTTCCTTATAAGGTTACCTAAAATGACGTCATTTTCATTCTTTATATGACGTCATAATGCAAAGAAACGTAATCTAAAGGTATATAATGAATGGAATGTTATATTACGATTTCGATACAACATTCGATCTCGTGAAATATCAAAAAACTCGTCCGCAGCAAAGAAAATTCAAGATGTTTTATCACTATCGTAAGATGATATTTCGATAGTTCCTATCGATCACTTTGAAAACCGCCCCAAAACACACGGTTTATATAAGGAGTCGGATTAATTTTGACTTTAATTTTGATTTCATTAATACACCAAAGATTAATATGATATAAAAAATAGAAATTGCACAGGGAGGATCCTTTAAGCCTGAATGAGCACATTTATTACCACTCACAAATAAAATTCAAACACACAAACATAGGGAATACTTCCACGGTGTTTTTATTTTTTTTTTTTTGTTTTGTTTGTTTGAGTTTGGTTTTCTAATTGTTTTTATAGAGCTCGAGAATCGGTCGGTCTCATCCAATAACTTATTACCAGACGACAACATTTTAGATTTCATCTCCCTGAAGTTGGCAGCCTGGCAGCCTAGCAGCCTGAAGTTGGCAGCCTGGCAGCCTGGATCTAAAAGTTGCTTTTAACAATGATTTGACCAGCAGCCTAGCAGCCTGGCAGCTTCAGGCTGCTAGGCTGCCAGGCTGCTAACTTCAGGGAGATTTTGAAAATAGACTGGTCCGGATTGAAAGTAGTTGCAGATTACATTTCAAATCATATTAAATTTTATATTTTTTCAACTTTCTGTGAAGTTTGTCTTTGCAGGGATAGATTTGTTGGGACTGTTTGGGAGTCGACGTTTGAAGACGTTCATTGAAAGAATAATCCATTTTTTTTCAAAATTTGTGTTCTAAACGAATGATTTAAATAGTCCATCGATTTTTTGATTGGCAACGCGATCCGTCAATTCGGGACTAATCTCGGCTGTCAATCAAATAATAGGTTGACCAATGAGATCATTCCCTTAGACCGGAAATTCAGTTTGAACTCCGACATTGGCTGCTATTTCGATTTTTAATTTTGTTGGTTTGGCGACTTAAACGTCGTAACTACAGATCATTCAAGCTGTAGTTACGACGTTTCGGTCGTCAACCAACTAATTTACTTACATTGCATTTGTAACATGCTACTGGCAATAAATTTAAAAAAAAATCACGCCCTTAAAAATCCAAACGGAACTTCCTGTCGAAGTCAATGGGCGTGGCCATATTTAACAGTAGGCGGGGCCAAAGATTTGTCAACAGTCCTTCAGAAATATTGGAAACAACATAACGGAATTCATCTTGGCTAGCTTTTTGTAACGCCCACTAGTCAACATGAGTGAAAAGACATGTAGTGAGCGTCTCTCTTGACTGGGCTTACTTCAGATATGGAGAAGGAGCAACTCTTTGACAAATCACTTGAATGCTGGACATAAATTGATCGGAAGTGCGATAGATTTTAAGTTACAGTGGTCTCTTGTCATGGCTCGAGCACAAACGGGAGCAACTAAATCGGATAACCCGAGTCAGCTCGAGTAAGCAATATTGGCTTCCACGCAAACGTTTCGGCTTTCTATTACACCGTTTCTCTTCGTATAGTAATATGAAGTGATTATGTAGATGGCTTCAAAAGAAATGTTTTTCTGGATAATCTGACTGTAATTTTATTTTAAAAAATTATTTGATTGAATTTAATAAACTTTATCAGCATAACAGAGAGAAAATATATTTCGCTGCCAAACCCTCTGTTGTGGGGACTCATTGGAATCGTCTCGTCAAGACGATTCCAATGACTACCCACGACATAGGGTTTGGCGAATGGATTTCAATAGCTGTTCTTCTGTCTGTAGCTTAGTGTGAGTCGCAATATGATGGCTAAAATAGCTAACAATGTGTAGTGAACCGTTCTGACCTTGCTGAAAAAGGATTTGTTCTGCTACTCTGCTAACTTCACGAACATTTGTTCTTACGACGAATTAATGGTCGAGAATACCCATCCCCCTTCTCTCTCTCTCGTTGCCATTCCTTCCAAGGACAGGGTCTCATTTCGATTCTGTATATTTTTGAAAATTGTTGTTTTTTCTGAGGGAACAAATTAAAGCTCTTCGCGACGCAAAAGAGATCGCACACCCCGATCTATAATGTCACCAAACCCTCACGCGATGAACAACTGCGGTGAAATCTTTTTTGAAGTCCTTATATAGAAAATATCATAATGATAGGCTAGTTTTCACAAAGACCCCATGTCGATATTAATAAACAAAAGTCCCTTGCCTTAGATTATATTATTATTATTTGTATCTATAGACGAAATGAAGAATCTTCGATTCTAGTCCAGAAATGGAGAGAATGTTTGTTTGTCTTCATTGAAGTATGCACCTATTAACTTAATCACGCTGTATGAAAACGCGAAGCAGATTCATACAGTAATTGTGATTAAGTTTTCAGGTTCATAACTCAATGATGCCTCATTGAAAATAAAAGAAAACCATTTTCTATATTCTCTTAATGGAATCATGCAAAACAAAGCAAATTATTTACTCCGGTTTTGAGAACAGTTTTTAGCTCACCTGAGCACAAAGTGCGAGGTGAGCTATTGTGATCGGTCATTGTCCGTCCGTCCATCTGTCCGTCTGTCCGTCCGTCAACAATTTCTTTAAAAGTCTTCTCCTCCTAAACTAGTAGGCCGATCAAGCTGAAACTTTGCAGGGGTGTTCCTTGGGTGAAGTTCTACAAAAGTTGTTAAAAGAATTTAATTCCGTCAAAAACTCTGGTTGCCGCGTCATTTGAAAATGGAAATCTTTAGTAGTTCTTTAGATATCTTTAAAAATCTTCTCCTCCTAAACCAGTAGGCCAATCAAGCTGAAACTTTGCAAGGATGTTCCTTTGATAAAGCTCTTGAAAAGTTGTTAAAGAATTTCTTCTCGTGAAAAACTCTTGTAACCGCGTAATATGAAAATGGGAAATTTTAGTAAATCTTTGTTGTTGTTGTTTTCATAGACTTCAAGGCCAATGGGCATTATATTGTATAGAGCTTTATCATATGGTTCTCTACCAAGTTTTCAAATATTCAATCTCCAGGGTCAAAAATGGCCCCGAACCTGAGGTCCAGAGTTTGGAAAAATACTAAATTAGAGCAATTTCAAAAGATTTCTCCTCTTAAACTATAAGGTCTAGGATATTCATATTTGGTATGTAGCATAACTAGATGGTTTGTACTATATCACTACATGTTGTCCTCCTAGGGTCAAAAAAGGCCCTGCACCAGGGGTCCAAAATTTGGAAAAACGCAAAGTTTGAGTATGTTAAAAAAAACAAACTTCATTTTAAGGCGGAGGGCATTTATATTTTGAGTGTAGCATAGCTTGGCTGTTATGTGTCAATTTTGATTAAATTATGCCTGTATGTTACCCCCCCCCCTTCCCTGGGTGTCCAAAGTTTGTAAAAATGCTCAATTAGACCATGTTCAACAGTCTTCTCCTCCCAATCTACAAAGTCTAAGGCATTCATATTTGGTACATAGTATAAACAGATGATTTTCTACCATGTTAGCTAAAATCTTAGCCCTGGGATAAAACATGACACTGCCCCAGAGGTCCAAAATTTTGGAAAACACCCAATTAAAGCATCTTCAAAAGTCTTCTCCTTCTGAAATAGGGTGAAGGGAGTTCATATTTAATATGTAGCATGACTAAATAATTTTGTATTATGTTACAGGAAAATATGCACTTAGGATAAAAAAAACAAAAAACGTCTCTGCTCCTTGGGCCGAAAGTTGCGTAAATCGCATTGAAGGAGTTCTTCTTCATATATAAGAATGGAGAAATTGCTTGTCATTCCCTTTCGCACAATGCTTTTTTAAACCTATTTTCCCTGAGGGTGACAAATTCTGGGATAGTTTGGTAATGGATTAAACTATAAAGCCAATGGCATTCATTTTTATTGTAAAGCATTATTGGATTGTTTTGTACAAAGCCCAAAATCTTCTATATTTCTTTTATTCATTTGTTGAAGTTCTGTCTTTTATATACAAAAAGTACTGTAATTTGCAGATGCCTCACGTGAGCAATTTAGGACCATCATGGTCCTCTTGTTTTTATCTAAAAAATAGTAACGTGTTCAAAATTCTGTTAAAGGGGATATTAATAAAAATTTGCTAATCAAAACGCTTGAATCTTGAGTGACAAAAGTAAATTAGATTATTACTTGAACTTTAAAAAGGTGGAAATAACTTGCACATTTTGTTCAAAAAATCAAGTCATGTTTTCCAGTTTCAAATATTTTTTCTTCTCTTTTTGAAATTTTTGTTTTCTATCGAGCCTTTTTAAACTGTGTCATATTATAAAGCACGCGCCAGTTTACTTTGATCACCCACGTGCGCTAATGGTATTGAAGCTCTATCTGGCTATATGTCTTTTTTTTTCATGCACTTTGTAAGACTTTCGCAACCTTCGCTTCGATATCAAAATACGATATTTTGCAAGATTTATGGCCTATAATATGTAAAAAAGTAAGATCGTTGGACCTTAATTTCGTAACTACAGCTTATACAAGCTGTAGTTACGACGTTTAAGATGCCTTTCTAACTTAAATGCTTTTCAAAAGGTCGGCCTCCTTGTCTTAATAAATGATTTGATTCGTCGATTGACTCTTTGATAACAGCTGCGATTAGTCAATTCATGAATTCTGCGAATTCAGAAGATTTTTTAAATTTCTTAGATATCATACCAAAATAGCGGGGAAGGTATGGTCATTAGTTCTCCACCATTGCAGACACGTTCTTGTCTTCTCCTTTTCTTCTTATTTTAAAGGACCGTTATTTTGACTTGATTTTGACTCCCAGCATGCTATGATTACACGCCGTTCCCGGTAAGGCAACCTTCAAAGGAACCAGTCTGAATTAATCTATAAGTTATCTTGATCATTTGATCTGTTTTGTTGTTTACTGTCGTTTCTATTTCTGTATGTTTATCTTTTATATCTCAGAATAAACACACATAGAGGTTATCCTCGTTCTCGAATATAAGAAATGAAGAGAATTTTTTTTTTGATTTCACTGAGTTATGAAACTGAAAACTAAACCTCACTGTATAAATACGCGTTGAAGACAAAATTTAACCTGTCCGAATTCAAAGAAGTTGTTAGCGACAATGTTAAGTTGATGAAATTGACAAAATCTGTATTTTGCGTTAGAAAACATTATGGATAATGAAGAAATTGTCTGTAGTAAGCAATTTCTACATATTTCAGAAAGTTATCCAGAGCTTTTTTCTTCTTAAGAGGCGTATCAAAAATTAGACAATTATGACGTCATCAGAATATTGGTATATTCAAACGCCATAAAGACATGTCTTTCAGTCTTAAAATATTGGTTCAGGCTTAGTTTTTAAATCTAATAGTCGATTGCTTAAATACGCAATGGCAAATCACTGATACTATTGAGGGATCGCTGGCCCCTCCCACTGTCTCCACTTGCCACGCCCATTAGCTCCAACAGGAAGGTCAATGTCGGTATTACATTTTGCCAAATTTATGGTCAGCATGTAACATAAAAAGTAAAATTGTTGGTTCGCGACCTAAGCACAGCTTGAATAGGTTATTGTTTCGACGTTTAATTCGCCAATGCCAACAAAATACTTATATAATTGTTTGCGAACGTCGGAGTTTAAAGTTCACTTCCGGTTTAAACGATTTAATTGATTGGTTGATTGTTCTTCGATTGACTGTCTCGATCAGTCACATTTATGTTATCATTTGCAATTCCAAGCCGTCATATCTTATACTAAGAAGATTCTTATCTTTTTGAGCTAGGGCTCGTGTTTGATTGGCGAACCAGAGTTTTGCCCCCCCCCCAAAAAAAACCCCCTGAAAGTTTCCTATTTTGACCCTTTGAAATTTCTCCCAATGATTGTCATTTTGACCAACCCCCCTTTAGATAAATTTCTAAAGGTCAAAACAGCGTTTCATATTTGTACAGGAAAGGGTCAGTTGTACACCTGCAAATTTCTACTCATGATTGACTCTTTTTGTTGTTTTGACCTCTTCAAAATCAGTTTTGACCCCTAGAACTAGATGGATAAGGAGGTAATGACTACTCAATTTCAAATGATAGCACGAGCTTTGTTAGCCCATCTGATACGTGGTTTTTGATAAAAATAGTCACTTGTCTAAGAAATCCACTTTTGGTAGGTCTCTGGAGTGGCTAGTTCGAAGTTGTATTCAAAGGACAATTCGGATGTAGGATTTGTTGTTGGTAAGATAATCGACGGATCGCGTGAATCAAATGGTCCAATCAAATTTATTCATTGATAGGGTTGCGGCCATAGCGCAGTGGTAGCCCGTAGAACTGTTAAGCCTTTGGTTCCCGATTCGAATCCCGGTCACCGCGAGAAACCTTTTCGACATTTCGAGGGCTTATAGAGCAAAAACATAGTATGGCTCTATACTATGTATAGAGCGATACTATATTTTTGCTCTGAGCCATCGATTTTTCTCTCACCAATGGGTGAATTATCGTAAACTTAGCCAGCTGGAGGCTCTGAAAGGATGCTGTGGTAGGACTGGTATAAGAAATACTAGGAATCGATGGTTAGGTGCTCCAGTCAAGATATGGCTGAAATACTGTTATGAGTGGCGTTAAACCCCATTCAATCAACAGTGTATTTAGAGTAGCATTTATTGTGGTGGGGAGCAGTTGGAGGCTCGAAAAGGAATGTACTGGTGGAAGAAATACCAGGAATCCTTGGTTAGATGCTCCAATCACTGTTAAAGTTTGTGATAAACCCCATTCAGCCAATTCATTTAGAGACCCATTAGGTGTTAGTTTATACTATCTCTCACCAATAAATGGATAATCGTAGACCTAAGAGGGATAGCAGCTGGAGGCTAGGAAAGGATGTAATGGTAGTACTGATGCGACAAATAGCAGGAATCCATTGTTAGGTGCTCCAGCCGTCGCGATATGACTGAACAACTGTTAAAAGTTGCGTTAAGCCCCATACAATCAATCAATCAATAGTTTATACTATTCTTATGATTTGTACATTTCGTGTGAATATCTCTGTCAGTCCTTGTCATAATTTCTTTTTGATGATTTTTAATACTTAGTATTTGACCAATATCATGATGTCGGTATACCAATAAATGAAGGAATAAATGCTTTAATGGAATTAGCCTCTTTAGTTTTGTAAAATTGAAGTCGCATTTTGTTCTGGCCTTCAAAAGTCTATCTTAATCATCGTCAACGCTTTTAATAGAAACTAGACGCGGGGATTTCCATATTTGAATCCTTCACTCTTGTATAATAATTATAATGATTATATTAAGTTAAGTATGATAACGAGACTTAACGTTAGTAATTGACGTCGGATTAAGTACAAAAAGAAAAGGTAGGACATCTTTTATAAATTAGCCAGCTCTCCTAGACTTATGTGTATTTCATTTTTCATTATCGCATTCCACCATATGTCTACTTTCTAAGGTCCCTTATGTAAAAGAGATTTAGAAAACATTGAGGATAATGAAAAAAAATTCTTGATACAAGCCATTTCCTCATTATCCATACTGTATATTACCACAAAAGACAGAGATTCTTTAAATTGCATCAGGTAAAAGGTGTCGTCTGCAATTTCTCTCAATTTTAACCAGTCTAATCTTTTATCGTCTGGTAATTGGTTAAATTTTGTTAAGTTTATTTGAAGAACATGTTAATTCAAATATGACAGTTGCAAATTGCACATATTCTTTCTGCAAACAATGGTACGCTTAAATGAAATTGAAGAAAACGATTTATGTCATAAAGAAATCGAATGTAGAATATGTCCGCTAATAAGAATTCCGAAATCGAACAAATGGTAGGGTAGTATGGCCATTTTGTTATTCAGAGAAGCCAAACCTGCCCGAGAGGGAATTATTTTGAGAGTCGAGATCCAAGCTTGTCCCTTTCCACGTGACTTGTTAGAACCACGCCCATTGATCTCCAACAAGGAAATACGACTGAAATATCAAAATAAATGAGTTTGCAAAATATAAGGTCAGAGACGTAAAATAAAAGCAAATCGTTGGTCGACCATAGTAAATTCCTAACAACAGCTGATTTAATCTATTTGCATAGTTGTCTTGATCATTTTAATCAATTTTGTTGTTTATTGCCGTGTCTATTTCTGTGTGTTTGTCTTTTACATCGTATGTTAGCACCCAACAGAATTTTCCGTATTTTGGGGGGCTTAAAACGTAGGCAAACGTCGATTTTTCTTTTTACTGATGAGACGACAATTTAAGGTTGATAAAATCTCTAAAACCTTTCTCCTTTGCGTAGAAGATTGCGGAAGTTGAAGACATGTTTGTAACAAGGATTTTCTTCATTTTCCGCAATGTTTTCCAAAGCCATATATATGGAGGGGCGTTTAAAAGCAGCATTGTGTTGGAATGGATTAAAGTTTATGGTTTTTTTACAATGTCTTGTCTATTTGGATAGAAAAATTGTAGGAATGAAGAAATTGCTTGTGACAAGCAATTTCTTTATTTTCCACAATGTTTTCCAAAGTCGTTTGTACCAGAGACGTTACAAGAGGAATTGTGTGGGATGGGTAAAGAATTTATTAACAAAATAGAAAAGAATAGATAACAATATTAATAAACAGCTGTATTCGTTCATTTTGGACCTATTTAAGTATGAATAGAGACTATTATAGACTGTCTAAAACATGGTCGCATAACCTTTTAAACTGAGTCTGACTGGTCCAAATTTGCAGGGGTTGCAGACGACAATTTATCGAAGCTATATTTCGAAAACAACAGCAACAAACAATGAAAACAAAAAATTACCCCACCATTTACAATTACAAATAATATTGAAGGGAAAGAAGCGCTTATTACAATTTTGTTCTTTTTACCAACTATGTTTTCTCATACGAATTATCTTAGATGAGAAAATCAGTGGTTGCACATGGAATAATTGACGAGTCATAGTTATTTTCGGTGAATCCTAATCCCTGTGAAATAGAATAAGAGGACAGATATTGCAACTTGACTTTAAATGACATCACCATTTCGCCTTGAGGAAATACAAGCCAACCTTGCCTTTTCAAAAGGTCGGCCTCCTTGTCTTAATAAATGATTTGATTCGTCGATTGACTCTTTGATAACAGCTGCGATTAGTCAATTCATGAATTCTGCGAATTCAGAAGATTTTTTAAATTTCTTAGATATCATACCAAAATAGCGGGGAAGGTATGGTCATTAGTTCTCCACCATTGCAGACACGTTCTTGTCTTCTCCTTTTCTTCTTATTTTAAAGGACCGTTATTTTGACTTGATTTTGACTCCCAGCATGCTATGATTACACGCCGTTCCCGGTAAGGCAACCTTCAAAGGAACCAGTCTGAATTAATCTATAAGTTATCTTGATCATTTGATCTGTTTTGTTGTTTACTGTCGTTTCTATTTCTGTATGTTTATCTTTTATATCTCAGAATAAACACACATAGAGGTTATCCTCGTTCTCGAATATAAGAAATGAAGAGAATTTTTTTTTGATTTCACTGAGTTATGAAACTGAAAACTAAACCTCACTGTATAAATACGCGTTGAAGACAAAATTTAACCTGTCCGAATTCAAAGAAGTTGTTAGCGACAATGTTAAGTTGATGAAATTGACAAAATCTGTATTTTGCGTTAGAAAACATTATGGATAATGAAGAAATTGTCTGTAGTAAGCAATTTCTACATATTTCAGAAAGTTATCCAGAGCTTTTTTCTTCTTAAGAGGCGTATCAAAAATTAGACAATTATGACGTCATCAGAATATTGGTATATTCAAACGCCATAAAGACATGTCTTTCAGTCTTAAAATATTGGTTCAGGCTTAGTTTTTAAATCTAATAGTCGATTGCTTAAATACGCAATGGCAAATCACTGATACTATTGAGGGATCGCTGGCCCCTCCCACTGTCTCCACTTGCCACGCCCATTAGCTCCAACAGGAAGGTCAATGTCGGTATTACATTTTGCCAAATTTATGGTCAGCATGTAACATAAAAAGTAAAATTGTTGGTTCGCGACCTAAGCACAGCTTGAATAGGTTATTGTTTCGACGTTTAATTCGCCAATGCCAACAAAATACTTATATAATTGTTTGCGAACGTCGGAGTTTAAAGTTCACTTCCGGTTTAAACGATTTAATTGATTGGTTGATTGTTCTTTGATTGACTGTCTCGATCAGTCACATTTATGTTATCATTTGCAATTCCAAGCCGTCATATCTTATACTAAGAAGATTCTTATCTTTTTGAGCTAGGGCTCGTGTTTGATTGGCGAACCAGAGTTTTGCCCCCCCCCCCCCCCAAAAAAAACCCTGAAAGTTTCCTATTTTGACCCTTTGAAATTTCTCCCAATGATTGTCATTTTGACCAACACCCCTTTAGATAAATTTCTAAAGGTCAAAACAGCGTTTCATATTTGTACAGGAAAGGGTCAGTTGTACACCTGCAAATTTCTACTCATGATTGACTCTTTTTGTTGTTTTGACCTCTTCAAAATCAGTTTTGACCCCTAGAACTAGATGGATAAGGAGGTAATGACTACTCAATTTCAAATGATAGCACGAGCTTTGTTAGCCCATCTGATACGTGGTTTTTGATAAAAATAGTCACTTGTCTAAGAAATCCACTTTTGGTAGGTCTCTGGAGTGGCTAGTTCGAAGTTGTATTCAAAGGACAATTCGGATGTAGGATTTGTTGTTGGTAAGATAATCGACGGATCGCGTGAATCAAATGGTCCAATCAAATTTATTCATTGATAGGGTTGCGGCCATAGCGCAGTGGTAGCCCGTAGAACTGTTAAGCCTTTGGTTCCCGATTCGAATCCCGGTCACCGCGAGAAACCTTTTCGACATTTCGAGGGCTTATAGAGCAAAAACATAGTATGGCTCTATACTATGTATAGAGCGATACTATATTTTTGCTCTGAGCCATCGATTTTTCTCTCACCAATGGGTGAATTATCGTAAACTTAGCCAGCTGGAGGCTCTGAAAGGATGCTGTGGTAGGACTGGTATAAGAAATACTAGGAATCGATGGTTAGGTGCTCCAGTCAAGATATGGCTGAAATACTGTTATGAGTGGCGTTAAACCCCATTCAATCAACAGTGTATTTAGAGTAGCATTTATTGTGGTGGGGAGCAGTTGGAGGCTCGAAAAGGAATGTACTGGTGGAAGAAATACCAGGAATCCTTGGTTAGATGCTCCAATCACTGTTAAAGTTTGTGATAAACCCCATTCAGCCAATTCATTTAGAGACCCATTAGGTGTTAGTTTATACTATCTCTCACCAATAAATGGATAATCGTAGACCTAAGAGGGATAGCAGCTGGAGGCTAGGAAAGGATGTAATGGTAGTACTGATGCGACAAATAGCAGGAATCCATTGTTAGGTGCTCCAGCCGTCGCGATATGACTGAACAACTGTTAAAAGTTGCGTTAAGCCCCATACAATCAATCAATCAATAGTTTATACTATTCTTATGATTTGTACATTTCGTGTGAATATCTCTGTCAGTCCTTGTCATAATTTCTTTTTGATGATTTTTAATACTTAGTATTTGACCAATATCATGATGTCGGTATACCAATAAATGAAGGAATAAATGCTTTAATGGAATTAGCCTCTTTAGTTTTGTAAAATTGAAGTCGCATTTTGTTCTGGCCTTCAAAAGTCTATCTTAATCATCGTCAACGCTTTTAATAGAAACTAGACGCGGGGATTTCCATATTTGAATCCTTCTCTCTTGTATAATAATTATAATGATTATATTAAGTTAAGTATGATAACGAGACTTAACGTTAGTAATTGACGTCGGATTAAGTACAAAAAGAAAAGGTAGGACATCTTTTATAAATTAGCCAGCTCTCCTAGACTTATGTGTATTTCATTTTTCATTATCGCATTCCACCATATGTCTACTTTCTAAGGTCCCTTATGTAAAAGAGATTTAGAAAACATTGAGGATAATGAAAAAAATTCTTGATACAAGCCATTTCCTCATTATCCATACTGTATATTACCACAAAAGACAGAGATTCTTTAAATTGCATCAGGTAAAAGGTGTCGTCTGCAATTTCTCTCAATTTTAACCAGTCTAATCTTTTATCGTCTGGTAATTGGTTAAATTTTGTTAAGTTTATTTGAAGAACATGTTAATTCAAATATGACAGTTGCAAATTGCACATATTCTTTCTGCAAACAATGGTACGCTTAAATGAAATTGAAGAAAACGATTTATGTCATAAAGAAATCGAATGTAGAATATGTCCGCTAATAAGAATTCCGAAATCGAACAAATGGTAGGGTAGTATGGCCATTTTGTTATTCAGAGAAGCCAAACCTGCCCGAGAGGGAATTATTTTGAGAGTCGAGATCCAAGCTTGTCCCTTTCCACGTGACTTGTTAGAACCACGCCCATTGATCTCCAACAAGGAAATACGACTGAAATATCAAAATAAATGAGTTTGCAAAATATAAGGTCAGAGACGTAAAATAAAAGCAAATCGTTGGTCGACCATAGTAAATTCCTAACAACAGCTGATTTAATCTATTTGCATAGTTGTCTTGATCATTTTAATCAATTTTGTTGTTTATTGCCGTGTCTATTTCTGTGTGTTTGTCTTTTACATCGTATGTTAGCACCCAACAGAATTTTCCGTATTTTGGGGGGCTTAAAACGTAGGCAAACGTCGATTTTTCTTTTTACTGATGAGACGACAATTTAAGGTTGATAAAATCTCTAAAACCTTTCTCCTTTGCGTAGAAGATTGCGGAAGTTGAAGACATGTTTGTAACAAGGATTTTCTTCATTTTCCGCAATGTTTTCCAAAGCCATATATATGGAGGGGCGTTTAAAAGCAGCATTGTGTTGGAATGGATTAAAGTTTATGGTTTTTTTACAATGTCTTGTCTATTTGGATAGAAAAATTGTAGGAATGAAGAAATTGCTTGTGACAAGCAATTTCTTTATTTTCCACAATGTTTTCCAAAGTCGTTTGTACCAGAGACGTTACAAGAGGAATTGTGTGGGATGGGTAAAGAATTTATTAACAAAATAGAAAAGAATAGATAACAATATTAATAAACAGCTGTATTCGTTCATTTTGGACCTATTTAAGTATGAATAGAGACTATTATAGACTGTCTAAAACATGGTCGCATAACCTTTTAAACTGAGTCTGACTGGTCCAAATTTGCAGGGGTTGCAGACGACAATTTATCGAAGCTATATTTCGAAAACAACAGCAACAAACAATGAAAACAAAAAATTACCCCACCATTTACAATTACAAATAATATTGAAGGGAAAGAAGCGCTTATTACAATTTTGTTCTTTTTACCAACTATGTTTTCTCATACGAATTATCTTAGATGAGAAAATCAGTGGTTGCACATGGAATAATTGACGAGTCATAGTTATTTTCGGTGAATCCTAATCCCTGTGAAATAGAATAAGAGGACAGATATTGCAACTTGACTTTAAATGACATCACCATTTCGCCTTGAGGAAATACAAGCCAACCTTGCCTTTTCAAAAGGTCGGCCTCCTTGTCTTAATAAATGATTTGATTCGTCGATTGACTCTTTGATAACAGCTGCGATTAGTCAATTCATGAATTCTGCGAATTCAGAAGATTTTTTAAATTTCTTAGATATCATACCAAAATAGCGGGGAAGGTATGGTCATTAGTTCTCCACCATTGCAGACACGTTCTTGTCTTCTCCTTTTCTTCTTATTTTAAAGGACCGTTATTTTGACTTGATTTTGACTCCCAGCATGCTATGATTACACGCCGTTCCCGGTAAGGCAACCTTCAAAGGAACCAGTCTGAATTAATCTATAAGTTATCTTGATCATTTGATCTGTTTTGTTGTTTACTGTCGTTTCTATTTCTGTATGTTTATCTTTTATATCTCAGAATAAACACACATAGAGGTTATCCTCGTTCTCGAATATAAGAAATGAAGAGAATTTTTTTTTGATTTCACTGAGTTATGAAACTGAAAACTAAACCTCACTGTATAAATACGCGTTGAAGACAAAATTTAACCTGTCCGAATTCAAAGAAGTTGTTAGCGACAATGTTAAGTTGATGAAATTGACAAAATCTGTATTTTGCGTTAGAAAACATTATGGATAATGAAGAAATTGTCTGTAGTAAGCAATTTCTACATATTTCAGAAAGTTATCCAGAGCTTTTTTCTTCTTAAGAGGCGTATCAAAAATTAGACAATTATGACGTCATCAGAATATTGGTATATTCAAACGCCATAAAGACATGTCTTTCAGTCTTAAAATATTGGTTCAGGCTTAGTTTTTAAATCTAATAGTCGATTGCTTAAATACGCAATGGCAAATCACTGATACTATTGAGGGATCGCTGGCCCCTCCCACTGTCTCCACTTGCCACGCCCATTAGCTCCAACAGGAAGGTCAATGTCGGTATTACATTTTGCCAAATTTATGGTCAGCATGTAACATAAAAAGTAAAATTGTTGGTTCGCGACCTAAGCACAGCTTGAATAGGTTATTGTTTCGACGTTTAATTCGCCAATGCCAACAAAATACTTATATAATTGTTTGCGAACGTCGGAGTTTAAAGTTCACTTCCGGTTTAAACGATTTAATTGATTGGTTGATTGTTCTTCGATTGACTGTCTCGATCAGTCACATTTATGTTATCATTTGCAATTCCAAGCCGTCATATCTTATACTAAGAAGATTCTTATCTTTTTGAGCTAGGGCTCGTGTTTGATTGGCGAACCAGAGTTTTGCCCCCCCCCCCAAAAAAAAAACCCTGAAAGTTTCCTATTTTGACCCTTTGAAATTTCTCCCAATGATTGTCATTTTGACCAACCCCCCTTTAGATAAGTTTCTAAAGGTCAAAACAGCGTTTCATATTTGTTCAGGAAAGGGTCAGTTGTACACCTGCAAATTTCTACTCATGATTGACTCTTTTTGTTGTTTTGACCTCTTCAAAATCAGTTTTGACCCCTAGAACTAGATGGATAAGGAGGTAATGACTACTCAATTTCAAATGATAGCACGAGCTTTGTTAGCCCATCTGATACGTGGTTTTTGATAAAAATAGTCACTTGTCTAAGAAATCCACTTTTGGTAGGTCTCTGGAGTGGCTAGTTCGAAGTTGTATTCAAAGGACAATTCGGATGTAGGATTTGTTGTTGGTAAGATAATCGACGGATCGCAGGAATCAAATGGTCCAATCAAATTTATTCATTTATAGGGTTGCGGCCATAGCGCAGTTGTAGCCCGTGGAACTGTTAAGCCTTTGGTTCCCGATTCGAATCCCGGTCACGGCGAGAACCCTTTCCGACATTTCGAGGGCTTATAGAGCAAAAACATAGTATGGCTCTATACAATGTATAGAGCGATACTATATTTTTGATCTGAGCCATCGAACTGTTAAGCCTTTGGTTCCCGATTCGAATCCCGGTCACGGCGAGAAACCTTTCTGACATTTCGAGGGCTTATAGAGCAAAAACATAGTATGGCTCTATGCAATGTATAGAGCGATACTATATTTTTGATCTGAGCCATCGATTTGTCTCTCACCAATGGGTGAATTATCATAAACTTAGCAAGCTGGAGGCTCTGAAAGGATGCTGTGGTAGGACTGGTATAAGAAATACTAAGGATCCATGGTTAGGTGCTCCAGTCAAGATATGGCTGAAATACTGTTATGAGTGGCGTTAAACCCCATTCAATCAACAGTGTATTTAGAGAAGCATTTACTATGGTGATGAGCAGCTGGAGGCTCGAAAGTACTGGTGGAAGAAATACCAGGAATCCATGGTTAGATGCTCCAATCACGATATTACTGAAATACTGTTAAAGTTTGCGATAAACCCCATTCAGTCAATTCATTTAGAGACCCATTAGGTGTTAGTTTATACTATCTCTCACCAATAAATGGATAATCGTAGACCTAAGAGGGATAGCAGCTGGAGGCTAGGAAAGGATGTAATGGTAGTACTGATACGACAAATTGCAGGAATCCATTGTTAGGTGCTCCAGCCGCCGCGATATGACTAAACAACTGTTAAAAGTGGCGTTAAACCCCATTCAATCAATCAATCAATAGTTTATACTATTCTTATGATTTGTACATTTCATGTGAATATCCCTGTCAGTCCTTGTCATAATTTCTTTTTGATGATTTTTAATACTTCGTATTTGACCAATATCATGATGTCGGTATACCAATAAATGAAGGAATAAATGCTTTCATGGAATTAGCCTCTTTTATCTGAACTTCTAGTTTTGTAAAATTTAAGTCGCATTTTGTTCTGGCCTTCAAAAGTCTATCTTAATCATCGTCAACGCTTTTAATAGAAACTAGACGCGGGGATTTCCATATTTGAATCCTTCACTCTTGTATAATAATTATAATGATTATATTAAGTTAAGTATGATAACGAGACTTAACGTTAGTAATTGACGTCGGATTAAGTACAAAAAGAAAAGGTAGGACCTCTTTTATAAATTAGCTATCTCTCCTAGACTTATGTGTATTTCATTTTTCATTATCATATTCCACCATATGTCTACTTTCTAAGGTCCCTTATGCAAAAGATATTTAGAAAACATTGAGGATAATGAAGAAATTTCTTGATACAAGCCATTTCCTCATTATCCACACTGTTTATTATCTCAAAGGACAGAGAGTCTTTAAATTGCATTAGGTAAAAGGTGTCGTCTGCAATTTCTCTCAATTTTAACCAGTCTAATCTTTTGTCGTCTGGTAATTGGTTAAATTTTGTTAAGTTTATTTGAAGAACATGTTAATTCGAATCTGACAGTTGCAAATTGCACATATATCATTCTGTAAACAACGGTACACTTAAATGAAATTCAAGAAAACGATTTATGTCATAAAGAAATCGAATTCAGAATATGTCCGCTAATAAGAATTTCCGAAATCGAACAAATGGTAGGGTAGTATGGCCATTTTGTTATTCAGAGAAGCCAAACCTACCCGAGAGGGAAATATTTTGAGAGTCGAGATCCAAGCTTGTCCCTTTCCACGTGACTTGTTAGGGCCACGCCCACTGACATCCGACAAGGAAGTACGACTGAAATATCAAAAGAAAGTAGTTTGCAAAATATAAGGTCAGAGACGTAAAATAAAAGCAAATCGTTAGTCGACCATAGTAAATTCCTAACAACAGCCGATTTAATCTATTTGCACAGTTGTCTTGATCATTTTAATCAATTTTGTTGTTTATTGCCGTTTCTATTTCTGTGTGTTTGTCTTTAACATCGTGTTAGCATCCAACAGAATTTTCCGTATTTTTTTTTTGGGGGGGGGGGCTTAAAACTGTAGTTACGACGTTAAGGAGACCAAACGTCGATTTTTTTTTCTTTTTACCGATCAGACGACAATTTAATGTTGATAAATTCTCTAAAATCTTTCTCTTTGGCGTAGAAGATTGCGGAAAGTGAAGAAGTTGTTGGTAGCAAGGATATTCTTCATTTTCCGCAATGTTTTCCAAAGCCGTATCTATTGAGGGGCGTTTAAAAGCAGCATTGTGTTGGAATGGATTAAAGTTTATGTTTTTTTTACAATGTCTTGTCTTTTTGGATAGAAAAAATGTAGGCAATTTCTTCATTTTCCACAATGTTTTCCAAAGCCTTTTGTACCAGGGGCGTTACAAGAGGAATCGTGTGGAATGGGTAAAGAATTTATTTAAAAAATAGAAAAGAATAGATAATGATAATAATAATTAGCTGTATTCGTTCATTTTATGTAAATGGAGACTATAATAGACTGTCTAAAACATGGTCGCTTTCCCCGGGTCTAACTGGTCCGAATTTGCAGGGGTTGCAGACGATAATTTATCAAAGCTATATTTCGAAAACAAACAGCAACAAACAAAGAAAACAAAAAATAACACCACTATTTACAATTACAAATAATATTGATGGGGAAGAAATGCTTATCACAATTTTGTTCTTTTACCCACCATGTTTTCTGAAATGTTGAGAAAATCAGTGGTTGCACATGGAATAATTGACGAGTCATAGTTATTTTCGGTGAATCCTAATCCCTGTGAAATAGAATAAGAGGACAGATATTGCAACTTGACTTTAAATGACATCATCCTTTCGCCTTGAGGAAATACAAGCCAACCTTGCCTTATAGCTTTCGTAAAACCCGCATTGTATCCATGGATCATGCTTTTAAAATCATTAGAACACGATCACGCCTTTATACCTACCGATGAAGAATAATTCGGGTAAACTTTGTCAGAAAAGAAGAAATTTCTTTAACCTAGCAATTTCTCATTTCTAATAATTTTCCTACCTTATTTGGGCACTTATTGTCAATATAAGTTAACTTGAAAAGTTGTCTGCAACTTCTTTCAGTTTGGACTATAGTCTAAAATTTTATCGTTTATCATTCCCACACTATGATTCTGATCCCCCCCCCCCCATACACACACCGAAAAACTATTGGGAAAACATTGTGTAAAAGGAAGAAATTGCATGTAACAAGATTTTTTTTTTCATTTTACATAATGTTTTCTATCCAAAAAGTTGTAAAACATCCTACACTTTATTAGCTTTAAATTGCCGCCTGCAACTCCTTTCAATACGGACCTGTCTAACATTTTATCGCTTAGTAATGGGTTATAGGCTTGTTTCGTTTCTCGGTTTTAACGCTTTCCTGTTTTTCAAAAATTTAGACCTGTCCAAATTTAAAAGGTTTTGCCTACGAATATTCAATGCGGATTATTTTTAAAAATAACCATTCAATAGGGTAGAAAAAATTGTGAAAAAAGAAGAAATTGCTTGTAACAAGCAATTTCTTCTTTTTCTACAATGTCTTCTCAGCCATGAATTTACAGGGACGTAAAAACCAGGGATTGAACAGGAAAGGGTTAATTAATGATGATGATTTCATACAATATAAATTTATTCCAGATAAGAGAGAACAGGAAGTTTAAGTTACATACAAGGATGCACTTAAGTTTTCACACAATTAGAATTGCCACTAAGAAACAATTAACCTTATACAGTGAATTACAAAGATTTTTAGATCGGCACAAATTAACCCAATCCCACGCTATCCCCGCTTTTTTGACGCCCTCCCAACAAGAAAGCTTTTTCGAAAATTGCGGAAAATAAAGTAATTGCTTGTTACAAGCAATAGCTTCATTAAACACAATGTTTTCTAACCAAAAAGACAAGGATTTAAAAAAATTTATCAGCTAACATTTATCGCCTGCAACTTCTTTGAATTTTGGTCGGTCTATAGATAATTGGTTAAAACGGGATGAAGACCAAATTTAACCCTTTCCTTTCCAATCCCTTGTTTTTACATCCCTATGAAATTAAAATAGAGAAAATATTGAAGAAAAAGAAGAAACTGCTTTTTAAGAATTTCTTCTTTTTCCACATTTTTTTCTTCTCTACTGAATGGTTAATATGCCTCCGCATCGATAGATCAGGGGCATATTGTTTTACCGGTGTCCGTCTGTCTGTTTGTCTAACCGTCTGTTTTTCTGTCCGTCTGTCTGTCCGTCTGTCTGTCTGTCTGCAAAACTTAACCTGCCAACTAAACATTTTCCTATAACTTCAACCCTGATTAAGTTACTATGCTAATATTTGGTATGTAGATAGGTTTCAACAAGGCACAACTGGGGAAGATCATTTCATCAAGGTCAAGGTCAAAATTTTAACCCTTTTCCCTAAAACAAAGAAAAAAAACCAACAATAAAAATCACCCGTTTCTAAAGAATTCCTGATTCGGGGGCAAGGTGTTTCACAAACACATCTTGTTTTTCTAATTAAATCCACTTTCAATTTATATCGCTGCAAAACCTTTTAATTTGGACAGGCCTAATTTTTGTGAATAGGAAAGGGTTAAAGTTCACATTGAGGTTACGGAGAAATAAATGACTTTCCCCTTTTGTTACAACATCTTCTTTAATTTGCTCTTTAGCTACGTTTCCATTCATCTGTGGGCACCAAAAATATCGTAAATATAACTTTATTTCAACTTAGTTGAGTTATGTTGAGTTATAACTTTTATTTGGTCTTTGTTCACGATGTTTTCGTCCAAACCGACGACATCTTGGTCATTTTGATAAAGTCCGTCATTATACGGTCCTTGACTGGATAGCTAGAGGAACGAATTACAATAGATCTTGCTCGAGCCACCGCTTCTATTAAACGACCACGTCCATTCAACGACCATAATTGAACCCCCCTTATTTATAACCAAAAGCTCAAACTCTTAAGAAGTGGAAGCCGCCGTCATAGCGCAGTTGGTAGCGCGTCGGATTGTCAATCTAGAGGTCCCGGGTTCGATCCCCGACGGCGGCACCCATCGTAGCTACAGCCTGAATAAGCAGTAGGTACGACGTTTAATTCGTCAAACCAACGAAATTGCATCACATGAATGTCAGCCAATATCGGAGTTCAACGTTCACTTCTGGTCTAAATGAATTATTTGATTGGTCGATTGCTTCTTTGGGTGCCATCGCGATCGGTCATTTAGTGTTTTTCCCTCTCTAATTATCATGATCGAAAAATCAGTGGAATAGGAATTTCTTCGTACATCTGATAAGCTATGATACTATTTTTATGAAGATTGTTTACGCTTTGTTTATTTCAAATTTGTTCTTGAACCAATTTTTAATGCGTTCGAGTTATTCGTACAAAAGGGTTGGATTATTTTCAGAAATTCCCCCTCATTACCACAAGACGATGATTTCATAATAACTGTGTTCTTATGATTCTCTCACATGATGAGAAATAACGCATATAAAACACTTATGGCGCGCCTGGGTTCAACTTGTTGAATTCTAAATGTGCGTAGTATTGTTTAATGTTGTTAATTGTTATATTGAATGGTTTGTGTCGTTCATTTGAATTGGCTTATTAGCTGCAGTGGTAACAACATGAACTTAATTGTGCAATGAATATACCCCCAAAAACTTACGCAGTTGCGTATAGGAAATGTCGATTGTTCGTTTATTTTTGATTATTATTATCAGAAACTGTGAAGTTTACATAAATAAATATATATTTATATATATTTTAACAAAAATCTAACTTTAATTGCACTGAATTAAATACGCCAATTATTATATACTTGTACATATTTCTAGTAAAGAATATACATTCGACACAGACAAAATCGGACAGGTCAGAATATAATCCGCATCTGACAGTGAAAAATCGGTTCCATACAAGGCGGCCTAAGATGACGGCATTTTTACTTCTCTATATGACGTCATAATGCGAATAAACGTAACCAGAATTGTATAGGAGAAGGGAAATACGTGTAGAAACGCAAATTTTTTGAAAATCATATCATCAAATTTATCTAATAAGAAATAGGTACCTCGCTGGGGAGGAAAATTTGATATTCCACTCGACCTTCGGTCTCGTGAAATATCAAAATTTCCCTCCGCAGCTCAAAGGAACATGGTTTTGTGTCTGCTGTACCACTATCGTGACATTCCCTATATTTATTGTCAGTATCATGTGCTTAAATTTTGCTATCAACCCTTTTAACCAAGCATTACGACAAACGCTTTCTAACGGAGCCGTCGTTGCACATGACCAAAATCGATGGATCTCTTCTGTAGATAGGCCAATCGAATGATTAGACGGGAACTGAACTTTGATGAGCATTTTTGTTGGGCTGTCGACCTAAATGCAGTAACTACAGCTTTTTTTATTTTACTTACCATAAAATTGCATCATAACGCTGTTTGATATCTAAGGGGTACATCCTTTTGTAGGTCAGAGGAGGTGGTCACCGGTACATCAATTGACCAATCTCGACTGTCAATCAAATGATTGATTGACTGATTGATTAATAGGGTATTGACCAATCTCGACTGTCAATCAAATGATTGATTGACTGATTGATTGATAGGGTATTGACCCATCTCGACTGTCAATCAAATGATTGATTGACTGATTGATTAATAGGGTATTGACCGATCTCGACTGTCAATCAAATGATTGATTGACTGATTGATTAATAGGGTATTGACCAATCTCGACTGTCAATCAAATGATTGATTGACTGATTGATTAATAGGGTATTGACCAATCTCGACTGTCAATCAAATGATTGATTGACTGATTGATTGATTTATAGGGTATTGACCAATCTCGACTGTCAATCAAATGATTAATTGACTGATTGATTGATAGGGTATTGACCAATCTCGACTGTCAATCAAATGATTAATTGACTGATTGATTGATAGGGTATTGACCAATCTCGACTGTCAATCAAATGATTGTTTGACTGATTGATTGATAGGGTATTGACCAATCTCGACTGTCAATCAAATGATTGATTGATTGATTGATTGATAGGGTATTGACCAATCTCGACTGTCAATCAAATGATTGATTGATTGATAGGGTATTGACCAATCTCGACTGTCAATCAAATGATTGATTGACTGATTCATTGATAGGGTATTGATCAATCTCGACTGTCAATCAAATGATTGATTGACCGATTGATTGATAGGGTATTGACCAATCTCATAAGTCAATCAAATGATTGATTGATTGATAGGGTATTGACCAATCTCGACTGTCAATCAAATGATTGATTGACTGATTGATTGATAGGGTATTGACCAATCTCGACTGTCAATCAAATGATTGATTGACTGATTGATTGATAGGGTATTGACCAATCTCGACTGTCAATCAAATGATTGATTGACTGATTGATTAATAGGGTATTGACCAATCTCGACTGTCATTCAAATGATTGATTGACTGATTGACAGATAGGGTATTGACCAATCTCGACTGTCAATCAAATGATTGATTGACTGATTGATTGATAGGGTATTGACCAATCTCGACTGTCAATCAAATGGTTGATTGACCGATTGATTGATAGGGTATTGACCAATCTCGACTGTCAATCAAATGATTGATTGACTGATTGATTGATAGGGTATTGACCAATCTCGACTGTCAATCAAATGATTAATTGACTGATTGATTAATAGGGTATTGACCAATCTCGACTGTCAATCAAATGATTGATTGACTGATTGACAGATAGGGTATTGACCAATCTCGACTGTCAATCAAATGATTGATTGACTGATTGGTTGATAGGGTTAAACGTCGCTTTAACAATATTTCAATCATATCGCGTCGGCTGGAGCACCTAACAATGGATTCCTGGTATTTCTCACACCAGTACTACCACTACATCCTTACCTAGCCTTCGTCAATTCAATGACCAGTCAACCGATGAAATTATTCATTTAGACCAGAAATGAGTTATTTGAAAAGGACATTGGCCGCCAATTTTGCTAAATGGAAAAAAAAATAAAAGAAAAAAATAAACTGATGCAACCCTTATCATTTATTTCCTGTACTTTCTTTGTTCCAGATAAATCAAGCATCGATTTAAAAGAGTGATTTTAAAGAAGTGAAAACAAAACACAGACTTGAAGCTACACAAAAATGCTGCTGAGCTCGATGAGCTTCGTCAACAACAGTAAATTCAGTGATTTTATTCTGGACAAGATTACAGAAGAACAAGCAGAGCGAGATGCCGCGATGAAACGCCAGTTAAAGAGACATTCCTTCCACGGACCGACGGCCAAAAAGGTAAGAATAGAACACTTTATAACAATTTATATACCTATAAATAATTCAAGTTGAATATATACATTCCACACAGAAAAAATGAACCAGTCATAAAAAAGTCCGTATCTGATAGTGAAATACGATTCCATATAAGGTAGTCTAAGATTACGTCATTTTCATCCTGTAATTGACGTCACAATCCGAATAGACGAAACCAGAATGGTAAAGGAGAAGGGAGATACTTGAAGAAAAACAGATTTTTTAGTGATTCATCAAATTTGTTTAATTTAAAATAATTTTATGATAAAATTGAATATTGCGCTATGATAACGATACACAATCTTGTATTTGCTTCTTGCTGCGGAGGAAAATTTTCCACTCGGCCTGTTGTATGATACTAAACCCGTTACCGTGAATAAGATTTTAGACTGGTCCAAATTCAAAAAAGTATCTGAAGAAGGTTTCAAGTTGATAAAATTCCAAATAGTTATGTCTCCGTGGGTAAAAAACAATGTGCAAAAATGTAGAAATTGTTTTCCTTACCCACTTTCTCGCGTTGCGTGGAAAAGCGGGACTGTGTGGCATTTGGGTTTACAGACGTTTACAAGACACACTGTCATTATAAAACATGGGAATAAATTGTCGTTTGGAGACCAAAACCTCGTGAATTAAGCTTGAACAAACCGTTTAAGCCGTCTAACCACAAAAACCCCGAAAATGTTCCACGTAAGAAAACATAAAGATTCACTGCTAACACATTTTGCTGAAAATAAACGATTTGACAGAACAGAACAGTATATTTATCTAACAATAATTTAATTGTTAGTTTCGTCTATCAAAAACGAGCGATCTGATTGGTCAAAAAATTTAATTCATACCCCCATGAACAAAATTTTGAGCACGCAGCCATTTTGTATGCTTCCGCACAAAATAGTTCCATACAAAAATGAATCAAAATTTGTTAAGTTGTTGCATTTTTCGCTCGATGCTATTAAATTATAAGAAATGAAGATATTTTTTTTTTTTGTTTTCATGGAGGTATGAACCGAAAAACCTAATCACACAATGTATGAATCCGCTTCGCGTATTCATACAGTGTGATTAGGTTTTTCGGTTCATACCTCCATGAAAACAAAAAAATATTCTCTTCATCTCTTAAATATATTACATAACAAATCCAGAAATATGTCGTCGAATTCAAATTTTAGTTTCGTCTATCAAGAATCAATCCTTTTGATTGACTGAATTTATTTTTTATTTAAGAGATGAAGAGAATATTTTTGTTTTCATGGAGGTATGAACCGAAAAACCTAATCACACTGTATGAATACGCGAAGCGGATTCATACATTGTGTGATTAGGTTTTTCGGTTCATACCTCCATGAAAACAAAAAATATTATCTTCATTTCTTATAATTTAATAGCATCGAGCGAAAAATGCAACAACTTAACAAATTTGATACCTTTTTGTAGTGAACTATTTTGAGCGGAAGCATTCAAAATGGCTGCGTACTCAAAATTTTGTTCATTGAGGTATGAATTGAATTTTTCGACCAATCAGATCGCTCGTTTTTGATAGACGAAACTATCAATAAAATTATAAATCCATGAACAAAGTTTTGAGCACACTACTATTTTGTATGCTTCCTCACAATGTACATGTATATTCATAAAGTTTTACTTAAAACTAGCAAAGACGCTGCTTTGTTTTGCTTGCAGGCATTTAATTATGAGAAAAGAAAATATTTTTTGTTGCCATTGAGGTATGAACCTAAACATTAATCACACTGGGGTATAATTTAATATTTAGTTTCGTCTATCAAAATCGGACGGTCTGATTGGTCGAAAAAAATTATTCATAACTCCATGAACAAAATTTTGAGCACGCAGCTATTTTGTATGCTTTCGCACAAAAAAATCCAATACCAAAAGGAATAAAAAATTGTAATGTTTTTACTTTTTATTTGTTCGATACTATTGAATTATAAGAAATAAAGAGAATATTTTTTTTTCGTGGAGGTATGAACCGAAAAACCTAATCACACTTATGTATGAATCCGCTTCGCGTATTCATACATTGGTGTGATTAAGTTTTTAGAATCATACCTTCATGAAACAAAAACGATTCTCTCTATTTTTCAACACCATCTAAAGTGAGGCTGATTAAGATCTAGCTGCAGTTATAATAATGTGACTAGTCACGCGACCATAGACTATACTCGTGAGTTTAGACTGGCACCGCTATAGACATTGAGCTTAATTTACAAGAGAACAGTGGTACTAGTGTACAGAAACTTGTCCTTCGGTCAAAAAGGGACCATAATGGTTTCTGTAAAAGCTAACCTGGGGGGGGGGGGGCATTGGACCTTCAACACCGGTCTGTAAATTGACGGATCGCTTGTCATATTTAAGCGTAAATGAGGCAATAATTATTACCTTATTCGTCAAATACATGACCAGGGACTAAAAATAGGGGGCAAATCCTTGGTTGGCGACCTAAACATCGTAGTTACAGCTTGAGTCAGATTTCGATTTTGAACGTTTAAGCCACCCAACTAACAAAAAGCGAAACATCAACGTCGGGGTTCAAAGTTCCCTTTCGATCTAAATGAATTATTTTATCGGTCAATCGAATTTGCGATCCGTCAATTATGAATCCCTATAAGACGATAAGGTACACTTGTTTGCAAAGATTTGAAGCCGAGCGAAGAAGTATAATGGAAGAAAATGTTCGAAACGCGTTGATTTGTATGGAAACAGTTGACAAGCGCAAAAGGCGCGGTATGACATGGATAGATATTCGCGTTGTACCAAAATGGTCATTTCCCACATTGGATCGCTTATCGACAGCTGAAGATTAAAACACCGGAATTAACAGATTATTCCAGCTGTAGTTACGTAGGATTATCACATCATGCTTCATTTCATGTCCGAACGCCAAAGAGCGGTATGTCGATATCTTCATGTTAGATATCAGATCCGTTAGGCATAGAAGGGCCTCCTGAAAAGTGCAAAAGGTATCGATTCTGGTCAGACTGCGCAGGCTGAGCCGGACCGAACTTTCTGCTCTTCACCTATTTCTACACAATGACGCCCCCAAAGAAAAAAAAAGCTTTTGAAGACATATTGAGGAAAATGAAGAAATTGCTTGTAACAAGCAATTTCTTCATTATCCAGAATGTTTTCAAACCAAAAAAGACATTTCAATAATTCAAAATTGTTGTCTGTAACTTTTTTTTTATTTTGAACCAGTCTAAAGTTTGTCGTTTGGCAATGGGTTAAACTTTAATGTTTAGAATACTTAAAGACTATCATGCTTTTTAGCTCACCTGAGCACAAAGTGCGAGGTGAGCTATTGTGATCGGTCGTTGTCCGTCGTCCGTTCGTCCGTCTGTCCGTCTGTCCGTCTGTCCGTCTGTCCGTCTGTCCGTCCGTCCACAATTTCTTTAAAAATCTTCTCCTCCTAAACCAGTGGGCCAATCAAGCTGAAACTTTGCAGGGATGTTCCTTGGGTGAAGTTCTACAAAAGTTGGTAAAAGAATTTAATTCCGTCAAAAACTCTGGTTGCCGCGGCATGTGAAAATGGGAATCTTTAGTAAATCTGTAAAAATCTTTAAAAATCTTCTCCTCTTAAACCAGTAGGCCAATCAAGCTGAAACTTTGCAGAGATGTTCTTTGGAAGAAGTTCTACAAAAGTAGTTGAAAGAATTAAATTCCGTCAAAAACTTTGGTTGCCGCGGCATGTGAAAATGGGAATCTTAAATAAATCTCTAAAAATCTTTAAAAATCTTCTCCTCCTAAACCAGTAGGCCAATCAAGCTGAAACTTTGCAGGGATGTTCCTTGGGTGAAGTTCTACAAAAGTTGTTAAAAGAAATTAATTCCGTCAAAAACTCTAATTGCGGCGGCATGTGAAAATGGGAATCTTTAGTAAATCTGTTAAAATCTTTAAAAATCTTCTCCTCCTAAACCAGTAGGCCAATCAAGCTGAAACTTAGCAGGGATGTTCCTTGGGTGAAGTTCTACAAAAGTTGTTAAAAGAATTTAATTCCGTCAAAAACTCTGGTTGCCGCGGCATGTGAAAATGGGAATCTTTAGTAAATCTGTAAAAATCTTTAAAAATTTTCTCCCCCTAAACCAGTAGGCCAATCAAGCTAAAACGTTGCAGGGATGTTTTTTAGGTGAAGCTCTTCAAAAGTTGTTAAAAGAATTTAATTCCGTGAACTCTTGTCACTGCGGCATATGAAAATGGGAAATTTTAGAAAATCTTTGTTGTCTTTTTTTTTAACAGACTACAAGGCCAAAGGCATTTATATTTTATATAGAGCTTAATCATATTGTTCTCAACCAAGTTTTTTTAAATATTTAATCTCTGGGGTCAAAAATTGCCCCGCCCCTGAGGTCCGAAGTTTGGAAAAATGCTTAATTAGAGCAATTTCAAAAGACTTCTCCTCTTAAACTATAAGGTCTAGGATATTCATATTTGGTATGGGGCATAAGATGGTTTTGTACCATATCACTAAAAGTTGTCTTCTTCAGGTCTAAAAAAGCTCTCTACTAGGGGTCCAAAATTTGGAAAAACGCAAAATTTGAATATGTTAAAAAAATCTTCATTTTAAGGAGGAGGGCATTTATATTTTGAGTGTAGCATAGCTTGGCTGTTATCTATCTGTTTTGATCAAATAATGCGTGTAGGTTAATAAACACCCCTTCCCTGGGTGTCCAAAGTTAGTAAAAATGCTCAATTAGACCATGTTCAATAGTCTTTTCCTCCCAGTCTAAAAAGTCTAAGGCATTCATATTTTCTATATAGCATATCCAGATGGTTCCCTACCATGTTAGCTAAAATTTAGCCCTGGGATAAAACATGGCACTGCCCCAGAGGTCAAAATATTTTGAAAATGCCCTATTAGAGCAACATCAAAAGTCTTCTCCTTCTAAAAAATAAGGTGAAGGGCATACATATTTGGTATGTAGCATGACTAAATAATTTTGTACTACGTAACAGGAAAATATGCTCTTAGGATAAAAAATGTCTCTGTAAATTGCGTAAATTGCATTGAAAGAATTCTTCTTCTTAAATATAGGTTCCAGAGCATTTACATTAAAAACAAAGGATAACATTATTGTTATCTACCATGTTTATATCCTTTTGACAAACATGGCCCTTCCCAAGGCATCCAAGGATATGAAAAACGCTCAATAAGAGCATGTTCAAATATTTTCCACTCCTCATGTATAAGTTGTAATGCATTCATATTTTGATTTATAGTACATCCAGATTGTTCTCTACCAAGGTTGCTAAAATTACACCCATTGAAGTTGCAGACAGTAATTAGAGTTTGATTGAAATCTATATACAAAGAATTTCAGGTAGAAAACACTGTGAAAAATGGATAAATTGATTGTCACTCCCTTTCTCACTATGTATTTTTCAAATCTGTTTTCCCTGAGGGTGACAAATTCTGGGATAGTTTGGTAATGGATTAAACTATAAAGCCAAAGGCATTCATTATTATTGTAAAGCATTACTGGATTGTTTTGTACAAAGCCCAAAATCTTATATATCTTTTATTTATTTTGCTCAAGTTGTGTCTTTTTTATATTAAAAAGTACTGTAATTTGGAGATGCCTCAGGTGAGCGATTTAGGACCATCATGGTCCTTTTTTTACTCTCATCATGTTTGGAATGTGAGCTCTGATTGACCTCTGATGTATACAATCCATTTTTCAAGTTTTTGTATTTTTTGGAATACACGGGAGGCCCTTTTTTGCCAGACGAATGATATGTGTGTTTTGAGATGAACAAAAAAAAAAAAAAAAAAACCTCAAAAAAACGATATGCCGATTTCTCCATGCGCTGTATAATTTAATTGACTTCCTCACAATATTTTTCTATGAATGTAATTTCTTAAATAGCTTTTTGACATAGCAATTCATTCATTGATAAATATTCTGAATTCCATGTCAATTATTGCAAAAAGTAGGCGGAGCTTAAATCAGTGGAATGTGGAGATTTAGCGGATTAAGTAAACCAACCATTAATCCGGGCTAAAATCATGAGGGCGTTCTCGAAACCTTGTGAACCGCGATTTGGGCCGCGGCTATACCACAGTGGTAGCACGTAGGACTCCATGTTAAGGGGTCCCGGGTTCGATCCCCGGCTTCGGCGAATACCCTCTCAGACATTAGTCTTGTAAACCTAAGTGGGATGAGCAGCTGGAGGCTCGGAAAGGATGTAGTGGTAGTTCTTGTGTGATAAATACTAGTAGGAATCCACGGTTAGGCTCTCCAGCCGCCGCGATATAACTGAAATTCTGTTAAAATCCAATTTGATCAAATAATGAACCGCTCATTTGATTTAGTTCAACAGACATTGCAGAGAACCAGTTATGAAGTGTTTGAGTAATTCGGCATCCAGAAGACAGGGACGCATACGATGACACCTTTTTTACGCCCCTCAAGATACACAATAGGGAAAACATTGTGTAAAATGAAGAAACTGCTCGTAACAAGCAATTTCTTCATTTCACACAATATTTTTCACCAAGAAAGTTGAAAAAACCTAAAAATTTCATAAGCTTTAATTGTTGTCTGCAACTCCTTTCATTTTGGACCAGTCTCAAATTAAACCGCCCCCTCAATATAACACTTTTGGAATAAAAAACGTGGTAAATAAAGAAATTGCTTGTAACAAGCAATTTCTTCATTATCCACAATTTTTTCTTACAAAGATTTTAGAGTTATTATCAACATTAAATTGTTGCCTGCAACTTCTTTGAATTTAGACGGATCTAAATTCTATTTTGTGGTAATGAGTTAAACTCAGATTAACATAGTGCAATTTAATCTACTGTTAATTCTTTATGAATTCCTAGACGGATTTAAATTGATAATCTAATAAAGAATTTCAATGCCTTTAATAATTAAACACCTGATTGTAAGTAACTTCCCCCCCCAAAATAATTACCAAAACGATTTTGTCATCTTGGATACAAGGATTAATTTAGTCTTTAGCTATTTAGGGAGGAAATCCGAAACGATGCATTTCTTATTAACAATCTTATTTCACGGTAAAAATACCGACAACTTGAATTTTTAATAAAGAATCCCGCCCACTGACTACGCTGGAAACGCCCACTGACTCCGATCGGAACTTTCTATTCGTTTGCAAAATTCATGGCCAGGCTCATGCAACAAAAAACTGAAATTGGTGGTTAGCGACCAAAACGTCATAAATACAGCTTGAATAAGCTGAAGTTGCGACGTTTAAGTCGCCAAACCAACACAAATGTTTCACATGAATGTCGGCCGATGTTGGAGTTCGAGGTTAATTTCTGTCTAAATGAATGTTTTCATTGGTCGACTGATTATTTGGTTGACATTTGCGATTGGTGAGTTTCCGATTAAATTAAAGCACGGCCAAATGAATGTATTTCCGTCATAATTGAGGTGATGCGTCATGCCCGGTTATAGCTAAATCTAGGTCACCTGGTTGCTATTTATCAGGTATTTACCTGACACGGGATCGCAATTGACCTAGTTTGGGGGAATATAGTAACTGGGATTTTACCAGGTTATTTTTAGATCTTATGATATTTAAAATCCTTTACTCAAGTTTTCCGGATTTCAAAGTAAACACTCTCTGCAACACAGTTATTTCTGCCCACTTTGTATTTCCAGTAAAGCACTGTCTTATCTGAACACGAAAATTATTTGAATTCAACAAGCACTAATCGTATCGGTAATAATGAATAACTAAATCCAAGTTTTCCTGTGATTAACGTTTTAATATAAGCCATTAAAATATCTTTTTGCGGGATTCTCTCTTACATAACCTTTTCGCAGAAAGACCCGTCGGTTTATAAAAGTGAAATTTAAAGTAATGTGCAAAAAAAAAGTTATATCTTTATTCATAGAAGAAAATATGTTAAGAAATATAATCAATCTTATTTACAAAATGGTCTTATGAAAGACAACATAAACTGGTTTAGAAAATGCAATATGTTTCCTATAAAGTTACCTTTATTACATTACTTCGCAAGGCTCACCTAAGAGCCAGTGCGTGACATGTCCAACCATTACACATACACCGAGTAAAGACTCAGATCAGCCCGTACATTCGCACAGTCTAATCAGAGTCTTTACCCTAGCGATCTATGTATAGATACTGATCAAAAGTCCCTTTTTTGTACGATCAGCGAATATTTTAAATGTCATGTGTGATTGTCAAGGCTACTAAGTGACTTATGTCGTGAATGTAATTTATGAACCCTTGCCATGCTGCATAAAATCCTTGTTCAGAAATGCATCATAATTAAAGAGCTGACAGCGCTGTAGGCCTGCTTGTCAGGGTCAATATTTAGTTTTGAAATTGATCTTATGGACAATTCTGGTTTAAAGAGGACAAACAGGTGTGTAGAATAAGATCAGACTGCACACATGTACAGGCTGATCTTTGTCTATACCTCCTGCTAAAACAGGCATATTCCGGGATCAGCATGACAAGAGTGAAGACATCATGAAAGATGGTATATAATGATTTATGATTAATGTATGTAGTTCATGAAATGGTGGGAAACATCACTCTAAGATTGATATTCACCTATTTCCACACCCCCGCTTTCTTTTTGGCGCTCTGAGGAAAAGAAATTATGGAAAAAACTCTGTGAGAAAAGGAGAACTTGCTTGTAACAAGCAATTTCTTAATTTCGCACAATGTTTTTATATCTTATTTGGTTCTTGTTTTCGAATTTTAACAAACTTTTAAATAACGTCTGCAACTTCTATCAATTTGAAGCAGTCTAAAACTCTGTTGTCTGTTCATGGGATTAATGTTAATGATTAATGTTAAGAAATCCTTTACAGAACTTTTGAAAATTAAGTCCATCGCATGTCAGTAGTATTTCGAGAAAAGTAGGAACGACACACTTAATCCATTAACAGACGACAAAATCGAAGATTTGTCCTCACTGAAAAAAATTTGCAGACGAACATTATTGTAAAGGTAAATGCCACGTAAAAATTAAAGACTCCTTTTAAAAACAAGGAATTCCTAATTTGCCATAAAATGTTTCCCGCAACTGTTTTCCCTTTTTTTCACGAATGTACGGGATTGTTCGGTAATCGGTAAAATAGGAAATCATGATTAACCTATTCCCACACGACACAATTTTAGACTGGCCAAATTGGCCAAATTGAAAGAAATTGCAGACGACAATTGTAAGTTTTTGGAATTTCAAAATTCTTTGTAATTTAGTACAGAAAATATTATGGACAATGAAGAAATTGCTTGTTATAAGCAATTTCTTCTTTCTCCACAATGTTTTCCGATTTCTTTTTTTCTCGAGAGGCGTAAAAAGAAATCGAAAACATTGTAGAAAAAGAAGACATTGCTGGTAACTAGTGATACAAGAAAATGTCGAGTGTATTCGATATACGCAATCATGGGTCTCCCGAGAACGCCCTTATTTGCTTGACGCGTTGTTTAACGTTAGTTGACGACCAAAATGTCACATATACAGCTTCAATAAAGCTGTATTTACAACATTTTTGCTGCATAAAGATGACTAGTTAGCATGGTTAATCATTGTAACTCCAGTAAAAGTCATGTTCGTATCGTCTCTTTTGGGTAAAGGGAGACAACTACTGTTATACTATATCATAATGTCGCTGTTCGAGCAGAATCTCGTAGCTATTGCTTTAATAAAGCTTTAGTCACGACATTTTGCTACTCACCGACGATAATCTTTTTTACTGTTCCTGCCTTCATCTGTTTCTTTGTGTATCTATCTTTCTGTGTATCTTTTTCTTTCTTTCGCCTCTATTATCCCCTTCAAAAGCAGGCGTTGTTATTTTAAAACATGATGGCATACTTTAGATAAGAAATTATATTCAAAATTGTGAATTCCCCACCAGTTTCAGTCCGTTTTATCATATTGTAAATATATCAAAGTCGGACTGAAGTATACCTACATTATTGGCATTTTTCACACCTTCGTGCAAAATACATTAAATTGTTTATATAACCTTTCGCCTCACTTTACTTAACACCGACCCTTATTTTAACTCTTTCCTGTTTTTCAAAATTTTAGACATGTCCAATTTCAAAAAAAAATGCAGATATCAACTAAAAATGAGTTCAATTTGAAAAGTTATCAGCCTACAGGATAGAAAAAAAATGTTAAAAAAGAAGAAATTGCTTGTTGCAAAAGAAATTGCTTGTTACAAGCATTTTCTTCTTTTCCAATAATTTTTTCTCAACTACAAAATCCCAGGGACATAAAAACTAGTGATTGAACAGAAAAGGGTTAACTATGTATATTTTATTCTGTATATTTTCGGAGGAAACATGAACTGTTTCTTTTTAACCATGAGGTAATGCGTGGGGTTACTGGCATGACCCTTGGTTTATGAGCAACTGTGTATAAATAACTCTTTATAATTTCGGAAAAACCTGCACTGTTTCTTTTTTATGGACAGGCTCCTGACTAAAGGTTTATAATACCTTCTTCTCATACTTGGGTTTTATCTAGTCTCATTTCAGTTTAAGTTTTTTATTGTTAGCCGACGCCAAAACCTTTCGGTAATAGTTCGTGGCCGTTTGTCCTTCCAACCGGTTTTTGCTCGCAACATTTCCCTGATTATAAAGTGGCTATTTAGAACCTAACGGGTTGATATGTCTCGCTGCTGGCCAACCTAATTTTCGTTATATCCCTATTTTTGTTTTTCTGACGTTATTTCATATCTCTAAAAGTTTCGTAAATATCAACCTAAACTGTACCCCGTGCAAACATCGAAAGATCGGGGACATATTGTTTACCTTTGTCACTCGGTCTGTCTGTCTGGAACTTTAATAAAATAAAAAAAAAAAAAAAAATAACTTAACATATATTATTATTTAAACCTATTCAAGATAAAATGCTCATATTTACTTATTTGGCAAAATGGTAAATCTCATCGCTACGCATCTACATATACAAAGGTCGAGGTCATGTGACTAGGTCTATACGTCAAAACTAAAAAAAACGATAAACCTCCATAGAATTCACAATTTCTTCAATCTTATTCAAGATACAATGCTCATATATGCCAGAAAGATATATCTCATTAATACGCATATTTACACCCTAGGTCAAGGTTGTTTGACAAGGCCAAGGTCACATTTCTGAAAAATAACTGTTAAAAACATCTTGTTCTGCTTAAACTTCTTTTCTGAGGGTAAAGTAGCTATCAATCTTAACCCTTGTCATGCTGAGCCCGGAATATTACGGTTTAAGCAGGAGGTAAAGACAAAGATCAGACTGCACATAAGTGCAGTCTGATCTTTGTCTACACCTCCTAACTGTCCTAATGAAACCAAAGTTGTTTATGAAATTAATTTTCAAAAGAAGTTTTGACAACTGAACAACAAGTACTTCTAATGCTTTCAGTCCTTTGATTTTTATACAAATCTGAAAAGGACTTTATTCAGCATGACAAGGGTTAACATTTATGAATGGTCAGGTCTCATTCAGAATTGCAGTGAACAAGATCTGTGACTATAGCTAGCTTAAATATTGAGTTTAGTCCCTTTACTCTTATTTCATGCTTAAATTTTGTTCGAAGCATATCTCTAAAAAGTACAAATGATGGCGGATCCCTTCTCTGCAATGTTTATTTTGTGAACGATCCTTTTCTAATAGCCCTTTCCCACACAATGGCGATTTTTGTCGCCATCAAGAAAAAGAACTGGGAAATGATATACTTGCTTGCAGCAAGCAATTTCTTCTTTATTTAACAAATTGTTTTTTACCCAGAAAGTTGAAAAAATCTAAGATTTCACAAACTTTTGATTGTCGTCTGCAACACCTACCAATTTCGGACCAGGCTAAAATTTTTCCGTCTGGTAATGGGTTAATTTAAGATTGACAGACGAAAATCAAGATCGGGGTTACGCCCCTCCGATTAAAATATTTTACTTGGATTAGATTAGATTTCACAATTGTTGAAGTTGTGTTCAAATGTTTGCTTATGGATTTTCGCGTATAAATCATATCAATTTTAAAACCCTTTTCCGGATACTTAAGAAATGGCTTTTTATCATCCGACAGTTTAACCCATTCCCAAACCATGACGCATATTGAAGCATAAAGGACAAAAAAGAACAATAACAAAACATTTGAAAGCATTGTGAAAAAGGAAGAAAAATGCTTGTAAGAAGCAATTTCTTCATTTTTCTCAATGCTTTCAGAAGTGCATTTCTTCATTTTCTTTAGTGTATGAAAATAAGACATTTGTTTCTAATGTTTTAACTACTTGCTTTGAAGGGTAGAATAACCCTTATGATATAATCGAAGAAGGAAGCAAACATGTTTGGACCGAAGTCGGTCTTGGCGAATCGAGCGTCCTGGTCTTAGTCAATTTGTTCAGAAAACTCTAATATCATTATTGCGATTTTAGATAGGAAGCCTGGTGAAAAGGGTAAGATAAAATGAACGAGAAAATAATTTGAAAAGTTAATATTTGCATCTCGCTGACAATTACACAGGCTTTAAGCTGACTTTTACTAAATAAGTGGGTGTTGGTCCTTCAACGCCCATCTAGCTGATTTTATTTGCCGAGGCAGGGAAAAATGAGACCATTATTCTCCTGGAAAACGAAGACTAGTTTATAGTTCGAGACGCCGTTCTCACGTTCGTCTCTCCGTCCACTGGTTTATTTTTAGATATTTATGAAATGCGTTTGTAAAAGTAGATTCAACTCTGTCGTATACTCGGTCCCGGGTTCGATCCCCGATCGCGGCAAATGTCCTTTCTGACATTTGTCCCCCACCAATGGATGGATAATCGTAAACCTAAGAAGGATGAGCATCTGAGGGTTCGGAAATAATGTAGTGGTAGTACTGGGGTGAGAAATACCAGGAATCCATGATTAGGTGCTCAAGCATCAGCGATATGACTGAAATGCCGTTAAAAGTGGCGCTAAACGCCATTCAATCATCAATCAATCAACCAATCAGTCAGCCATCTTATACTCGTATATCTTCCATGGACGACCGAAATGCCGTAAATGTGTCTTTGTTCAAGCTGTATTTACAACGTTTTGTTCGCGTTCCGACGATATGCACTTCGCGTAAATGTACAGTATTTTTGTGTTTTGAGCATGTTAGTGTCTTCAAAATTTCCTCAATCATGGACAGATTTCGTTGTAATTTAAAAGCATGCTTTGGTCGGATATCCAAACCTCGTAACTACAGCTGTAGTTGCGAAATTTAGGTCGATATATTTAGGTCTGTGTCATGACGAGAGGACAAGTAATGACAGTGAAGTGACGGATCGCTGTTCACTGACCTCCGACAGTGTACTTTTTTTATAGAGTTAATAAACGGCACGCATTAAAAGCTTATATGACTTATTTCAGTATAAAACATCGTGAAATCTCTGACCCCGCCCACTGACTCTGCTGGCCACGCCAAACGGCTCCGGTAGGAAGTTCCTCTTCGAAATTAGTCGGCATTATTTTGTAATATTTATGGCCAGTAATAGGTAATAAAGATTAAAATTGTTAATTTGAGACCTAAACGTCGTAACTATATCTTAAATAAGCTGTAGTCACGACGTTTAAGTCGCTGAACCATCCTAAATAAATCACGTAAATGACGACCAAGTTCAAAGTTCATTTCCGGTCCAAATGAATGATTTGATTAGTCAACTGAATATTTGATTGACAAACTCGATCGGTCAATTGGGTATCTGCTACCTCGACAGCCTGAGTGGTAAATGTGCTTCACTCTTGATGTGAAGGTCACGGGCTCGAGCCCCACCATCACGGGGTGTGTTCATTGGCAAGACACTTAATAGCAAGCCTCAGTCTACCCAGCTGTATAATTGGGTAGCAGTGGATTTATGCCACTGCCTCTCTTTCCTGGACGAGAAAACACATGGATTGTGAGTGTAAGAGAGCGACTCTATAAGCTTAAAGCTTTTGTCGCAATCGAACTAAAATAAATTAATATAAACTTATTTGCAATCTGAATGATTTCAGAAATACTTATGAACGATCTTGATCGGAACAGGAAAGATATAAAAAAGTATATTGGGTGTGTTGAATGGTTTTAGCGTTTTGAATGCACTATCCTCCGTAACAGCTAACCGACCTTTGGGCAAGCATCGCGCATGAAATCAATTAAAAGTCAAGATAGTATCCGCTAGAATTAAAGCGTGCTAGCGTAAAGACGCGTAAATAACTCGTGCACTCTCAAAGTTAAGGTTTGCGCGCTAAGATGCTCAACGTTCAATTGAATTATCTTCGCGTTCGCATGAAATGTGACAGTGCTTACTTTGTACGCGTGCACGCGTTAAATACCCAACAAAAATATGTTTCACATAAATGGTGATCGATGTTTGAGTTCAAAGTTGTTTTCCGGTCTAAATGAATAATTTGACTGGTCAATCGATTTTTAGATTGACAACCGCGATCCGTCATTTATGAAATATAATCGACTTAATATGCATTGAGTCAACGGCCTTATATATCTTAGCAAAAGCTAATCCTTGGTAAACAAACAAATAAACACTGTGTTTGATCGGTCACTTACATGTTGTAGATTGCAGATTTTTATTTCCCTGTTTAACCATTCCCAAACGACAAACTTTTAGACTTTTCCAAATTGAAAGAGATTGCAGACGACAAAACAAAGTTGTTTAGAATTGGAAAATAAGGTTTAAATGAAGTTTAAAAGAAAATAGAGAAAATTAAAAATTTCTTGTGGCAAGCAATTTCTCATTTTCATACAATGTTTTCATGTGTTTTTTCTTCTTCGGCGCTAAAAGGACAGGATTATTTGGGAATGGGTTAATCGAATTTAAAGCAGACGAAAAGAATCACTATCATTATTAGTTGTATCATAGTTTGATCTTTCGTCACCAAAATCTTCCGAATTGGACCGGGCTAAAAGTTTGTCCCAGATAATAGATACCAAGTTGAAAACTAATCATTCACGTGGGAATTCCATTCTCTGCATTTTTCATTCTCATGTCATTTCAATTGTTATGCCTATCCTTCATGTATGTTTAAAAAATAAACATTGCATGTTCCCGTATTCCCATGATTTGAAACCCGATAAAAAAAATCCGTTTTCTGTCATGCGAACAAAAACCTTCTTCCTCTTTGGGATAGTCAGGGATCCTGAAAAGACAGACATAAATAGACGAATTAAGTGAATTTGACCATTCCCACTAACGGCTTTTTATCCCTAAGAGGGGGTAACAACATTCTAAAATCCTTATTTATCGACGAAACCCTATATTGTGGGTACTCATTTGAATCGTCTCGTCGAGACGATTCAAATGAGTACCCGCATCATAGGGTTTATGGCAGAATTAGTAAAATACTTAAATCTAATATGAGAATTACGCCCTCTAGCTGTAGCTCTGAGACTATTAGACCTCGAAATTTAAGAATAAACGAATATATTCGGTTATAATGAAATTGTTCAAGATATACTACCTTCAAGCCCTCACATATTTCTTGGTAAACATTCCTCAAACGGGTGCAGTTGGGGTCTTTAGTTGCTCAGAGGTAAGGGGAGCGGGGTCATGTTTTAGGAGAAATCAAAGGAAGATGTATTTGCGTTATTGACCGCGCGGCAGTTCATCTGGTCATATCCTTTATCAAGGCATTTCAACATGCGCGTGGCGTTTCCAAAATTTCCCCCAAATAAACCAACTCAAGACTTGGCTTGCTATCCGCAGTCGTATCAGGGTCTTCACTTTGTGTCTAGTAGAGCGATATAGAGAGGTAGTTCTTTAGAAGGGTCATCGAATACACAGTGTAGTAAATATCCAGGCTGCTCGGTTTTAACTCCACGTACATTCAAATAGATTTTGAAGTGCACGATTTTACCTTTTACTAGCATTATCCTGGAATAATGAATTAGTGCCCTTCAAAATGGCTAGCTGTATTTACGACATTTTGGTCACTAACCGACGAAGTGTATTATTGTTTAAAATATTATTAAATCCCTTCTCGTTGACTTCCTGAATTTTACGTTCCTTTGATATTGTAGTTGAGAAAACATCGTGAGAAAAGAATAAATTGCTTGTCAGAAACATTTTCTTCTTTTCCAGCAATGTTTTCTACAATATAGGCTAATTACTTTTTGAATTGTACTTACTATGTAATATTGTTTGGTACCCCTATGAATTTGGACAAGACTAAAATTCTGAAAAACAGTAAAGGGTTAACCCCTTTTCAAACTTTATGATTGCATAAAGTTTATAGCTCAGTTAGCTTTTGTCTTCAAACCTCAAGATCACGGGCTCGAGCCCTGGACTGACCATATCAACTTACAATCTAGTTCTTGTACGGATTAGGCGTTAAAACCGAGACCCCGTGTGACGGTGTTATCCATTGAGCTCGTTATAGAACTAAGCGGAGCTCTCAGTAGTATCGTCCCCAATCCTTGCACTATCCCCCGTAACAACTAACCGTCTTCTCGGGGCGTCGCTCATTCGAGTATGAACTACGGTAGGGACGGTAAATAAGCGGAAATACACGCAGAATGCCCCATTACTTCAGTCGCTTAGCTGCAAACATGCTCGTCCAATTGCCCACCGATTGAGAGTTCGAGCATCGCTCGCGGCGAGCCTGAGACATTGTACACTCACTGGCCAACACATTTTCTGGGGGATACCCCTGTACTGGTAAAAAGAGAGAGAGAGAGAGAGATTGGCCATTTAGGAGCGCTTACTGTCGTTTGGCGGGCAACGTCTAGTAACTACAGCTTTAACAAAGTAGTTACGACAATTTGTTACGCCGTTAACTCCTTATTCCCTTTCAGCTTTGTAGGCTTTGTAGGTCACTTAAAAAAGCTTTAGCAACATTTTTGCAAATGAAGGTAAGGCTTGAGAAACATTGCTGAAAATGAAGAATGTGCGTTTCCCCACCAAATTACAGATATTCTTAAAAAAAAATCATCACTTCAAATAACCATCTACAACTTCTCTGCTTTTGGTCTAGTCGAAAATACGATCGTCTGAAAATGGGCTAAACTGTTGTATGAAGATATATCCACGGTGTTCTATCAAAACCTAGTAATTGCAGCTTGAAATAAGCGAGGTTTTGATCGAGCACCGACGATATCAGTTGACCGTCGAAGAGTCAAACTGAGGCAGCTGCTTGACTCCCGTTGAAGTTCAATGACCATAGAAACAAAGACTCAAAATATGTTTTATCTCGATCCCTTGAATGAGTCAACATTAAACTCTGAGAGGATTAAAAATTAAGACCTCGCCCTTTAAGATCCTTCAAAGATAATTATGAAATACCACAGTAATTCTGAAACAATCCCTTAGGGCATTGACCGTTTACCGCGTTTTCTAGTCAAATCATATTCTTAAAAGGTAAGGCCTCGCACTTTAAGATCCTTCATAGATAATTTTGAAATACCAGAGTTAAACTGAGAACATTCACTATTTACCGCGTTTTTCTTGTCAAATTATAGTTTTAACCCTTTCCTGTATAATCACTGGTTTTAACGTCCATGTAATTTTATACTCAAGAAAATATTGTGATAAAGGAGGAATTGCTTGATACAAGCAATTTCTTCTTTTATCACACCATTTTCTACCACATAGAATGGTTTTGTTTCGAATTGCATTAACTTTTCATTGTCGTCTGCAAAATGTTTCAAATTGGGCCAGTCTAAAATTTCGAGAAACAGGAAAGGGTTAATCCATTATCAGATGACAAAATCTTAAACTGGTCCAAATTGAAAGGAAATTATGTGAGAATGGGTTAAGAAAGAATTGAGTAAATGAAAATGTACTACACATTCTGAAGAATCGCGTGGTAATACATGTACTCTAGAATTTCTTTTTAGCTCACCTGGGCACAAAGTTAGAGGTAAGCTATTGTGATCGGTTGTTGTCCGTCGTCCGTCCGTCTGATCGTCTGTCCGTCCGTCCACAATTTCTTTAAAAATCTTCTCCTCCTAATCAAGAAGGCCAATCAATCTGAAACTTTGCAGAGATGTTCTTTGGGTGAAGGTCGTCAAAAGTTTTTAAAAGGATTTCATTTCGTGATGAACTCTGGTTGCCGCGGCATTTGAAAATGGGAAATTTTAGTAAATCTTTAAAATCTTCTCCTCCTAAACCAGTAGGCCAATCAGGCTGAAACTTTGCAGGGATGTGCCTTGAGTGACGCTCTACTAATGGTGTTAGAAGAATTTCATTCTGTGAAAAACTCTGGCTGCCGCGGCATTTGAAAATGGGAAATTTTAGTAAATCTTTGAAATTTGTTTTCTCAGAAACTATGCGGCTAAAGGCATTTATATTTCTTGTATAGCTTAATCACATGGTACTCTATCAAGTTTTCAAAAAATTCATCTCGGGCTAAAAATCGCCATGCCCCCATTAGGTCCGAAGTTTGGACGAATGCTTATGTAGAGCAAGTTCAAAAGACTTCTCCTCGTAAACTATAAGGTTTATGATATTCATATTTGGTATGTAGCATAACTAGATGGTTTTGTACTATATCACTTAAACTTGTTCCCCTAGGGTCAAAAACGGCACTGCACTAGGGGCCAAAAATAGGGGAAAACGCAAAATTTGAGTAAGTAAAAAAAGAATACTTCATATTAAGGCGGAGGGCATTTATGTTTTGAGAGTAGCATAGCCTGTCTGTTATCTATCAATAATGATTAAATCATAAATGAAGGTTAAAGAACACCCCTTCCCTGGGTGTCCAAAGTCCAAAAAATGCTCAATTAGACCATGTTCAACATTCTTCTCCCCCCAATCTACCGTGTCTAAGGCATTGATATTTAGTATATAGCATAACCAGATGGTTCGCTACCATGTTAAGTAAAATCTTGGCCATTGGATAAAACAGAAGTCTAAAATTTTGGAAAACGCCCAATTAGAGCAACTACAAAAGCCTTCTCCTTCTGTAATATAAGGTGAAGGACATTCATATTTGGTATGTAGCATACCTAAATAGATTTGTACTATGTTACAGGAAAGTATGCCCTTAAGATGAAAAATGTCTCTGTTACAGGGGTTGAAAATTGCTTAAATCACTTAATTTGAATGAGTTCTTCTTCTTACATATAGGGCCTAGAGCATTTATATCAAAAGCAAACAATAACATTGTTGTTATCTACCATTTTTATATCCTTTTTTGGACAAATATGGCCCTTCCCGGAACATCCAAAGTGATAAAAAAAAAAACTCTAATTGGGAGTATGTTCAAATATCTTCCTTTCCCAATGTATAAGTTGTAATGCAATCATATTTGGTTTATATTACATCTAGATTGTTGCTAAGGTTGCTAGAATTATACCCATTGGGTCAAAATGGCCCCACTCCAGAGGCCCCAAGTTTGGTAAAATGCTCAATTAGAGCAGTATCAAATTCTTCTCCTCTCAACTCATCCAAATTAAAAGTAGCTGCAGACGGTAATTAATGTTTGATTGAACTCTAAATACAAAGAATTCCAGGGTAGAAAACATTGTAAGAAATGGAGAAATTGCTTGTAACTAATAAGTTCCCCCTTTCTCACAATTCTTTTTTTTAAACCTATTTTCTTGTTGAGATACATTACAGTTGCACGCAAAGTTTAACCGAGATTTCCTAAGTTCGAAAAGCGCTAAAACTCCACTCTAGAAGATGATGTGATGGTCACAAAATCAAGTGCAAAGTTTCAAAGAAATAGCATTGGAAGAAAGAGAGTTGTTAAAGATATATGACAGTCCAACGTAAATTTAAACCATAATTTCCCAAGTCCGAAAGTAGTGAAATTCAACTAAAATGAATGTCAGAGTATTGAATCTGTATCTAGAGGTTGCTGTTATTGCCACAAAAGTATGTGCAAAGTTTTAGAGAAATAACAATAGTTGAAACTGAGGTATGACACTTGTACGTAAGACGCCGACGCCCGGTTGACCGTAATACCCCCCTTCCCATTCTTCGAACAGTTGAGCTAAAATCAAACCGTGATCACAACTCGTGCAGACTGATCGGGTCGAAGGTTTTTTTCACGTTAAATATCTCTTCCCGCACGGCGGACTCCTCCTTCTCTTTATTTTTTATTTTAAAACACGCTTTGTAAAAAGTAGTTTTACGCTGCTCATCTATTATTGTGTATCGTATGATTATGACAGGCTAGACTGGTATAGCTGTCGACTGTAACAAATTTAAATTCGACGGCGGTTGGTACCAGTCTAAGGACAGTCAAGGTATAAAGTTACTGTTGTTTTCTCTGCCTCCCCGAGTACGTCACGAAACAAGCCATTCGGAAGGGTTGGTTATCATCAAACTCTTACAATAACTTCGAAAGCTTTAAAGATTAAGCGAGGTTAGGTCAGAACGACTGTTAAGCCGGATGACAGCCATCGCCTTCTTTTTGGGAAACAGTCAACCAGTAAACCACAGGCATGTAAATTATTGCGGTTAGACTTGGAGAGCAATTATCAGTTAAACAATTACATCATACGGTTCGGGGTAAAGGATTCTTCTTTCTCCTCTTTTAAAACCTTTTCTGTATTGCAAGATTTAAAATGGGTGTAATTTGGAGAATAACCATTCAGTAGGGTAGAAATATTGTGGCAAAAGAAAAAATTGCTTGTGACAAGCAATTTCTTCTTTTCCACGATGTTTTCTCAAGCATAAAAGCACAGGGGCGTAAAAACCAGGGATTGACATGGAAAGAATTAAACACATAGATGAAAATACTCTGGAGTAAGTTGAAGGAAAGGGAGAAATTTCATTTTCCATCTCTTATTTTTCCTTTTCTCACTATAAACATTTCTTATAATATTCGGTATTTAACGGGTAAAACTACAATTCTTAATTCAAATATTGTAGACATTTTTGATGTAAAAGTTATTTAAAGTCGCGCCTTAATTCTGATAACGGCTTCTAAACATCATAACTGCAGCTTATTTTAGCTGTAGTTACGATGTATGAATACCCTTTCCACGTTTATGCTTGTAAGTTCATTCCTTGGGTCGCTGTCATATGGAAGAGATTGAAACGTTTCTCCTTTGAAAACTGTATGGATGAAATGAGACAGAGGGAGAGGGGGGAGAGAGGGGAGAGAGGGAGGGAGAACGAGAGAGAAAGAGAGGGGGAAAGAGGGAGAGGAGAAAGACAAAGAAAGAGAGAGAAGAGAGAGAGAGAGAGAGAGAGAGAGGAGTAAAGAAAAGAAGAGAAAGGAAATCAGCACATTTCAAATTACTGAAATTCTTAATCTTTCAAAGCCTTAGTACCGAGAAAGATTAACATTTTATAGATTTCTATTGTACCGTGACTGATTATCGGTTATCGATTTATTTTAATGTCGGGTAACGGCTGTTAGGAAACTCATTCATACAGTTATTTATCCACCAGAGCGTCGTAACTACAGCTCGAATCAGCTGTAGTTACCATATTATAGAAGCTCAGTTAACAACTTAAAATACAATCGAACAGGCATTCGGACCGCACCTGTCAAATGTTGCGGTTAAGGGAGGGAGGAGGAAGATTAAGGCTGCGTGCACATTTTAAAACTATGACCACGTGATTAGAAATTAGTGAATATTGTGGCGTGAAGCTGTGAACGTGTATAATTCAGAAAGAAAACTATTATTAGACGATCAATATGTTTAAAAGTTACAAGTACATAGTGGTTTAATTTTAATATTAATATTAGTGGAATTAAGGACAACTTAAAGATTTGCTGAGTACAAATTATCAATTTAATTTTCATTGTCTGTTATTCAACTTTTATGTGTCTACAGACGTGATCGAGGCTTCAGTGTTATATTTTATTTTTCATATTCTAAAATATTTTAAAAATACAATGGTATTATTGCAGGAAGTGGATTTCACATTCAGTCGAAGATCTGCCATGAGAGAAAGAAGGAATTCTGGTAAGTATGTTAACAAATAGTTATGCGAATACCAAAATGTCGTAAATATAGTTTGATTGAAGATGTATTTACGACATTGTAGACCGATAAATACATTATTTCTCTGTCTTTCTGGATAAAGAAGATGTTGTTTTGGTTTCATGTTTGAAAAGTTTGATCAAATTGGTATAAACGTTATGTTGTTGGGACTTATTAGAACTGTACCAGTGCAAACAATTCTAATGGATACCGACCGACCAATCAAATCATTCAATTAGACTGGAAGCGAACTTCGATCTCTAACATTGACCGATATCTATCATTTGGTGGTCCACCAATTTATAAACATTTTGAGACTTCAAATTTGATAAGGATGAAGCGCTAGTTCTTTTTGTTCTAGAATTAAAGAAACGCTTTTGATATTAAAGAAACTTGAGACGGATATTTTGTCTTCTTTATGTTTTAGACGGTTATATTTATCCACTTTCGGCCGATTTGATCTGTTAGTTTATTTTTTTTTTATCTATTTTATGTGTCGACATACGCGTACTGAATTTTATTTAAAGTAAATTCATTCAAATTAAGTTACATACTTTAAGGCATTTCATAATATCTAGCTTTTTCTGCATGAAAAGCCTGGGCACGAACTAATGTGATACCCTCGTCGGTCAGTCCATAAACAATATCTAAGATGTTCTCCAGAATTAGCGAATTTGAATTTCGATTGAACTTTGGAGATGTTGTTCCTCGGTCAAGTATTCAAATCGCCAAAAAATCTTCCGATGTTTATGGAGCGACTTCACAATTATTGTTCTACATGTACCCCCGTAGGATCAGAAGGCCCCGCCCCCTGACTCCGCTTGCCACATCCCCTGTCTCCAAAAGAAATTTCAGCTTCGATATTTTGCAAAATGTACGGTCAGTTTAATGTAAAGAAAGGGAAATGGTTTGTTGGCGACCGAAACATTGAATAAGCTCTAGTTACGACGTTTTAGTCGCCAAAACCCACTAAAATGCTTCAAAATATTTTCGGCTAATATTCAAATAATATGTTCTTCTATAATGGCAATGGTTTTGTTTTAACGTGGATTGATCTTGAGGACAGAAGTTGTATCAGTAATAAAAAGAAATGACACAATAAAAACATTGATAAGACAAATTCAAACAATAAGACAGTTAAACATCCATCAAACTTTGTAATGTTGCCTTTCTCGTAAAGCCACTTTTGGGGAAAACTTATTCCAAGTCAAAAGCTATATTATGGGATTTACCACATCGCGCAACAATATTTGTCAATAACACCATATAAAAGCCCTGTATTAATAAGGACCCAAGTATAAAAGTAGAAAATAATTATCTTTAAATGAATAAAGAAATATAAAATATTAACCTATAATGAACTATGTATCTAGTGATATAGTAGGGCTCCTTTTAAGATAGAGAACGGAAATCTGTTTAACCCTTTTCTGTAAAAACACGGGATTTTACGTTGCTGTAATTTTATACTTAAGAAAACATTGTGGAAACAAAAGAAATTGCTTGTAACAAGCATATTCTCCTTTTTCCACAATATTTTCTACCAAATAGGTTGGTTTAATTTCAAATTGTTTCCAATATTCATTGTTGTCTGCAACCTCTTTCTATTTGGACCAGTCTAAAATTTCAAAAAACAGGAAAGGGTTAAAAAAAACAACAACATAATGTTAAGGTCTACAAATCAAATACTTGATTTTAGAGTTGGCTGATGAAATTTTCATACCTTTTCTAAATGCCTGTTATCATTGGCCCCCCTCTCTCTGTCTGTCTGCCTATCTGTCTGTCTGTCGGCCTCCCTTTCTGTCTCTCTCACTCTGTCTCTGTCTGTCTGTCTCTGTCTCTCTCTCTCTCTCTCTTTATCCGTCTGTCTCTATCTGTCTGTCTGTCTCTCTTTCTTCCTTAGATATGACAATCATTTTTCATTTTATGCCTCTGCACCTTATCTCAATTTGGACCTACCTAAACCTTTTTCGTTTGGTAATGAGTTGAGAGGTTTAAAACCCCTTCCTTTACTGATACCTCGTAACAATATGTTTTATCTAACCATTATTTACGCCATTGTCTCTTTATGAAAAGCTCTGGACTCATCCTAGATTTCTTTGTTGTATAAACTTATCTAAAGATTAATCAAATTGTTCTGCCGGTTAACAATAGTGGAAAATTGGCAGATAAAAATCTAAGGACCCTTGCACGTTGAGGGTCATAACTTTTATGTGCTCTGTACCCTGTATACATCTTCAACCAAATATAAAATAACCACCGAAATGAACATATGAGAGAGTTAACGGATCGCTTGACCACGCCCACTGACCTGCGACTTGGCTGTTCGACTAGATGATAACGGCACTATTCTGTAAACGATGATTGATTGATTGATTGAAAGGGGTTTAACTCCGCTTTTAACAGTATTGTAGTCATATCGCGGCGACTGGAGCACCTAACAATGGAATCCTGGTATTTCTCACACCAGTACTACCACTACATCCTTTCCTAGCTTCCAGCTGCTATCCCACTTTGGTTTACGATTTTCCACCCATTGGTGAGAGACAACTGTCGGAAAGAATATGTGCCGCCGTCGGGGATCGAACCCATGATCTCCAATTATTGAAGATACTGCGCTATGACGGCGGCTGTAAACGATGAGGTAAGGGACATAAAATTTAAGAAAATTTTTTGATTGGCGGAATAAACGTCGTGACTACAGCACGAATAAGCTGTAGTTTAAAGCTGTAGTTACGAGGTTTTTGGTAGCCCATCCACGGTTCCCTGGCTATAACGTTTTTGATTTCGACACAACTGAAAATGTTCGAATCCCATCCGCAGGATCATACTATAATCATGAATCAAAATTAAAAAAAAAAAAAAAAAAAAAAAAAACTAAAAAAACAAACAAAACAAACGAAAACACTAGGAATGAAGCCAAATTTGATGATTGCGTGACTTGGTGTTTTCCTTCAATAACGTAGACAATCGGCGATGTATCCATAGGAGGTTATACAGTATGAAAGACATAGGTAATGTCTAGGGGATTGTCTGTCTATTGTTACATTATGTTTTATGTTCGGATTAGTACAATAACTGAACATCAATACACGGGGCATGAATGAAGGTTACTTGGAATGATATATCATCAATGGGCTACCCAAATCTTTGTAAATATAGACCAAACGGGCTGTAGTTATAAAGTTTTGGAATCCCATCGAAGATATGAGGTAAGAGTCATTAATATCTAGTGCACAAACGATCCGAACTGCTTGCCCTCTGCTAAATCTCGAATCTCTTTTCGAACATTTTTATCTTTTGTATTTCTAAAGAAAATGAATGCAGATTATGCAGGCATTTTAAGTCCGATGGCTCAGTGCAAAAACATCGTAAGTGTCTGTACAGTGTATGTTTACACTGAGCCATCGAAAATCTATGACGGGTGAAACTGGGATATTTTTTATTCCTGGTTGAAAATCGGCCCAATTCATGTTTTCGGAACCTAACATTTTCATTCTTACCATTTCTTTTCAGGTGGAACAATTTCGAAATCCTCAACGCTTTCTAGTCAAACGTCGACGTCTACAGCGTCAACGCTTCAACCGGATGACGTCACAGCAACTCTAGTCACAATAGAAACAACAGATCAATACGCAATTAGCGCACATCCTTATAGTCAACACATCTCACTAAAGAAACGTCAGGATGTAAACGAAAACGGTACATTTTTTCCTAAGGCTTAATCCTTCCCTTTTTAATCCCTGGTTTTTACATCCCCTGATTTTATAATTGAGAAAACATTGTGGGAAAAGAAGAAATTGCTTGTAACAAGCAATTTCTTCTTTTTTCCATAATTTTTTCTATATACCCTACTGAATGGGTATTTTTCAAATTGGATCTACTTTGAATTTTCGTCTGCAAAACCTTTGAAATTTGGACAGGTCTGAAATTTTGTAAAGCATGCAGGAAAGAGTTAAAGTCTGATATAATTCGGCAAAACACGGAATAATTCGCCCGGAATCGGTTTCACTCATGTATTCGAAATAATTCAACGAAATTCCCCATCACAATCAACACTGTCCTGTGTTCAGGATGATAAAACTCTGTTCCGCTTTATAAGTTCATCCTTGTATAAATCAGATTTCAAAAGGAAACATTTGCTAATATCCTATTGTTCTGAAAACAGCTATTGCCGTAGTTACGGGATTTGACATAAGATGTTCGGAAAGTTGTGGTGTAGCGTTCTATGATCGATCATACACCTCAAGAAAATATCAACAAATCAAGCAAATTATACATTAAAGCCGCAAAGTATATTTAAACTTCGATATTTATCTTCATAAATGTTAAGTATTTTTGTTGGGTAGGCGACATAACTCAAGCTTTTTTGGGTGCTTAACATAAATATCGGCGAATGTTGGAGCTGAACCTTCACTTTCGGTCTAAATTCATTATCTGATCGGTCGAATAATTTTTTGATTGGTCTATTTCGCCAATAAATAGAAGTTACAGAGGTCAATTGTAAATTGTAGAAAAATGTGTTTTGTATCCTTTTAGGTGTGTTCAGAAAACTCGACTTCGGTCCAGATGAGACGGGGAAGGGTCAACTGACAGTGTTCCAGTTACATAGCAACCCTTCGTATTACCTAGCAACAACGAGATTACGTCATTTAGAACTACAGGTACAGAATATTATCAATTTCGTCACGTGACTGTCCGTCAAATTCAAAAAGTATCGACCTAGGTTTGACTGCTCGAACCGCGCAGGATGATCAGGGTCGAGGTGTTTTGCTTTTAGCGGCTTTCCTTTAATTTTAGTGAACAGTTGACCTTATTAAAGGGCCTGTGTATGGCATTTCCAACCATTTCACTTGAGCGATAAACCCATTCCCAGAGTGACGCTTTGGACGCCTCTCAAGATATACAATTGGGAAAACATTGTGTAAATGAAGAAATTGCTTGTAAAAAGCAATTTCTTCATTTTACACAATGTTTTCTACGCAGAAAGTTAAAAAATCTTAAATTTCATCAACTTTGAATTGTCGTCTGCAACTCCTTTAAATTTGAACCAGTCGAAAAATTTTGCCATCTTGTAAAGGGCTGAGTAAACACTCATATCAGTCTGTGTATTCCCACAGTCTGATAAGGGCCTTCCCTTTGCGCTCTGTAGAGAGATACTGCCTCAAAGCTACTTTAGACAAACAGCTAACATTCTACTTGCATTGTGTAGCTGTACAGGCTACTCAGTGTGTGTGCTTCACCTGCATGTGAAATGGCTGAAAAGTCATGCGAAAGTTTCTATTTTTTTTTTTCTTCGACATGCGATCTCTGAATGACCTCTCCCGATCTCTTTTTTCAAAACTTTGAAAAAGAGATCGGGAGAGTTCAATCAGGGATTTCTCATTTTTATTCTCAGTGACAAAACCTGTGAAATAATCAAGATAACAAAATCATTTAATTTTTGCATCTTAACATGTCCTAGCTCATATCCATTTCGCTTCGATGAAGGTAAACCAGGCAAGAAAAGTGGCTCTTGATGACGTCCTAAAATTTGTGACATCATAGACGCGTGAAATATCTTATGTTTTTGAGATGTGTCTGTAAATGGTATATATTGTATCGCACCTGCTTCAGGAATAGAACAAGTGTTCATTTAAAATCGTCTATAATGGACAAAAACAAATTTGACGTGTGAAAATTTATCTATTTTCGCCCACTCAGTGTTAGATGAATAGATCTTGCACTAAGAAACCTGAATCTTCTTAACCCTTTCCTGTTTTGCAAAATTTTAGACCTGTTTAAATTGAAAGGTTTTGCAGACGGAAATTTGAAGTGGGTTGAATTTAAGAAATAACAATTCAGTATGATAGAAATACCGTGGAAAAAAGAAGAAATTGCTTGTGAAAAGTAATTACTTCTTTTTCGAAAATGTCTTATCAATTATGAAATCACAGTGACCTTAAAAACTAGGAACTAAATAGGAATTGAATAGGAATTGATTAGGAAAGGGTTAATCCATTCTCGCACAATCCCTCTTTTTACGCCCCTCCAGAAATAAGCCTTAGAAAACATTGTAAAAAGGGAAGAAATTGCTTTCTTCAAGTACTGCCTTCATTTTTATTATTAGAGTAGATGTCATCTACTCTAAAAGACGAAGCATATTCTAAAATTCCTCCAACTTTCAACTGTCTTCTGCAAATTTCTTTAAACTTGGACCAGTCTAGAATTATGTCGTCTTGGAATGGGTAAGCAAATATTTAATCAATTTCAGAGTTACTGTGACGACACGTTAGACGAAGATGATCCAGACGAGAGATTTTTCTGTCTCTTTCACTCACAGTTCGGAGTAGATCTCTTACAGCCATACGCACATAAAGGTTAGTTACCTGGCAATCGACTTATAGTTCGCCACGCCCACTGACCTCTGGCAAAAAGTTCGACTTAGATGTCAAAGTACGTAAAAAAATATGGCCAGTAACATATGACTTAGAGGATAATCAACTGGTTATTCCAGATATGAAAAAAAATATTTCACGAGGATGCGTTGTTGGGCGTTGAAAAAACGAGTGCGCAGCACGAGTTTTTAGCTCACCTGAGCACAAAGTGCGAGGTGAGCTATTGTGATCGGATGTTGTCCGTCTGTCCGTCCGTCTGTCTGTCTGTCCGTCTGTCCGTCCGTCCGTCTGTCCGTCTGTCCGTCCGTCCACAATTTCTTTAAAAAATCTTCTCCTCCTAAACCAGTAGGCCAATCAAGCTGAAACTTTGCAGGAATGTTCCTTGGGTGAAGTTCTTCAAAAGTTGTTAAAAGAATTTAATTCTGTCAATAACTCTAGTTGCCGCGGCATATGAAAATGGGAATCTTGAGTTATTCTTTAACTATCTTTAAAAATCTTCTCCTCCTAAACCAGTTGGCCAATCAAGCTGAAACCTTGCAGGGATGATCCTTTGGTGAAGTTCTTTAAAAGTTGTTAAAAGAATTTAATTCTGTCGATAACTCTGGTTGCCGCGGCATTTGAAAATGGGAATCTTTAGTAAATCTTTAAATATCTTTAAATATCTTTAAACAATCTTCTCCTCCTGAACCAGTTTGCCAATCAAGCTGAAACTTTGCAGGAATGTTCCTTGGGTGAAGCTCTTCAAAAGTTGTTAAAAGAATTTCATTCCGTCAAAAACTCTGGATGCCATGGCATTTAAAAATGGGAATCTTTAGTAAATCTTTAAATATCTTTAAAAATCTTCTCCTCCTTAACCAGTAGGCCAATCAAGCTGAAACTTTGCCGGGATGTTCCTTGGGTGAAACTCTTCAAAAGTTGTTAAAAGAATTTTATTCCGTGAAAAACTCTTTTTATCGCGGCATATGAAAATGGGAAATTTTAGAAAATCTATTTTTTTTTTCATAGATTACATGGCCAAAGGCATTTTTATTTTACATAGAACTTAATCATATGGTTCTCTAACAAGTTTTTAAATATCTTATCTCTGGGGTCAAAAATGGCCCCGCCCCTGAGGTCCGAAGTTTGGAAAAAAGCTCAATTTGAGCAATTTCAAAAGACTTCACCTCTTAAACTATAATGTCTAGGATATTCATATTTGGTATGAAGCATAACTAGATGGTTTTGTACTATATCACCAAAAGTTGTCTTCCTCGTGTCAAAACGGCCCTGTACTAGGGGTCCAAAATTGGGAAAAACACAAAATTTGAGTATGCCAAAAAAAGAAAAAAAAAGAAATCTTCATTTTAAGGTGGAGGGCATTTATATTTTGGGTGAAGCATAGCCTGGCTGTTATTTATCAGTTTTGATTGAATTATGCCTGTAGGTCAATAAAAACCCATTTCCTGGGTGTCCAAAGTTTGTAAAAATGCTCAATAATCCCATGTTCAATAGTCTTTTCCTCCCAATGTACAAAGTCTAAGGCATTCATATTTGGTATATAGCATATACAGATGGTTCTCTACTATGTTGGCTAAAATCTTAGCCCTGGGATAAAACATGGCACTGCCCAAAAGGTAAAAAATTTTGGAAAACACTCAATTAGAGCAACATGAAAAGTCTTCTCCTTCTGAAATATAAGGTGATGGGCATACATATTTGGCATGTAGCATGACTAAATAATTTCGTTCCATGTAACAGGAAAACATGCTCTTAGGATAAAAATGTCTCTGCTCCTTGGGTCGAAAATTGTGTAAATGGCATTGAAAGAATTCTTGTTCTTAAATATAGGTTCCAGAGCATTTACATTAAAAACATAGGATAACATTATTGTTATCTACCATGTTTACATCCTTTGGACAAACATGGTCCTTCCCAAGGCATCCAAAGATATGAAAAATGCTCAATAAGAGCATGTTCAAATATCTTCCACTCCTCATGTATAAGTTGTAATGCATTCATATTTTGATTTATAGTACATCCAGATCGTTCTCTACCAAGGTTGCTAAAATTACACCCATTGAAGTATCAGACAGTAATAAGAGTTTGATTGAAATCTAAATACAAAGAATTTCAGGTAGAAAACACTGTGAGAAATGGATAAATTGCTTGTCACTCCCTTTCTCACTATGTTTTTTTTCAAACCTGAGGGTGACAAATTCTTGCATAGTTTGGTAATGGATTAAACTATAAAGCCAAAGGAATTCAATCTTATTGTAAAGCATTACTGGATTGTTTTGTACAAAGCCCAAAATCTTATGTTTGTTTTATTATTTTGCTCAAGTTGTGTCTTTTTTATACTAAAAAGTACTGTAATTTGCAGATGCCTCAGGTGAGCGATTTAGGACCATCATGGTCCTCTTGTTTTAACGTCTAAGAGCGCATCCGATTGAAATATCTTTTCATATCTGGAATAACCAGTTGAATATTCTATTTTTTATACACTTTATTATCTTATTTCATATTAAAATATCGTAACAAATATTTTTGATAGAGAGAAGGTCTATTGAAACTAGTGCGGATGAATACATGATTAAAGATTTATTACAGAGAGTGAAACTGAAAAGTGTTATCGTCACTCCAGTGACGATATCAAAATTTATTACACTGAGAAATCCCAAGATTTAACAGCTCGGTATATAATAAAAGATAAAATCTTTGACATGCTTGAAAAGGATATAATTACAACTTTTAGGTCACCAAATCAACAAAAATACACAAGGAAAATATAGGAGTTCAAAGTTCACTTTCGGTCTGATTTTAAGATACGATTGGTCAATGGTCTCTTTGACTGACGGCGGCGATCCGTTAAATCAATAGCCCAGTTGTAAAATATCATCTTCGTATCAGATCTGTTTGATAGATTATGATAATGCATCTCCATAACGACAAGATTTGTATGTCAAAGAGGGATGCCTCTGCAGCTGTTTTTCGATGGCTGGTGCAGAAACATCATAAGTGTATATACAACATATAGACACTTACGATGGTTTGCACTTAGCCACAGATGTTTTTATTGAAAAGTGATATTGAGCTTAACCGATAGAAAGGCCTTGCATTTAGTGCCGATAGAATAACAAGTGCGTGTGGGCAATATATATGTAGATACCATGTTTGTATTTGTTATATTCGGTCCTGATTAATGATTTGATTTGTCAATCGATTTTGTGTTTGACCGCGGCTATCTTTCAACCATGAAGTTCCTGTCACATCCATTCAAAGAATATGGTAAAGAGTTAGAGATTTTTTTATCAAATTTATGTAATTCGTGACCTTGACTTTGACACGTGATATTTAACCAACATAAGGGGCGTCATCAAGAAATGTGCATGTGAATTATGAAACCCCTATCACTTGCTATTGAAGAGTTATGGCCATGTATATGTAAAATATTAAATAAATAAATAAATGCATGTAAACAAATAGATTAGAGCTTCTATCGCATATGACCTTTACCTATAAAGTAACTTTGGCTGACAAACGACCTTGACCTTAGTTTTTTTTACACAAGCAATGTGGATATGTATGGAAAACTCGTCACTTATTTAAAAGTTATAACCAATGTTAAACTTTCAATTGTTCATGCATTTGACTTATTCATCGAAGCTAAAGCATAAAAATATCACCAAGTATTTGCATTTGCGGATTTTTTTCAGCATGCCGATCTTAAGTGTATATATTTACTCATTGAGAAGGTAAAGCATTTCAACTATAGAGAATTTACTGTCTGTTTAGCAACCGTTCATTTAACAACATTTAAAACAGCAAATCCGTCAATGCTTGTTCAGGACAAAAGAAAGAATAAAATGACAAATACTACAGCACCATGTAATCTGAAAGATGCACAAGTGGATCAAACAAATGAAGTCATCAGGAGATAACACTAACTTCGTATCATTTCAGGGTTCTACATCCATCACATAGATGATTTCATCAACATACGTCAGTTAGAGCTGAATTTTCGTCCTCCAGAAGAATATTTCTTGACTTTCGGTGTATTAACAGACGACGAAGCTCGCGCGATGTCATCAAGTCAGGCAGAGAAATTCACATTCGAACAAGAACAACATAAGAAATCAGTACAAAATTCTGAGATTAAAGACGATGGTGCTAAAAAAGTGCAAAGAAACACTCCTCTCAAACTTGCCATTCCTGATATTTCTAAAAATAGCCTGAAGAGGAAAGACTCGAAGAAATTGAAAGAGAGAAGTCCGATAACTCCAAAACACAATATGCTTGCATGTTTTGGGTTAGGAATGAAAAAGAAAAACAAAAAAGACAAATCGAAAAGATAAATTAAAAAAAAAAAAGAAAAAAAAAGGAAATCTGCATTTTTCCACGCAAGTGCCATATTCAGATGAAAGTTTTAAGATTAGCATGAACGTATTTAATTTGTATGAGTGTTGGGAATGTTTGGGGGTAATGCGAAAATATTGTCTACATATAGAATTAGATTAGAATCAGTTTATCCGTTTATCTTATTGCCATTTATGAGGAACTTAGTAAAAATACCTTGAAAGATGCGACAGAGAGAGAGAGAGACAGACAGACAGACAGAGAGATGGAGATAGATAGATAGATAGATAGATAGTTAGAGACATACAGAGACAGGGAAATAGAGTGAGACAGAGAGAGGGGTATAAGTTAGACAGACAAGCAAACGGACACACATTAGACATAGAGAGGACGAGAGGAAAGTGTGTGTGTGTGTTTGAGATCGAGAGAGAGAGATAGAGGGAGAGGGAGGGGAAGAGAGAAACCGAGAAGAAAAACAAAAAAGTGAGAGACAGGGAGAAAGGCTGTAGACTAAGGAGATTTTGTAGATTATTGTGAATTGTGTGTACAAGTTTGTCTTTTATTGTGAGGTTTGAATTGCCTAATTTACTGTTGTGTATTTTTCTGTTAACGCAGTTTTTAAATGGTTAATTTATGTTTAATTTAAGCTTTGTTTTAAATTTCTTATTAGATAAACTAGCCACTAAATTGAAAGTAAGAACATTAAACATATTGCTTGGATATCCAATCAATTTTACATCTTTAGGAAATTACGAAAAGCTACCTATAAGACGAGGTTTACCTTATCACATAAGCAGTAAATCTAAAATGTGTTAAATGAAATCGTGAACTATGGAAACACGAAAATAAATGACCTGCACGTATTTTACTTAAGAAAGAAGAGATTTTTTTTGTTTTGATTTGGGTATGAACCTAAAAACTTAATCACATTGATTGAATACATGAATCGAATTCATATATTGACGTTGTTAACCCTTGTTATTCTGAACCCAGAATATTCCGGTTTTGGCAGGAGGTGTAGACCAAGATCAGCCTGCACATAAGTACAGTCTGATCTTAGTCTACACCTCCTGCTTGTACTTTTCCTGCAAGAGCTGTTTAGGAAATTGATTTCTAAAAGAAATATTGATTTTTGAACAACAAGTTCTGTCAGCACTTTCAGCCCTTTGATTTTACAGCAATTCAGTAAGGTAATTTATACAGCATGACAAGGGTTAAGTTTTTAGGTTCATACCTCAATGAAAACAACAACAACAAAAAAAGATATTCTTCGTGTCTTATGATTTAATGCTACCAAGAAAACAAATCAAATAGTTTCTAGTTTGAGTTATTATTTTAATGGATCTGCTTAATGCGCAAGCATACAAAATAGTTGCGTGCTCATGGAAGCGAGAAAAGAAAAAAAATCAGCCAATCAATACGCTTGAATCTTGATAGACGAAATTTAAACCAATTTTGATTGGTTATAAACAGACGACTGTTGAATAATACACTATAAAAAATTTAACCTTTACTGTATTGCAATATTTTAGACCTATCCAAATTCGAAGGTTTTGCAGAGGATAATTTAAGTTCTATTAAAAAAAAAAAAAAAAAAAAGAACCTAATCATTCAGTAGTGTAGAAAATATTTTAGAAAAAAGAAGAAATTGCTTGGTAAGGCGTCAAACCAACGAAAACGTCGTCCAATATCATAGTTCAAAGCTTATGTCCAGTCTAAATTAATAATTTGATTTGTCGACTGATTCCTTGAAAGACAGTCGCGATTTGTCAATTTCAATCTAAAATGCCATCTGCAGCTATACCTTGAATTTGGACCAGTCTAAACTTTGGCCGTCTCAATTTGTTTGCTAAGCGTATTTTCCGCTCTGATTTGTATTTTATAGAAAGCATTTTCTCAGTGATTTGCTGAACATCGAAAAGACAGTTTATTTAAGATATATTTAAGATATAGTTACGGCGTTTCAAAAGCTGTGAACGGATTGGAAATTGAGCAATCGCTCGGCCCCGCCCATTGACTCCGACAGGAACTGCCGCTTCCATTTTTAACGGCTTTATTTCTGCAAAATAAATAGCAAGTAGCATGTAACAAAAAAGTAGAATCGGTGGTTGGTGACCTAAACGTCGTAACTACAGCTTGAATAAGCTGTAGTTAGGACATTTAAGTCGCCAAACCAACAAATAAGGTTACCAAAATGGCGACCAATGTCAGAGTTGAAAGTTCAAGTCCGGGCTGAATAGATGATTTGATTGGTCGGTTGGTTCCTTGATTGGTAATCCAAAATGTAGTAGCTGTTTAGTCTGATTGCTTTTCAGATTTTTTTTTTTTTTTCATGAATGACGAGGTCGTAAAATGTAGAGTTTGTAAGGAAAAAACGTTTATTCAAATGTCAGTATTGGTTATTTCAGAATACTCTTATAACGTTGATTTTACGTTCCTATACCAGTGAAATTAGACCAGATTGTAAATATTTGATTGTTTTATTCTACATTTTTCGGGGGGGATTGAGGTTGATGATATCTTTTCAGGATTTCATTAATTATATTTATTGAATTTATTAATGAAATTGAACCCTTCAACAAGAACAAATTGCTTTGAATAGGATTTTACCCAGTATCATATGATTGATTGATTGAATGGGGTTTAACACCACTTTTAACAGTATTTCAGTCATATTGCCGCGGCTGGAGCACCTTACAATGGATTCCTGGTATTTCTCACACCACTAATACCATTACATCCTTTCCTAGACTCCAGCTGCTATCCCACTTAGGTTTACGATTATCCACCCATTGGTGAGAGACGAATGTCCAAAAGGATATATGTCGCCGCCAGGGATCGAACCCATGACAACCCATGATTGAAGATTGGGAGTCTGATGCGCTACCGAATGCGATATGTCGGCGGCTCGTTTACATTATACAAACTTTTAAACTGGTCAAAATTTGAAGAATTTGAGGATAACAGTTTTTATTTGCTGAGATTTTAAATAATGTTTGGGGTAGAAAACATTGTGGATAATGAAGAAATTGCTTGTAGTAAACAATTTCTCCTTTTCCAACAAAGTTCTCCTTAAACATGTTTCTTAGAGCCGTCAAAAAGCGGCATTGCGGGTATTGGGTTTAAGTGACGTCATGGTAACGAGGAACACTTTCATCAACATAACCAAATAATCGATGGTTTTGCAAAGTGGAACATTCCATTAAAAATTTGAGGATCCTAAAGATGCAAAAAAAAGAAAGAACTATCGAGATAATAGAAACGTAGCTTACCAGGCGGCAAAATTTTAGACAGGTCCAAATTGGAAGGAATTGCAGGCGGCTGTATAAAGTTTGGGAATTTTTTTATATTTTTTCAAATTTTGGGTAGAAAACATGGTGAAAAATGAAGAAATTGCTTGTTACTAGCAATTTCTTCATTTTACATCATGTTTTCCAATTATTTTTCTTGATGGGCGTCAAAAAAATCTCACTGTGTGGGAATGGGTTAAACAATGTTTTCACGTTTCCGAGTTTTTCTCTAATCGTGGAAAAAGCATCTTGATTGCCATTACTCTTAACAGTTAGGCGTATAGTTGTCTGTCAACTTTGTAAAATAGCGAAATAAGCTCAAGTACAAAAGTTTTTAATTTCAGCTTTTTATCACTTTCTTTTGTCATTTATAAATCTTATTTATATAACTAACTGTAGTTTTATCTATTTTCCACATTAACCCGGTTTATAAAGACTATGGGTTATGATTCTCAAAAAAATATTGTGGTAAAATTAGAAATTGCTTGTGACAAGCAGTCTCTCGTATTCCATCAATCTTTTTACATCTAGTAGTTGCTTTGTTTTCACTTCAGTTTTTGTTTGCATCAACCTGAAATTGTCGTCTGCAACTTTTTTCAGTTTGGACCAGTCTGGAGTTTTTTCGTCTGGAAATGTTTGAATTTTGTCGTCTGGTAATGTCTTAGATAATTTTCTAATATTTTCTTCTATCTCTATAAATATTTTCGGTTCAAATCAATCCGTATTTTTGAAAAGGTATTGTATTAGCTTAAGACCTTGCGATTTTGGTACAATTTTTTTAAAAAAAAAATACATTTTTGGTGCTAATATGTTAAAATTTGCTTTAACAACATCGAATATTGGGATAAATAAAAACATTTCAATTAACAGTTTTTCTCATTTTTTAGATGTACAGATTCCTACCACGAAATCCCGACCTTTTTTCTCATAGAGGAATTAAAACTATGGACAATGAGAGAAAACGAGAAATTGCTTGTGACAAGCAATTTCTCATTTTCTCGCACCGTATATCTATACTATCAATATTTCAATATTCACACAATTTAGGTGTCGTCTGAAACTATTTTGAATTTGGACCAGTCTTTTGTCGTCTGAGAATTGACGGTCAGCCGCCCTCAATTTAAGATTGACAGATCAATATAATCTGTAATTTATTCCGGACGTGCTGGGTACTATCCCCTGCTTATGTAAAACAAATTCGTTGATCGACAAACTAAATGTCACACATTTGTAACTATAGTTTAATCAAGATGTATACTTTAGCTTTTTAGCACATCTGACAGATATTCGGCGGGGTCAGCTACTGTAACTGACCAATCGTTGACCCAGCCCACTGAATCCATAGGCCCCGCCCATTAACTCCGATAGGAAGTTCCGCTTCGATTTTTAACGTCGTTGTTTTAAGAAATTTATAGCCAGTAGCATGCAACAAAAAGTGAAATGGTTGGCTGGTGTCCTGAACGTCATAACTACAGATTGAATAAGCTGTAGTTAGGACGTTTAAGTCGCAAAACCAACAAAAAGGGTTAACAAAATGGTAGCATATTAAATAAGAACAAAATTAAACATCCCATATGATAAAAACTATTTAAGGAAAAAGAAGAAGCTGCTTGTACAAAGCAATTTATTCTTTTTCCACAATGCTTTATCAAGTAGAATGCCACAGGAACTTCAAATAAGGAATTGTACAGGAACGGGTTAAGAATAAATCCAAAAGGTAAATAGTGGTTCTACCTAAACCTCTTCCAACATGATGACGCTTTCTACCCACCCACCCCCACCCACCCTCCGCTCTTGAAGAAATACTATATACTTTAAAATTTTAACGCGATCTCTCAGCTTAATTGTTATCAAGGGTATAACCGAAATTTACTTACATAATAGTACTTACCTTTCTAGTGGAACCTTGCATAGTAGAAGGCAGCGTTCTACGTATTTCTTCTTTTCTTTTTACCCTACTGCGACTGCTAGCTGCTAACTTTTAAAACTCACACACACACACTCAATCATGGAAAACTTAGTGGGAAAGAAGAAATTGCTTGTATCAAACAATTTCTCCTTTTTCTCAAAGTTTTTATCATAAGCATACTGATTGGTCTATTTTTATACGAACCTTATAAGATAAAATAAAGCGACTGCTAACTTTGAAGAAATAAAATTGTGTAAGACTTTGTGGGAAAGAAATGGTTGCCTTTATAAATCAATTTCTCCTCTTCTCACAGTTTTTAACCGTTGTTGGTACTTATTTTTTAGCTCAATCTGCATTTAATTTGGATCAAGGGAAGTAGTCAAAACTTACTTACAGAGGAGTTAGAGAACAGTTATTTCCCTTTATAGTAATTTTTGTACGCCTAGAGATTGTTGGTTACATTGCCATTCCTCAAATATGACAGACATACTTATTTAATGTGAACGTTTCATAGTCATTTCTTGACCAAGAGCTGTTGCGAGAGCTCATACAAAATACGCGCCTTCCAAGAACCTTTTTATCCGAAACAGCTTACCTAGTCTGTCTTAAAAAAATCAATCGACCAGTCAAATAATTAATTTTTACCGGAATTGAACTTGATAATCCAATATGGCCGACATTGATATTAAACATGTTTGATGGTTTGGCGCCTTAAACGTCGTAACTAAAGCTTACTAAAGCTGTAGTTACGACGTTTAGGTATCCAACTAACAAATCATTTTCCTTTCTAGCTCACCTGAGCACAACGTGCTCATGGTGAGCTTTTGTGATCGTTGAATGTCTGTCGTCCGTCGTGCGGTGTCAACAATTGAAGTGTTTACACTCTAGAGGCCACAGTTTTTACCCAATCTTCATGAAACTTGGTCAGAATAATTGTTAGGTCATGAGGATGAACCCTATTGATTATGGGAGGGTTTTATTTGAAAAAAAGGAAAAGGGGCCTTAATGACAATTTCTTTGTTTACACTCTAGAAGCCACAAATATGGCTCTATCTTCATGAAACTTTGCCAGAATAATTATTAGGTCATAAAAATGAACCCTATTGATTATTAGAAGGACAGGAAACACAGGAAAAGGGGCCTTAATGACAATTTCTTTGTTTACACTCTAGAGGCCTCAATTTGGCCCAATTTTCATGAAACTTGGTCAGAATAATTGTTTGATCATGAGGATGAACCCTATCGATTATAGGAGGATTCTATTGAAAACACAGGAAAAGGGGCCTTAATGACAATTTCTTTGTTTACACTCTAGAGGCCACAATTTTGGCTCAATCTTCATGAAACTTGGTCAGAATAATTGTTTAGGTCATAAGGATTAACGCTTTTGATTATGGAATGATTCTATTTGAAAACACAGGAAAAGGGACCCTAATGACAATTTCTTTGTTTAAAGTCTAGAGGCCACAATTTAGGCTTAATCATCATGAAACTAGGCCAGAATAATTATAAGGGCATGAGGATGAAGCCTATTGATTATGGGAAGGTTCTTTTGAAAAACACAGGAAAAGGGGCCTTAATGACAATTTCTTCGTTTACACTCTAGAGACCACAATTTTGGCTCAATTTTCATGAAAATTGGCCATAATAATTGTTAAGTCACAAGGATGAACCCTATTTATTATAGGAATGTACTTTTGGAAAACACAGGAAAAGGGGCCTTAATGACAATGTCTTTGTTAATGCTCTAGAGGTCATCATTTTGGCTCAATTGTCATGTTACTTGGTCAGGATACTTGTTAGGTCATAAAGATGAACCTTATAGATTATGGGAAGGTTCTATAGGATAACACAGGAAAAGGGGCCATTATGACAATTTCTTTGTATACAATATAGAAGTCACAGTTTTGCCTCTATCTTCATGAAACTGATTATAGTTATTTGTCTCTAATTGCATTTTTTTAACAGCAGACAGTTCAGGTGAGCGATCTAGGACCATCATGGTCCTCTTGTTTTATTTCAAGCTACTGTCCATAAATTTTGCAGAATAACGCCGTTTAAAATCAAAGAGGGACTTCCTGTCGGAGTCAATGGGTATGACAATGGAGTGTTTGTTTGTTTGAATGGGGTTTTACGCCGCTTTCAACAATCTTTCAGTTATATCGCGGCGGCTGGAGCACCTAACAATGAAATCCTGGTATTTCTCACACCATGCAGTACTACAATTACATCCTTTCCTAGCCTCCAGCTGCTATCCCACATACGATCATCGACCCATTGGTGAGAGACAAATAGTCGGAAAGGATGAGTGCCGCCGTCGGGGATCGAACCCGGGACCTGCCAATGGAGTGATTGGGCGGAGTCATTGATTCGTCAATTGTAATGACCATCATCTTTTAAAAATCACTGGCATACACCTAAAACGTGTTAAAGAACTTTTTTAATGCATTTAGCTAGCCCACTTTTATATTTTACTGAAAGATATCTTAGAATTCTTAACCCAAATAAGAATGTCTATGGCATTGTTATTTGTTGATAACTTCCTTTGGTGAATCTTTTCAAATTTTCTCCATGCCTTGGAGTCATATTTCCACTCCTCCAGGACACGCCCTTTTCACATACAATCATAGACGGTACACCTAAGAGAATTTCTCCGAAACCAGACAGCGTTACATTTGGGGTTGCGTCCGTGTACGCTTTATATTACATAGAAAACAATAATAATAAAAAGTGATAAAATTTAAATAAATTTTCTTTTCTGAAAACAACAACAACAAACCCCAAAGAGCATTGATCATTAATTGACGGATCGTGACTGTCAATCAAAGAATCAATCGACCAACCAGGTCATTCATTTACGCTGATATCGAGGTTTGAACTTCAACATCGATCGATTTTTTTGGCTGAACGACGTTACTGCAATTATTCAAGCTGTAGTTACTACGTTTAGGACCAGTGATTCGTGATTATATAGGAAATATTTCATTGTGAATCACTTTCACGCTGTTTCTTGTGATTTTCTATAGGCATGTTTTGTTCGTTAATGGCACGACCTATTTCGTATAGGTGCAAAGAAGTAGTTTTCTAAACATTTAGTACAGCCCTAGTTTGGCTACCAGACACTTCTTAAAGGGAAGTAAATCTTTCCATGGATGGACAAGGATGTCAATTAAGTACCCTGACTCCACTAGCTACAAACATAAACTTTCATTAAAGGGACATGCGGGAGAAAAAAAAAGTTATACATTAAAGGTCCAAACAAAAGCGACTGCAGCCAGTCTAGTACAACACATTTGACTGTAGGATTGAATATATTAACTCGGGTATCACGTGACTCTCTAACAAAATTGTTATTCGTGATAATTTACTCAGAAGAGAGCTTTAGAGGAGAGTGAGACTCAATTGGAGAATCCATATGTTCTTGGAAGTGAAAAAAGAAGGAAATTCTTTACACAGTATTCCAAACAAGCGGTCCGTTCGTCCGTTTTTCTAACATCTCAGAAACTAGGCCAATTCCCACACAACAAAATTTTAGACTGATCCAAATAGAAAGAAGCTGCATATGACAATTTCAAGTTGATGGACTTTTCATCCCTTTGGAAAGAAAAAATTGAGGAAAAGGAAGAAATTGCTTGATACAAGCAATTTCTTCATTTTCCACTTTGTTTTCCAAACTTTTTCTCTTCAAGGGCGTAAAAATGTGGGATTAGGTGGGATTCGGTTAATCAATTTTTAAAAAATGATACTAGGCAGAACTCTCTTATCGCGTGCTGTGTACACTTTATAATTGTTACTCATGTTCTTCTCGAAGATAATTTGAGATCATCTGATCTTTGACCAACCAGCAGGAAAATGCTGGGCGCTTTGGTTAAATGCTATGTTTGCTTCTGAAAAAAAATCTAAAAAAAATGTCAGATAAAAAGTTTAAGATTATGATTTTATAGACGAAAAAACGTTGGTTTGATAAAGCAACATCGATATTGGGTAATTTCATATTGTTAAAAGTATATATGGATTGGTAAGGAAATATTATGCATTAATCCTTTCCCGAACAGTCCCTAGTTTTAACATCCATGTAGATTCAAACTTTAGAAAAGATTGTGAAAAAAAGAAAAAAATGCTTGTAACAAGCAATTTCTTCATTTCTCGCACTATTTCAACCATGTAGGCTGGTTTCATTTAAGATTGCACTCAATTTTGTTTGCCGTCTCTAACGTCTTTCAAAATTGGACCAGTCTAAAATTTCGAAAAATAGGAAAGGGGTTAAAGCTTATGCTAATACCAAACATCCGAGAAATGAAAGGGGGTGTTGGTGATAATTGAAAATGCAAAGATGTGTTTATGATAAGGACGATTTATAGCCTTGAGTTCATATTCTGATAATTGTGATAATTATGGACTATACAGTAACTGCAATCCCATATTTCTGAATGTCCATGTAAATAAGGTGAAACAGGTTCTGATCCGGTTCCGATTTCAGTCCATTCACCCTTGAACTCATACGTGGCTCCTTTGAGAAAAGGAGGCAATGGGCCCCTACCGATATCCAGAGTTACTCCGCTTAGATTAAGTGACCTCCCTTAAATCTTTGGGTAGTTCCGGTGAAAAAATCGATGATATCGGTATCGAAAATATTAACAGGTTGTTGCCAGCTCTCACAATGTGTCATCAATTTTGAAACCCTAGATGTTCTAGAGACTACTTTATTTTAACAGCTGAGCTAATTTTTTAAAGCTAAGTGACGTTTTACGTGTTCATAATAGTAAATGAGCCGGTATGAAAGTGTATTTTTCGGATATAACCTAATTCCGGATATACGTATTAATTAATATAAAAAGAGCTTTTTTGATCGAAATAAATAAAATGATACTCACGGAAATACATTCCGTTATTTCCTTTTTTGGAAAATGGCTTCACATGTCAAGCGGGGCTTTGAATTTATAAGATATCTGTCATTATACAAACGGGAACTGTTAAAAAGAAGCTCTCCATTCGTCTTCATTTCATGACCATAGGAATTTACCAAATACCCTTTTCATTGATGAATATGAAAAAAATTTAATCAGAATTTCACTGCATGATCCCCAACAAGCTTTGTAAAGTGTCTGGAGGCTTGTGGAAATGATTGTTTCCTCTGTAGGTCATCCCAAGATATATCATTCGTTTCTTACCAATGGCAAGTAAGATATATCATTAATTTCTTACCAATCGGCAAATGATAAGGTCTAAGTAGGGTGAGCAGCTGGTGGTTCAGATGAAATGTCAGTTATGCTTAGTAACTGATTTATTGTTGAAAGTGGTGTTTAACCGATAACCGGAGGGCAAAATATTAGACTGTGTCAAATTTAAAGGAGTTGCACATGAATTGGTAGATATTTTCATCTATCTGAGCAGAAAACATTCCGCAAAATGAAGAAATTGCTTGTTACAAGCAATTTTGTCAATTTGTACAATATTTTCCCAATTATTTTTCTTAAGGGGCGCCTAAGAGCGTCATTATGTGGGAATGGGTAAACCAATTTAATTCAATCAACATACACAAGCTTTACCATCTGATATTAGATGTGTGCACAAATTTATATTTTTCATATAAAATTTATTCTGGTGAACCCTGGTTTATACGTCCATGTGGCTTTCAAATTGAGAATGCATTGTAGAAAAGAATATACTTGTTGCATTTTTTCCTTTTCCACAGTATTTCTACCCTGCTGAATGTTTTTTTTTTTTTTTTTTTTTAATTTATTGTTTTATATATTATTTTATGTATTTAAGTATTTGAGAAAAAGTGAGAAATAAAAAAGTGGAAATATAAAAGAGATGACCGTAAGAAGTGTTACAAAGATCAAACTAAGACAATCTTTTTGAACGTTTTAATCCATTTAGTTGATACCAAATTCTTATTACTATATTGAGATATATCATGCAATGACATATATGATACAATGTATATATACTAAATATTTAAATCTTTTGTTGTAAAAAAGTGACCTAAAACATTTTTTTCAGATTTTCTTACTTAAAAGTTTTTCCAAGTTTTTCTCAATGAGAAACGTTTTAAAATAGATTTCCTTTACCCCTTGCAATAATAACCCTTTAAAATGTACAAACTCGTAATTTCCTTAGAATTAGAGGGAAACGAGTTCCTTTGTTACTTGTAATAAGGGATATCGGGTGGAAATCAAAAGCAAACAACCGATCATTATGAGGTATATCCAGTGTATATCAAAATACCACCCGTGGTCTATTACGCAATCAGAGATACCGATCAGAAGCGTGTAAGTTACTTTGATTAAAACAGCAGTTTATGGGAGGACATCGTTAACTTTTAAATTTGATTTACCATTTAACCCTTTACAAAAAAAAAAAAAAAAAACATCTCAGAACGAAAGAGGATACGAACGTAATTTTAATAAAATAATGGATCTTTCAGATGTGGAGAAAATCGGCGTAAAAAGTACTCTTTTTCGCAATATTGTTATTCTTGGTTGTTGTGTGTGGTTTCCTTGTTTTAATAAGTCTTTTCAAGTTAAAGAAGTAAACGCAATGATTTCCTACAAAGGACATTTATCGGTCAGCCTGATAAGCTCACTTGGTAGAGCACTTGACTTCAAACCTCAAGATCACGGGTTCGAGCCCTGGGCTGACCATATCAACTAACTAACTAATTGTCTTTCGGATGAGACGTTAAACCGAGGCCCCGTGAGTGGCAGTATCATCTTTGTTTACACCTCGATATGACTGAAAGAAAGGGTTGGTTACACGCGTTCATAACTAGCGGAAATTCCTTGCAGCATTCATCTTTAAAGCATGTGACCGTCCAGTTTTCCTTTACTCCCTTTGATAATTCTTAACTTGTAAGATGAAATGATTTTTTCTGTTTTACGTCCAGTTGGGCTAAAGGCAGTTTTGGAAAATTGCAGCGACACAATCTTGAGTTTATGGTTATATAAATTGGTCTACAACCAATTAAAAACTACCAAAACATTTTAATAATCTATAAGTATTACAAAAGTACTCAAAATTCTTATGTGTGAAATACCAAAAAATAATTAATTCTCTCCGAAATAGACGCTTTTAGTCTCAGCCTTTTTATACTCTTTGTTGAAATTTAAACCGGAACTATCCAATAGAATCAAGGGAGTTAATTAAAGGGCAATTTTCGGGAGAACTCTGGATATCGGTAGGGGCCCATTGAAGAATCGCTGGATACGCCAATCGACCTCCGACATGGAAATTGACCAATCGCGTATGTCAATCAAGGAATAAACCTTATTGCGCGGCGTACCAACGCAGCGCTGCTTGTGGTTAGATTGGGACGAGGTCATGTATGACAGTGTTTGTATTTTTCAATGATATAAGCATTTTACAAAAACACAAATCAATTTTGTATCTAAACAAGACATGATTTTGTTTTGATGATTTTTTCTTATAAATCGATGCAAATTAGTTTGGTAACAATTAAAACTCTATTTTAACTGTGTTTTTATGATGAACTCGGAAGTATTTAGTTGTTGAAAGGACAGTCAGATTCGAATCGATATTTTCAATTCAGAACTTATATTGGTTAATTTACGATTTCAGTTTTTTTTAATCAGAAGTGTTTATGTCTAAGTATTACAAAACTATGATTTATTGTATGGGATAGTGATTAAATTATCGGATTTGAGCTATATCTGTGTACCGTAAGAAACCCTTAAATAGACCATTCGGAAATCTCTCGACCGCTTTCGGGAATTACCGATCGTTTTCCGATTGGTTAATCGACAATCATTTCGTACCTTAACCATTTCATACTATAATTTGTGTGGTTATTTCGTACCATGATAAACTGGCCGGAAACGTGTGGAATGAATCAGGTAAGATTGATAAACTGTAATTTGTATTTTAGCCCCAAATTTCTGAAAGCCTGCGAGCTATTGTAGTGGCTTTGTGTCCGCCCCTTCTGTAAACTTTTACCTTTGAAATCTCCACAGAAAGTGTTGTACAGATTTCAATAAAATTTCACCGGTACGATCTCTTTATGAAGAATTTTCATCGGAAAAACATTTTTGTGTGACTTTAATCGGTGGGACCTATGCCATATTTTCATTTATTTATTTATTTTGTGTGTGTGTGTGTGTGTGAAAACATTGAATTTATTATCCTCAGAAGCCAGTGGATATGTTTCGACCAAATTTTACACGAATGATCCTTGGGAGCCCTTTAACCGGATTCGTTGAAAGAATTTTGATCATATGAAAACTTTAATGGCTTTAATGGGTGAAGCTAGTTTTATATATGGCTAAAATTGTGAAAATCTCAAAACTATTAGACAGATTCCGACCAAATTTCACAGGGATGAGCCCTGAGTGACCCTTTGTCAGATTCCTTTAGAATTTGGAATGGTAGAAAATATGGTAATCCTTTGGTCAGAGCTAGATTCCATTTAATGTATATAGTGAAAACTTTGAAAGTCTTATTCTCAGATACCACTTGATGGAATGAAATATCACAGACATTTACCTTTTTTGATTTTTAACATATTCCTGTTAAAAGATTTGCTTAATATAAATTTACCATATTTCAATAGAGAGCACATATTGTTATGCAATGAAAACTATTGGAACTGCACCACTGATGATATTTGTTGAATGAAAGAAAGATGCCTCCCATCAAGTGAATTGAAAAAAAGTGTTTTTTCCCCCCCAAATGCCTCCCATGTAAATGAATACCAAGTTACCTGTATCTTAACCCATTCCTATACAACAAAATTCTAGACTGGAAGCTGCAAATGACAATTGCTAGTTTTGAACTGTTTAATCTTTTTGGATATTAACATTGTGGAATAAAGATATTGCTTGATACAAGCAGTTACTTCATTTTCTGCTATGTTTTCAAAGCCCTTTTCATGAAGGGTGTAAAAAGGAAGAATAGTGTGAGAAAGTGTTAAGTATATTGTACATTTGTATATCAGGATGATGAAGCAAAGCAAACGCTCAAGCGCCTATAGTTTCACTGTTATTGAACTTACTTTGTGACTAGTAATTTAGTTGAGGGAAGTATTTAACTTTCATTGTAAGTTGTTAATGCTTATACATGTATATACCAAATTTACTTTAAATTGTTATCTTAATTTGTATTTGTCCTCTCCACAAATAACCATTGCATGGTGGGCTTTCCACTTTCATTAATAAACATTATTAATATAGAAAGATGACAAGAGCAGATCACATCTTGCTATTATAAAATGAAAGATTAAGATTTTAGCTCCAATAAGCAGTAGTGTTTTATAATTGATGGAAATTAAATCAATGAAGATTAAGGTACTTCCCATCAAAGGCATGTTTCAAAGACCATTGCCACTTACAAGGGCAAAATATCATAATTTGACAGCACATAGTATCTTCTCAATTCCTTTCTTGAGTGTTCTTTTATTGTTTTTCAGCCTGTTGGGAAAAGAAGTTGATAAAAATAACTGTCAGCCCATTAGCTCAGTTGGTAGAGCAGTATACTTCAAACCTCAAAATAACTTGTTCGAGCCCTAGGCTGACGGTGACCATATCAACTAGCACAAACAATTGACTTTCGGATAAGATATGTGACAAGTGTGACGATGCTATTCGTCAAGCATGTTAAAGAACCACGCAGAGTTCTCAGGAGTTTCGTCCTGTATCCTTGCACTATCCCCCGTAACAACTAACCGTCTTCTAGGGTGTCGCTCATATGGGCATGTGCTGCTGTAGTGACCATAAATCAACGGAAATACATACACACAAAGCCATTTGTTTGACAAAATAATCCTTCTGTTGCACTGCTGATGTACTTAGTTGAGCTGTAAGTTGAGGATATGAGATGAGAAGACACTCTATTTTACTCAGAAGTAAGGAAGCTGCTTATAGATATGTTAGCATTATCTGCTAAATAGACAAATTTCCTGCACTTAAGGCAGAAATCAAGTGGGCTCTCAATACATGGCAAAGGAACATTTCCAGCTGGAAATTCAAACAACCTTAACAACTGTTTCCTGAAAGAAGGTATCGACCTATATAGAAGTTAGACTCAGTGTAAATGACAGTGATGAAATGTACTTTATAAAATATTAAAGGTTGCTCCATTTGTTGAAAGCAATACATTTTTGGTAAATAGGACCTATTTCAAAATCAACTATTTACTCCTTTCATCAACATTTTCCTTTTTTGATAATGAAATATCAGTGATTGTATAAAAAAAGGGTTAAAATTTGAATGAGTTGTCTTTTTCAGTCAACAATAAACTTGATTTAAAATTGGCATTTTGAATGGTCTGAGACAATTTGTATTTACCCATTCCAATACAACCCCACTTTTTATGCCCCTCAAGAAAAAGGATTAAGAAAAATTGTGGAAAATGAAGAAATTGCTTGCTACAAGCAATGTCTTCATTATCCACAATGTTGTCTAACCTTAAAACAAAAGGCTGTAGAATCCTATCAACTGTAAATTGTCATGTACAACTTTTTTGGATTTGGACCAGTCTGAAACCCCGCCTTTTTATGCCCCTCAAGAATAAGGATTTAGAAACATTGTGGAAAATGAAGAAATTGCTTGCTACAAGCAATTTTTTCATTATCCACGATGTTGTCTAGCCTTAAAACCAAAGGCTTTAGAATCCTATCAACTGTACATTGTCATCTACAACTTTTTTTGATTTGGAAATTTTGGACCAGCCAGAAATTTTGTTGGGTGGGAAAGGGTTAACTTGGTAATATAAAAGGCATTTAAAACTTGGAATATTATATTGTTTTGAGTATCTCTTTAGACTGTATCCACTGCCCTTTTGGTACTAAACATAAAATGTTCCATGTTGCAAATCAGATAGTCTCTAATGTATTTTGTAGGAATCACTCCTTATTCTAGATTCTTTATATGTCCTATTAATCACAAGACAGCAAAGGGTCAGACATGAGTTTAACCCTTCTTTTTTTAAAAAATTTAGACTGTCCAATTTGGAAGAAGTTGTAAATGGCAATCAAAAGTTAGGGCAATTTGAAAAGGAACCAACCTGAAGGGTAGAAAACATTGTGGGAAATGAAGAAATTGTTTGTTGAAATCATGATGTTTTTTCAAGTATAAGATCACAGGCACATAAAATCCTAGGATTGTACAGAAAGAGTGAAGGTCAATCTGGAATGTGTGAAAAGCATCCTTTCAGACTTATCTTTGTAAACTGTGCATTTTGATCAGGGTTGAACACTCTTCTCAAAGCATTTTCTATGTGTGGAATGCTTATTATGACTACAATACTTTCTTTTTGATGTCCTCTGGTCTGTATAAGATTCATCTTTAGCTCTACTGGCCAAAGCCCAGAAAGCTATTCTTATAGCATTGTGTCTATTGTGCATATGTCTATTAGTGATTAACTTTTCTTAAAAAATATTTTCCCTAGGAACTGCTGGTCAGATCTAAACCGAATTTCACAGGATTGTTCTATAGATGATCTTCTTTCAGATCATTTCAAACAATTATCTTCCAAAATAACTTTGGTTGCCATGGCAACAAAGTAAACATCCTTTAAAACTCATTTTAGTCAAACTGTCTATTTGATTTCATAATTCCTTTGCAAGAATGTTCCTTGCACCAAGACAAAGCTAATTACATAGCATTCTTTGGATTTGTCAAAAAAATAAAACCCCTGCTTTTATAGGTGGGGCTTTTTTGTCATTGTATAGTCAATATATTGCATTGATAAATGGTCAAAGGGAGATAATGCATTGATTTAATTATTTAGGAAAACAGTCCAATTAGTAAAATATCTCCTCTGAATGCTACATCTTGGTAGGAAATAAAGATTTTTTCACTTGCAGAGCTAGTTGATAATAAAAAAGTCCAAATGAAAAAATGTTGAAGTTGTTGATTTAAGTTGATGAGACTTTGAAAACTTCCTTTTGAAAATTGTTCTATTATATTTGATTAATGATGGAAGAGAGACAGCTTACTTTTTGATAAAACTGTTATAAAAATGGATAAAGTCCGTTTTACCTTAGATTTAAGTTGGATATAACACTACTGCTCATATCAAATGTACAGCAGGTTGATTACAAGAAGTAAAGAAAAATTTGTCCATAGAAAAAAATGGGGAGAGCTCATTCAACCCGTCAATAAATAACGGAATTGTATGAATACAATCTTGAAAATGAATGATGTTTCAGAAAATTATGAAATTTGTGTCGGGGTTATTTGTGCCATGACAAGGGTAGCCAATTGTAGTTCACACAGATCTTAGATTGTCTCTTTGAGCATGACTTATCATTTATTTTTGTTTATTAGCATAATGGGTTTCATTCTTTGAATAATAAACGACCAACAACTTGTTCACACAATCACAAATAATTTGTTGCCAATGGTATTTCAGTTTCTAGTTAACCTTTAAATTTTTTACATCCATCTTTTTTATTCATGTACCAGTTTATTGTTTGAGATGTTTAATTTTTATGAAATATTAAATTACTTCTTCAAAGAAAATAATCTTTACTCTTTCCAATAATACACTGGGTGAAAAACAACAAAGTATTATTTCCTATAGCTTTATCATTGACTGTAGACTTTTGTTTTTTCTTCAGATCTCTTTAGACTTTCATTGACAACTTGAAATATGTGCATACCTCTCTGAACTTAAACCATTGTCCCGATCAAATCTGACAGTTTACACCGTGTGATGATATAGATGTCATCAAATTCTTTGAATTAAAAAATCTTAAAAAATTATGTTATTTGGATATGCATTAATGAAATTGTTTACTTATTAAGTCTACATCTGTATCAAGAATTCTAAAAAAGTTTCTTTCCGCCGCGCTAAATCCTTTGCTCCACCATGGAGCAACTTTATACTTGTTTTGTATAATTCATACTCGCAAAACAAAAATAAATCATTGGCTGGTGACATAGACGCCGTAACGAGGCGTTAAACTTCATTTTCCAGAATGTAATCTAATATGATATATCAAGTTAAATCGTCGCCTGCAACTTCTTTCATTTTGGACCTTTGAATCGATTTGTTGATTGAATAAATCATTGATTGACTGAATGGCTGAATGGTTGGTTAGTTGATTGGCCGGCATAATGGTCGGTCGATCGTTCGATCGATCGATTAAATAATCAATTAAATGATTGATTGAACGATCGACCGATTATTGCTTTACGACGCACCCAAAGCATTGGACATTTAACATGCTAGTTATTCAAACCCATTTAAACTTTAAGCATGTAGAGATGTGTATTAAAAAAAAAGAAAACATTTTAATGAGGAATGATAGAGAAGAAGAAGAAGAATTTAGTGATAATGGCGATGACATTTTTGTCGCCTCTTACGTCATGCTAGTTGTCACGTTTGTTCAACCAGCTGAAATGGCAGATATACCCATAGTAGGCCTGCAGAGACGATGAGGGTCTCATTTCATTTATTCGTTGATTTCATTCTAAAACTTTTTTTTACATCCTGTATGTATAAACATAAGCATAGAAATAAAAACCGTAAACCTGTTGCAATCCAAGAGTAACAAGGAAAGAAGTCGGCTGTCGCTAGTTTTAGTCGCTTTCCGTGAACGACAGGCCACAGAAAAAGGCTGAGGTACTATCCTAAAAATTAGGCGACACCCTACCGTGTATTTTCTCTTCAATCAATTGACACATTTGCTAAAACACGACGACAAGATTATCACAAGCTTGAAAACTTCGAGAAGATTCATTCTGTTAATGACCTCTGTGGTCTTTACCACTAAAAGGGGGGGTGAAATTGATAACTACGAAGGTGGGAGGGATTGATGCCAATATATATATTTGTCATTTCTCTTTCAAACCCTATGTTATAGGGACTTATTGAAATGTTCTCGTAAAACCGCACGTTATGGGTACTAGTTGAAATCGTCTGATTAAACCCTATTCTATGGGTACTAATTGAAATCGTCTCGTAAAACCGTAGGTAACTGGTACTTATTAAAATCGTCTGGTCAAACCCTATGCTATGAATACTAGTTGATATCGTCTAGTCAGACCCTATGCTAGGGGTACTAGTTGAAATCGTCAGGTCAGACCCTATGCTATGGGTACTAGTTGAAATCGTCTAGTCAGACTTTATGCTATGTGTACTAGTTGAAATCGTCTAGTCAGACCCTATGCTATTGGTACTAGTTGAAATCGGCTAGTCAGACACCATGCTATGGGTACTAGTTAAATTCGTCTTGTCAGACCCTTTGCTATGGGTACTAGTTGATATCGTCTAGTCAGACCTTATGTTACGGGTACTAGTTGAAATTGTCTAGTCAGACCTTATGTTACGGGTACTAGTGGAAATCGTCTAGTCAGACCCTATGCTATGGGTACTAGTCTAAATCGTCTAGTCAGACCATTCTTTTTGATTCGTATCGTCAAACCCTATGTTATAGATATACATATTGATATCCTCTTGTCAAACCCTATATTTTGAGCACCAATTGAAGTCGTCTCGTCAAACCCTGTGTTATGGGTCCTAATTAAAATCGTTTAGTCAAACCTATGTTATTGGCACTACTTGTAACTGTAATCGTCTCGCCAAGTCCTATGCCATGAGTACTAACTGAAATCGCGTAGTCATACCCTATGTTATGGGTTCCAATTGTAATTGAAGTCGTCTCGTCAATATCTATGTAAATGGTACTTACTGAAATCGTGTTGACGAGACGATTTATCTGAGTACCCATAGCAAAGGATTTGATACTCATTAGAATGAAATTTTGTCTTTTGACATCGAAATACCCTCTTTTTAATCACAGATCTTTTGAAATGATAAGCTCTCTGCCTTCAACAGGAGGTTTGACTTAGATATAAGACGCCGTTATTTTGTGAAATTCATGGCAGTTACAAAAAAAGTGGTTACTAGGCGACTAAACGTTGTAAATACAGCTTGAATGAGGGGTCTTTATTACTATGCATTATAATCCTTAACAAATACCAACCCGGATTTATCCCATTCAATTAAACCAATCAAACCAAATCGAATCGAATGAAATAAATCAAATCAAATCAAATCAATCAATCCAAAGTTGACATATTTTAGTGAAAATAGCTTTTTTTGTAAAATATTGACTAACAAAAGGATTAACCCTGGAAAAGATTCGAACTCAGAACATCTTTCTAGTTGACTTACGTTCTACCTATTTAGCCATAACAAGATGTGCAATCAATATTAGTATTTTCTTTGAGCGCCTTTGGTTTTTATCCAGTTTTGTTTGTTTGTTTGAATGGGGTTTTTTACGCCGCTTTCAACAATTTTTCAGTTATATCGCGGCGGCTGGAGCACCTAACAATGGTTTCCTGGTATTTCTCACACCAGTACCACCATCATATCCTTTCCAAGCCTCCAGCTGCTATCCCACATAGGTCTACGATCATTGACCCATTGGTTGGAGACAAATGGTCGGAAAGGATGAGTGCCGCAGTCGGGGATCGAACCCGGGACCTCTAGAATGACAGTCCGACGCGCTACCAACTGCGCTATGACGGCGGCGGTTTTTATCCAGTAGTTAACGTCTTTTAACATGACTCACCAACGATGGTCTCTCCGTGACAATATTTGAAATGTTTGTTTTGTCTGCTAATTTTAAGGATAAAATACGGTCGTTTGGCGTGCAAAATGTTTAAGAACACTGGAACGAATGCTGAGCGACCAGTCAAGGAACTATCGTTACTTTAAAAATTGAAAGAGATTTTAGGCTACACACAGCTGTTCACCAAAGAAAATACATTTCTTAAGCCAATCCACATAATAATGCTTATTATCGAAACAAATGCTTGTGAAAACAGTGTAGGAAATGTCGAAATTGCTTGTTCCGTCCCCATAATGACAAAACAAGTTAAAATTTGTTGAACATGAAATTGTTGTCTGCAAATTCTTTCAATTTTTGACGAGTCTGAAAATTTGACATCTGACAATGGGTCTCGAGATCTGTCTATCGTTGACTTTATGAAATCAAAATCTTTTATTGTGTTAATTTACAAGACCTACTCTGGTTATGGGTATATTTCGGAATGTTAATGTTACCTTTTAATTTCAAACGACAGAGCTTGGGTCATCTCTTAAATTAATAAAGTATCAAAATCTCTTCTGTAGAGTAGACTTTCAAATAATAGCGATTTTTAGGACCTCCAGTCCTTTGGTCAAGTTTGTTTTACTGGCAGCATGTATTGGTTCAGTTATTTTCAAAGAAGACCGAAAATGCTGCATTAGTTTCAACATCCTTGTTGTACTCCTCTATGTCATGTAAATCTAAACCTAAGAATGTTTATTTTTGATGTCAATGAAATATTCGAATCTATGCTCACTTTGTTGGTTTATGTGTCATGTAAATCTAAGAATGTTTATTTTTGATGTCAATGAAATATTCGAATCTATGCTCACTTTGTTGGTTTATGTGTCATGTAAATCTAAGAATGTTTATCTTTGATGTCAATGAAATATTCGAATCTATGCTCACTTTGTTGGTTTATGTGTCATGTAAACCTAAGAATGTTTATTTCTGATGTCAATGAAATGTTCGAATTTATGCTCACTTTGTCGGTTTATGTGTGTAGACCTTATTTTACAAGCAGTGTCAACCCCTATAAATTCTTATTATGTAACAAAGTGCTCCTGAATTTAATTGTCTGCTGTGTGACGGGTTCTTAGGCCATTCATCAAAGCGAAAACCATTAAGGCTCTTTATAACACAAATTCTCCAAATAACTGGAAAGCATTAAAATCGAGTTTGCTCCCCAACAGTTCTTTCAGAACTAAGATTATCAAGTTTACAAGTTTACAAGTTTACAAGTTTTATTCAAATAAACTGCTCAATGTGCACTAGACACAAAAATGAGCTCAGCATATACATATAACATAAAAGATGCCAACATGATAATAGAGGACAACATGGTATTATTATGGTATTGAACAATATTAGATTTAATGAGAGAGAGAGAGAGAGAGAGAGAGAGAGAGAGAGAGAGAGAGAGAGAGAGAGAGAGAGAGAGAGGGAGAGAGAGAGAGAAAGAGAGAGAGAGAGAGAAATTTAATATGTATAGGAATAATATAAAAGTTTAAAACGGCTATTTAGGATGTAAACAAATGCCGTTGATTTGCGTACATCGAGTATCAACATGCCGCCCCGTCACTGTAATTAAACCATGCGACATGTTTTGCACGTGGTTTTGTGGGTCAGCATGTTGGCACGAGGTGTGCGCTTATTCTACAATTTTGGATTTACAATAAACAGTGTAACATGGATTAATTATAAAATGGATAAATCAAAGTTTGTACGGTAGGATTTTCGTTTTTTCGTTGTTTAAGTAATTGAGGCTTATTTTTTCATATACAGCTGGCATTTCAAGAAATAAATTAGTCGCGAACAATTAAGTAAATCTAACATTATTCCGGTATTGTCAAAAAAGAAGACCTTAACCGAAACGAAAAGAAAAGGGTCTTTCTTCCGGATAAATGTTTGTGGAACCACTCCGAAGTCTTTGGTTTTTAAACATCGTAGCCACAGCTTAAACAGGCAGTAGCTACAACGTTTTTATTTATATCAAATCGACGGTCAATATATCGCCAAAATATTAATCAAGTAACATTTTCAGTTATTTATTAACATCATTGCATGTTCCCAGTATGAATCTCTTAAAGGAATATACATTTTAATCATAGAATGAAATTTCAAATTAGTTTTAAAGATACCAATGATTGAACGCTATCGGCGAAAAGATTAGACCTTCAAGGTGAATGTCGATATATCGTCTTGATAATATATTACTCTGAAGGCACTGAGATGCGGCCAATGATCATCCGTACCGTGGTTACATTGGCCTCATAGCAATTATTTGTTTTGAGATTGCTTTTGGCTTATTAAGCTATTGATATTAAGAAATATACATTTTACAAATACATTCCTATATATTATTCTTAATTCATAAAATATTATAAATTGTGAATTTCGAGTGATAAACTTCAACATAAATGAACGAAAAAGTTATTTCAAGACTTTTTAAAGTGGTATACTCAATATAATGGATTTCTTTAGTTATTAATGGGTTAGCTTTTCATCTTATGTCTGATCACTATTGTAATATGTACTGGATTTTTCGACCTTAAGTATTATCGTTATTATCTTTTATAATCTGCGTGATGATTTTTATAAACTCTGTCAGTTTTTACAAGTTCTGTTTTATTCTGTGAGTTAAAGAGGTTATTGAACTTTATAGCATTAGGGTGAGAAGTATAAGATTTTCCGATGAGTTTTGATCGGTTTTCTTTGAAATGTGTACATTCCATTATAAAGTGATATTCGTCTCCTATTCCATTATTACAAAGATAACATATTCTCTCTGATAAAGGTGTACTATTCCATCTACCAATTTCAACGGGTAATTTATGATTTCGTGTTCTGAATGAAGTTAATATTTGACTTCTGTAATTAGGAAGTATCTTAAAATATGGGTTCATAGATGTATTTTCGTGAATTGTTTTATACATAAAATTGCTCGAGTTATTAATGATAGTGTTAGTGTTTTGGTTAAATTGATCTTTTATACGGGTTTTAAATGTAATCGAGAGCCATTTAGGATTGAATTGGTTATCCAGTATATAACGCCCTTTAAAATGACTCACCAACGAGGGTCTTTTCGTGACAATCTTTAAAATGTTTGTCATATCCGCTTATTTTAAGGATAACATATCGTCGATTGGCGAGCAAAATGTCGTAACTACAGCTTGAATAAAGCTGTAGTTACGATATTTTGCTCGGCCAACGACGATATTCGACCTCCTGCTATTCATTGTCAGAAATACCACAAATTAAAGGGAAGGCGGATGAGTTTGCGAATTTTAAGAACACTGGAACGCATGCAGAGCGACCACCCAAGGAACTATCGAGAAACTGCCGTAACAGAAGATTTGACAGATCGCTGCGGTCTCTCAAAAACGCGACAGACCAATCAAATCATTTATTTATATTGGAAGTGCGCTTTGAACTCCAACATTCATGTACAGTGGGATTTTCGTCCGTTTTTTTTTTGTTTGTTTTGTTTTGTTTTTTAATTTTTGTTTGCTTGTTTGTCTATTCTTTTGGTGAATTAAACGTCAAGCTTTAGTTACGACGTTTAGGTCACAAAGCATCGATTTGCCTTTTTCTTTAATTTACTAAATATTTGTAACCTCAGTCTAACTGCCTTATCGGGGGGCAGTAGGCGGGGCCTGCGATCCATTAACTGTCGCTCTATTATATACCAATAAGTATTTCTTATAATATAGATACATTCCTCACAGACTAAATCGGAAACGTCAGAACAATCCATATCTGACAGTGTCGAATACGGTTCCATATAAGGAGGTCTACAATGACGTCATTTTCATTCCGTAGATGACGTCATAATGCGAATAAACGGTATCAGAATGATAAACAAGATTTTATAAAAAAAAAAAAAAATAAATAAAAAATGGAGGAATATAATAAATGGAATATTTCAGTTCGATAAAGATACAACATCTAGTATATTCTTCCCGCTGCGGAGGAAAATTTGATATTTCACTCGACCTTCGGTTTCGTGCAATATTAAAATTTTCGTCCGCAGATCAAAGCAAATACACACTGTTTTATCGCTAACGTAGGACCGTTCTAATGTTCAGGCATGTGACCTGCCAGGGCTTCCTTCAAAGTGCGAAATGTATAGATCCTGTTCAGACTGTGCCGGCTGACCAGCGTCAACACTTTTCATATTCCATGATTTTCTGCATCTCGAATGACTATTCTATCGTACTACACAATTATTGTCGGTATGTGAACTTAACTAGATTAAATTTCTTTTTCTATTATTTTTCTTACGACATGCGAAATATGTTCCTTTGATTGTGACGGATCACTTAAGAAATTTTAAATAACTCAAGCTAAGTTATTGGACTTCGTTGAAATAAATGCAACGACTTTAGGGTTTATTCATGGCAAACTTTTTTCATTCTCTCTTTCCTTTATTAGCTAGCAAAGCGTCAGCTTTGATAGCTTAAGTTAACACGCAAAATTTTGAGGTCTTCTCAAAGTTCAACGAGTGTAAACTATCACTGGAGGCTTAACCACTTAATAAATTGAATGCATACGCCGTAAAAAGTAGTTCTTATATATTTCAGGCATATTGCAAACTCTGCCTGCAAGTTCATCTCTTTGTTATTTTTAACTAATCTGAGTACATCGTGTTCAACATAGGTTTGAATAGAGTCTTCAACAAAGAAGATGCAGACGATAAATTCAAATTCTCTCTGGGTAGAAAACAGTGTGGAAACAAGAAATTTCTTAGTTTTCCACATTGTTTTCCAGAACTATTATCTTACGGGGCGTAAAAATGAGAGATTGTGTGGGATTGGGTTTAATTCCTTGGTTACTTTAACGTCGTTTATTTATCATGATAACCTTTGACAAAGAAGGTTGTTTAACAAAATCATTCTTTGCTAGCTTACAGGACTTTCAGTACTTCGATTTTATTTGTGTGAGAGTCAATGTAATATGAGTAGAATGAGGGCCATTCTAGTGTTATCTGCCCTTTTTCTGTTACCATAAAATCAGGGGTGTGCCAAATTGTACATTGGTCCTTTCATAGACTAGTGAACCTGTCCCATCTGCGCTGCTTGTATCGTCAGATTAGGACAGGCTCGCTAGTCAAGTCCTTTCACTGCATTACCTTTGTTTTTATCGTTGTTCAGTGTGGGGAAGTTGCGATTTTTCAATTGCATTTTCAAGTTTGATTATAAATAAAAAATCGCTCGATTGCTTAGTTTATAGTTCAGAAATAGTATAGAAATGTATTTCTAAAATAGAACGAACATTTTCAGCGCTTATGTTTGCATTACACATCTGATCTTAAAACCAAGCAGTGCAAAGAAATTGAGGATAAAGTCCAAGTTAAACACTGATAAGGACCAGTGTATTTCTTGAGAGTATTCAGGAGAGATAATCCTAGAATATCCCTCATTGGTAAGTCATAATGAAAATTTGACACTATTTCTTACTCAGTTACTGGATCAACTAATCAATGTGCCAGAACGAGGTTTCTCTTCAAATAAGGAACATTTGACGGATCCTGGTTGTCAATCAAAAAATCAATCGACCAATCAGATCAATCATTTAGACCGAAATTGAATTTTGAACTCCGGCATTGTCCGACACTTTATGTGAAGCGTGTTTGTTAGTTTGGCGACGGAAAAGACGTAACTACAGCTGAACTAGAATGTACTAGAACGAACTAGAAATAACAGGTTCCTGGTGAGATACCTTTTCATATAGTTATCCCATACACGCTATCAACAGCAATAGATGATTCGGGTCTTGATATGGAAATTTTTATGGGGCAAGGTGTAGGAATTTCCGAAGCCGAGACAGCAGCAATCTTTTCTATTTATCATGCTACCAATTTTAAAATCAATTCGACCGAAAAATGTCCACGATGTAAGTTAATCGAAGTTATTGCACTGCTGGACCCTTTCCAATGTGCAGGGATTCACTCCTTCAGCTGTTAATCCCCTAGTGGCAATATGCTCTCGTTGAGTCCTTTTGAATTTCAAAATTTTGTCTGTTAACTTAAGTTAGCAAAGATACGCTTGCTAGATAACATTGTTCCAAAGAAATCTTATCAGGTTTAACTATATTCTTTAAGTCTAGGTTTAGGGTAAATCCACCATAATTCGGACGGTTTATTTCCTTCATAATCTATCACGCAGAATGAAAACACATTAAGGAGTGATCGTTCTTAGACCTGTCGTGTGTAAGTCATGTGTAATCGATAGGGTTAACATACACCGGAATAAGTGCCGAAAACGAGGTCAAAATATCCCGAAACGTGTTATTTTACCGGACATTGAAGGCGGGGTAACTCGGACACGCATCCTTAAAACTCGGACAAAGGCTTGGGAATTTCGGACGGTTCTTGTCCGAATTTCCCATATCATTTCATGTTCAATTAAGGTTAGTTAATTGTAGTTTAATTAAGATCATTGCATCATTTTTGGAATACCTTTTGGACAAAAAAGTATCTTGGTAACAGATATTATAATGCGATTCGTTTGATTGCTTGAAAACGTATTCATGACGTTAGATACCCATTTGGGTCTTATATCGACCAAATACTAGCTGTAAAAACCTAGCTCTCTTTTTGAAAATCTGCTGCAAGCCTATTATAAGAATGCGCACTACGTTATCACAGCTAACCAAATACTAATGCAGTCTACAATAGAAGTAGATTTGGAAAAGGTTATCCCGCCATGCTGGATAAAATCCTTTTTCAAAACCACTACGTAATCAAAGGACAGAAAGCACGGGATTGTGGATCAATATTAATTTGTCAAAATCAACTTCCAAAATCAACTTTGTCATAGAGGGGACAAACAGGTGGACTAAGATCAGACTGCCCACAGGCCAATCTTTTTGTATCTCCTGCCAAAAAAGTAACATACAGACCGACGTCAGCATGAAAATGGTTAAGGTATAAGAATGTATTACCGAGAATAGGTAGATTTCAGCCAGTATTTGTATGGTTTTGTCTGCCTGTCTTACCTTCAATTCTAGAAGTATCCATCACACATCCATCTAAGTAAGTTATGTACCTTTTTCGTTGTATTGTATGAACGTTGTTCATTGATTTACAATCGGAACCTCAATAGCATAGTAATTCAAGTTTAAATTTATTCGTAGGAATGATCAGTGGGCGTTCTGGTTCCTTTGGCGGTTTGATATGCCATTTAAGCCATGGCTATATGAAAAAATGTTAAACTAGTCTAAATATAATTATGGGGAGGACTACAATTTCAAGTTGGTAAAATTCAAAGAAAAAATCTTTGCTTTTTAGGGTAGAACATTTTGTGGACATTGAATCATTCTGATAGAAGCAATTGCTTTGTTGTCCACAATATTATTCGAAGCTTTTTTCTTGAGGGATGTAAAGCGAGATTGTACGGGAATTTGTTATGACACCTTTCAGAGGTAAATACCATATATAAACTAAGAGATAACCAGAATTAAAAATTTATTCAAAGGCACATAAAAATCTTTGATATCTACTCATCGTCGGAAGGAGATCAAAACCAAGTAATTACTGTTTATTCAATTACGATGTTTTGGTCACTCACCAACGTTATGATGTTAGTCTATACTACACAGAGCGTTTTTTGACAGGTTGCTTTTTCGGTTTATTTGCCTTCTGCAATTTACGAGTTTCCATAGCAATTTTTTCTGTTATAATTTCTTGACTAGTGAGGAGTCTGTGGGATGTTATAGATTTTCTTTTTGTTTTTGTTTCAGTTATTTTTGAAGTTGGGGGCAAAAATATTTCATCAATAGCCTGGTTCCAGTTTGCCATTGGAGAGGGATCAACAATAGTTTCGAGGCATTTAGATGGAGAAATCGTATAATTGAGAGATTCAGTGCACGACAGGAAAGATGATGTTGAAGGAGTTTCTTGTTCCTCAACAACCAAATTCCCATTGCACAACATATCGAGTATAACCGGTGCATCGATATTAACATTTGAATAACCAGTCGAATCTGCCGTAGATGCAGACGGACTTGTTGTCGGGTTCTGAATAGAAACAGTCTGCGTAGAGCATGTACTCAAGATACTTGTATCAGATGACATGATTTGTTGATTTGGAAGGGTTGGACTGATATCTATATTTGGTTCAGGACTGCCGATTACTGTTTTGTTAGACAAAGGCAAGGACTGACTTGGACCGTGATCACAAGCCTGTAAAGGCTCTTCATGAGGTGCATTCGTGGCAGAGGGCTGATTAGGACGAATGCCTACTGAATTTAAAGGTCTATCAGTAGGTATACTCGGAGCAAATGCTTGTAATGGAATGACGTTTTTGTTCAATGGATAAATACCACAAACTGCAAATCCAGATTTGATATTACCTTCGGTAAAGCTTGCTTCCCATGCCTTTTTAATCAAGGCTGGAAATGACCACTTATTAACTACATGCATTGGGTCTTGTAAGAATTCGGAGCAAACAGAGTTGTATGCTTTATTAAACGGACCGAACACCGCCTTATCGAGTGGCTGTAAATGGTGGGTCGTGTGAGGGGGTAGAGCGAAAATGTGTACATTTTCTTCTATAGCACGCTGTAGTATCGCTAGGGACTCATGACTGCTATGACCATCTAGGATCAATAACTGCGGACGATGGGGACCACAATTTTCAAGGAAGACGTTATCGAACCATTGCTCGCCAATTTGATCCGTCATCCACCCCTTATCCTGAAAGGACCATTTGGTACCGATAGGGGCAGCTTGGGTGTTGAAGGAGTAAAGACTCCGGGGAGTTTTCCCCTTTACCACAAACATAGGGGGCATTGAAGAACCTGCTGCGTTAACACACGCCATAATTGTTATATTAGTGGACTTAGCACTCGTTCTTCCGCAAACGTTAGCTATTCCGGTGCCTGCAACAACTCTTACTGGTTCATGTTCGAAGTTCTTGCTGGTCTCGTCACAGTTCCATATCTGTTCTGGCTTGTCATCTAGCCCAAGATTCTTCATCGTAAGCTCGAGGCTGTCGAAATATTTTGATACAACCTCTCTATTCATCATCCTACACCTAGTTGTGCCGAGCCTTTCTGGTTTTCTCAAGGATAGGTTGTGACGGCGTTTCATTCCCTCCCACCAGTTCTTGCCAGCATTAAAGTTCTGGTAAGACGGATGGACCTGCAAGTGAATGCGTTTGTTTCGTCGAATTCGATACACGATTAAATTGGTCTAATTGACATCAATGAAATAAGCTAGGAATTAGTATGGTGGCATTCAATTGCCACCAACTACCAAAATGACAATTTTGAGCCGAACATCGGGTCGATGGTTTAATCAAGATTCTCAATGCATTCACTAAACGTACTTGTTGCTAGTTTTTTGGTATAGGGTTAAACGCCGCTTTTTCACAATCTTTCAGTTATATCACGGTGCAATTCAATATTTGTGTGCTTTCTGGGTATTACCAGTACAAAGCTGAGGATCTGAAATGTTTTGCCGTAGGATATACACACGTTATCAGCGGCAGGGCCGGGAACGGACCAGCAAACCCTGACTTCCCGCAAATTACGGTTGAGACATTTTTCTAGGGGACTGGGCACCCCAGTGGGGTCCCACTTCATGCTATCTTCCGCTTATGTACAAATTGGGTGTGCGTTACAATCCAAATATGTTTGATTAGTGCTATCTTGTTCTTTAGTATGAAACAATACCTTTGTACGTGTAGGCAGTGCCCAAATCGTAACAAACGGTCTGCTGGCCATGCCTATGGACTCCGACATTGAAGTTCATCTTAGCATTAAAATCTTGTAAAAATACCAAAAAAGTAAAATAGTTATTTTACTACCTAAATGTCGTAACTACAACTTGCTCATATATAAGCTGTAAACACGATGTTAAGGTCAACAAACCAGTCGAAAATGCTTTACATAAATATCGAGCAATGTCGGAGTTCAAAGCTCATTCCCGGTCTTAATGCATGATTTGATCGGTTAGTTTTTAGCTCACCTGAGCACAAAGTGCGAGGTGGGCTTTTGTGATCGGTGATTGTCCACCGTTTGTCCGTTCATCCGTCCGTCCACAATCTAAAAAAATAATCTCATTCTCCAAAAGAATTTAATTCCGATAATCACTCTAGTTGCAATTGCAACAGAAACGTTGATAATATTCTATATTGAAACAAAGTAAGAAATCTTTGAAAATATGGTTGTTTATAGTACCGGAATATACGTCGGTTTGGAATTTGACTAGTCTCAGTTAATCGCTAATAGTGAGTGTGCACATCAAGAATTGACGGATCGCTGACCAACGTCTCTGATCTCCAATAGGAAATCCGACTAAATCCGTAATTTACAAATTTGATAGCAGCCTGCAACAAAAGAGAAGAATAGTTTGTTGGCGAGAAAAACATCGTAATGAAAGCTTTAACAAGCTGTAGTTACTGTGTTTAACTTGCCAAAGCAACAAAAACGCTCAACACTAGTGTTGGAGTTCACTTCCGGTCTAAATGAATTATTTGATTGGCCAATCCTTTTTTGATTGACATCGGCGATCCGTCAATTACGAGAACAAATCAAAACTATACCTTTACTCTTTTACACAGGATGTTTGTGCGTAAAAGTAGTTGCTTCCTACTCAATCCTATTCCCTTTTCCGCTGCCGCTTTTACAGTTTTCACAATTTTGGCTTCAACTTCTGACGGTATCGCCGTCGGCCTGCCATGTTTTGCATAGATAGGAAGTTTTCCAGTTACCCGGTCAGCCAATGTTGATCTTGGCACATTATAAAAAGCTGCCGCCTTTCTGATCGAAAGACCATTTTTGTGGGCTTCCAAAGCTTGCTCAAGTTGTTGGGGATCGTAATTCAAAGTCTTCCCTCTTTTTGTATGCTTGTAGTTTCTTGGCATATTTTTGTTTTTCTGTAAAAAGGATATGAAGATAGAAATACTTTGATTCGATTTTTTACATTTTAATTATGGTTCATGATTTATTTTACAAAGAATCAGACCTAATATCATCAACAATACTTAAAATTATCTCATCCTTGATATTCAGCGCAAACTCTCTTGCTACAATGACTACACTTGGGGTATCACATAGTTCTATCTCTATGCATACGTCGTATAGCACTGGCATTAAACAAATGTCTTCTGCTTTCGCCAATAAACACATCAGGAGATCTCCTATTTTTGGATGGTCGAACAAAAATTCTTGACAAAATAAGTCTTTGAGTTTTTCCTGTAGCTGTCTTTTTAAAAATGTCACCATGGGCCCAAATTTTCCTGTCTCTTCTCGCTTTCTTACATATCTTGTGAAACTCATATCCTAAAAAAAGATAGTTATATCTTGTATAAAACATTTTCGCGGACGACAAAGGGACGTAAATTTTCAAAGAATATGGAAAACAACATGGACATTTTTTATAACACACTTTCCTATACTATGATTTAATGCAACGTTGCGGGAAAGGAGATGGTTGCCCTTATATAGCAGCATATTAACTAACCAAGGCGTTCCCTAACTGCTAATGCTCATCTTTCCTTTTTTCACATAGACCAATGTACTTATTTCGTTGTCATATAAATTGATATGCCTCATAACCCAGTCTTGTTTTTTCGTCTCGAACAAGGCGGGTACTAAAGGGGATGTGGCGCTTAATATGTGCATATCTGTTGGAAATACTGCCATGGAAATCTATATTTTATTTTGCAGTGTAGCTTATTTTCGGTGACACGTATCATTATTGAATCTTCTAAGGTCAATGTCATATAGTAGTATCTAGCCTTCGAGAGTTCATCCTTGTAACACATGAGACTTGTAATCAATTTAAGTTATATTCACAAGCTATTTACTGCAGGTAGTTATTTCATTGACGAATGTTATATTTTGTATATTGTCTTTTATCTACATGTATATTGTACTTTGGTTAATTAAAAAATATATTTTGTGCTGATGTTTTGAATTTGCTTCCGCTTGGAGTTGATATCAACAACTGCTTCAATTAAAGGATCGCCGCCGCCAATCAAAAAGTCGATTGACAAATCAAATCATTAACTTGGACCTTAAGCGAACTTTGATTGCCGAGCATGAATTACATGTTTCATAAGCATTTCTGTTGGTTGTCGACTTTAACGTCGTGACTAATGCTTATTTAAGCTGTAGTTACAACATTAGAGTCGCCAACCAATAATTTACCTTTTAGTTTCATGGTACTGGTCATAAAGTTTGCATAATAAAGGAAGTCGATATCTCAGTCGAACTTATTGACGGAGGTCTGTGGGCCTGGCCAGCGATCCGTCAATTGAATCAGTCTAAGACATGCTTGTGTGGTAACGAACTTGGATATCGTTTCTATAGGCAGATTTTACTCCTTTTATTACGCGTCGTGCTTGAAAAATGACTATTGTCTTGTGACTATCGAACGTTACGTAGCATACGATGCGTCCTACAATTTGTCGTACGATTGCTTTGCGGCTCACTACGCTATTAAAACCAAATTTTATAACGCAATGGTACGCAGTGTCAGCCCGATTAGTTCAGCTGGTAGAGCACTTGACTTCAAAGCTCAAGATCAAGGGTTCGAGCCTCGGGCTGACCATGTCAACTAAAAAACTAATTGTCCATCAGATGAGACGTTTAAAAACGAGACCCGTGTGATGCTGCTATCCACCGAGCACGTTAAAGAACTAGGCGGAGCTCACAGCTGTTTCGTCCTGTACCCTTGCAGTATCCCCCATAACAACTAACCGTCTTCTAGGGGCGTCGCTCATATGGTCATGTGCGAAAATGAACATACACACAATACGCAGAAGGCTGATTCTGTTTCTGTGAGATGCTATATGATATACGAAATTGTATAAGCATGATACATGCTATTCTATTGTTGTCGTTGGAACGCGATACGTGGTATTTCATTTCCGTCGCCACATTTTTATTGCAGCGACGGAAATGATATTTTGTGTAACATGTAGCAATTAAGACTTATATCGGCATTTAAGTCAAATTGATTTTCAGTAATATAGATTTCATAACCTGATAGCAAAATGTGACAGGTTAAAACAAACTTGTTTTGATTCTGTAATAGGTTCAGTCTTTAAGGTTTGATTAGTATCTACAACTGTTCGTGGATATTATTTCCCTTTAAAAATATATTATGCTATGCAAATTTCTATATTTCCGCTGTTAGAATTGTCATTGTTTCAGCATCTGTTGCTAAACACAAGATTGTCCGAGTTTAAACAGTCGTTGAATATTGTGTCCGACTTTTAAGGTCGATGTATTTTAAGTATGGGAAATTCGGACAGCTGAAAATCGTTCAAAATAAGACATTTGCGAAGAAGAAAAAAGCATAACTCGTGTAGTTTTACACAAAAATATCACTTTTCTTTCTAGATATCAATCTGGATGTATTTTGAATAAATACAAACCTTTCTTTTATCGTTTTTATCTTGGACTCCAGCGTGATCTTCTGTTGCAGAAAGCGCCGATGATTAAAAGAACGCGATGGGGTCGTGACGTAAACGACAATTTATGTATTCGTCATTTGTGACGTTCGAGTTGTGACATTGCAAAACGTGTGCTCAATACCTTCATTTGTGTATCAAGAAAATCTCTTAGTAAGTTAGGCGCGAAGAAACGTACTGAATGGGGTTTCGGCGGTAAATGTCCGAGTTACCCCATCCGTCCGGAATTTGGTGGATCTACCCTACTTTCAAAATCTCTTAGCTTCAGTCTCACCAATGGGTGGATAATCGTAAACCTAAGTGGGATAGCAGCTGGAGGCTAGGAAAGGATGTAGTGGTAGTACTGGTGTGAGAAAGACCAGGAATCCATTGTTAGGTGCTCCAGCCGCCGCGATATGACTGAAATACTGTTAAAAGCGGCGTTAAACCCCATTCAACCAATCAATCAATCTTAGCTTCAGCTCAAAATGAAGGCTATGGCCTCGAGGTTTTGATAGAATAGCAATCGCGCATACTATGTAGCAAATTCCAATTTATCTTATTATGAACAAATCAAGACTATAATAGAACGGGTATCAATAATTTCAGATAGTATCGACATAAGACATGTGATATTTTGTCAAAACATGTTAGTAAGGACTCACAATTAGATTTTTTTTACTAAAATTAAGATATATTTCTATCCTGAGCAAAAATGATAACCCGAAACTCCGAATTTTTGCCACCAAATTTTTTATTAAGATATTCTTTAAGGAATTTTCGTGTATTAAGACAACAAAAAATCTGGCTATTCATAGATGTATAAACATTTCTCAGATGTAAGCGTTTAAAATGCCTAAAACAAAACGGAAAGATTTGGTTTGGACCTAAACGTCGTAACTACAACATGAATAGACTTTTGCCACGACGTTTATGTCGCCAAATAAACAAAAAATGCATAGCGTAGATGCGAAATTCAATATTCACATCCCTGTATAAATGAACTCTTTGATTGGCCAATCGTACTTTTTAATCAACTCTCCCGATCCGTCAATTCCGAAAAAGCCAAAGGCACTAGAATTCGGATGACAAATAATATAATCTCGTCCCTCCACAGCGACCATCTAAACGCAAAACACATATATAATATCGCTACGTCCGTAACGTCTTAATCTTTGGGTAGCAAAAAAAGTGGAAGGAACAATCTATACTTGTATTAAAAGGAAATCATTATTTTTGATTTCGCTTTCAAATTCCTATATCTTAATCTCGGATCCGTATAAGCACAATTCCGTTGGTGGGAAACCAAAATAGCGTTAAACTACGAGCTGTTGCAACCTTTAAAACGCCTTTATATTTACTTGTCACTTTTCTTCCAAGAGACTAACAAACTTAAGCCGTCTGAAAACTCAGACAGGTACCCTGTCTGAGTGCCTTTTGATGTACACATGACGTGCGATCGCTATTATCCTTTAACATTTATTGCTTTAACAAATAACTATTTTCGTTTTAATTTCCTCACCGGGATGTCTCAGATCTATCGTTGCTAGCCAGTGTCGATCTATATCTCAGACAAATTATTTTGTCAGAGACGAGCGTGTGGAGTGGCGTTCCGTCATTTTTAAGTATTAAGTTATAAGACAATAGAAATATTCAAGTGTTGACTTGTGGCACTTGATTCCCCTTTTCTTACCCTATACAGCTTAAGATGTTTTTATTTATAGGTTCGACTGAACGAACTTGATAGGCGGTAAAGTAAAAGGAAGATAACTTCATTCATACGTTTGATATTCTTTAAGAATATTACCTCCCCTAGACGACGCAATCACACCATATCGTTGGAAAACGCGCGAAGGAATAACATGTTGACATTATGTCCATGGCTCTTCCTTCATTGAATAACAGGGAAATGAAAAGAGTAATCGGTATTTTTTAGAAGGGAGACCAAAATATCATGATTAATTGATTGATTGATTGATTGATTGATTGATTGATGTTTAACGCCAATTTTAACAGTTTTTCAGTCATACCGCCTGGACTGGAGCACCTAACGATGGCTTCCTCGTATTTCTAACACCAGTACTACCACTACATCTTTTCCTAGCCTCCAGCTAGTGTCCAATTTAGGATTATCCACCAAGGGATGAAAGACAAATGTCGGAAAGGTAATTCGTCGCGGCCGGGGATCGAGCCCGAGACCCCAAAATATCGTAAATACAGCTTTACTTAACAAGCGTTTCAGAATAAGAATTGACCATACAATCCGATAATAAGTTTACCATTGACCTCGAACATAAGAGCCTTATATTTCCGTTGGTGAATATTTCAAACGTCGTAAATTAGGGTTATTTAACTTTTTCCCGGTTGTTGAAATTTTAGACAGGTCCACATTGAAAGAGGCTGCAGACGACAATAGAAATAGGATGCATTATGAAATGAAATGATTCTATGTGGTAGAAAATATTGTGGGAAAAGAAGAAATTGCTTGTTATTAGCAATTTCTCCTTTTTCCACAATGTTTTCTCAAGTATAGAATAACAGCAACGTAAAATCCCAGGTTTGTACAGGAAAGTGTTAAGATGTAGGTACGGCGTTTAGGTTTCCACAAACGATTTTTGTGTGTTCTGTTTTGTTTGTTTCGTTTTTAAGCCACGATCATTATTTCTAATATGATTGATATAATTATCATTAATTTTGCAAACTAATACCGTTTGGTATCTGTATCAAAATGCCAAGGCGAAAAATGGGCGTGGCTACCTGTACGTCAATTCTTTTCAACATAGAGTATTAATCCATTCCCAAAAGACACATTTTTAGACTGGTCCAAATTGAAAGGAGTTGCAGGAGACAATCTAAAGTGTATGAAATTTTAGAATTTTCAACTTTCTGCTACAAGCTATTTGTTCATAATCCACAATGCTTTCTACCTCAAAAGGAAATTGAAATAGAATAAAATCAGATCGACTAAATTTTCTTGTCTGCAACTTCTTTGAATTTGGACCAGTCGAAAATTTCGCTGTCTGGAAATACGCTAAAGCATTCTAAGGTTCTATTTCAATAGATGATTGCTTTTAATGATCATTTCATTTTGGGCGTTAACGTCATAATACGTCAAGCTTCTCCGCTCCCGTTGACGTGACGTTGCTACGGCGATAATATCTATTTTACACTGCTTATATCTACGACATGTTCTTTCAGTTCCACACGACAATATGCTAATCCCAGGAAATAAACATTTGTCAATATCGAAAACTGAATGTTTGGCGACAATTTTCCCGATACTTCGCGAAACAATTTCTAGATTAATTTTTGTATCATAGATTTTCATTTATTTCCGGACTGAAATCGAAAGAAGGAGAGATAGAGAGAAGAGAAAGAAAGGGACAGATAGATAGATAGATAGATAGATAGATAGATAGATAGATAGATAGATAGATAGATAGATAGATAGATAGATAGATAGATAGATAGATAGATAGACAGATAGATAAAGAGAGAGAGAGAGAGAGAGGGGGGGCGGTGAGGGGAGACAGGGAGAGAGAGAGAGAGAGAGAGAGAGAGAGAGAGAGAGAGAGAGAGAGAGAGAGAGAGAGAGAGAGAGAGAGAAGACAGAGCGAAAGAGAGAAGGCAACCCTGTAAAATGAAAATGCTATCTTAATATGTTGCCTTCAGAAAAAAAGTTATTACTACTATAAAATACTCCTCTAGCAAATATGAAAACTCAAATCATTCATTCAGCATGGAATTGAGCTTTGTACTCCGACATCGGCTGCCTTTTTTGTGAAACATTTTTGTTGGTTTAGCGACTTAAATGTCGTAACTACAGCTTATTCAAGCTGTAGTGATTACGTTTATGTCGCCAACCAACTATTCTACTTTTTTGTTACACGCTACTGGGCATACGCTTTGAAAAATAGCCTTATGTAAAATCGAAGCGGGACGTCCTGGTGGAGTAAATGGGCGGGACCAAAAGAGTAAGTAGGTGGGACAACCGATTAGTCAATTAGCTGTCGGGGCCAGTGATCCGCTAGTTGCTATCATGTTATGGAACTCGATTCGATTCTTTTTCCAAAAATGATATACAACAACATGGATGCTTGACCGGTCAGATGTATTCAAAATAAGTGGGTTAAAAAATAGCTGTTTCTCGAGGTCATTTTCCACGTAACCAATTTATGCGGTTATGAAATGTTCACGTGACAGACCTTGACGATTTTATAACCGATGTACTATTATAATAATAAGTTTATTTAGGTAAAAGAGTACAGAACATAGCTAAATAAAACATCATTTCACACAGTTTTACTTTAAAAAAAGCAAAAAAAAAAGCACCATGTTATGCGCTCCAGTACCAAGGATAACACAAAAAAGAGAAAAGCTAAAACCTCATATTTCCATTGTGGTCCTGGATAATGGAGGCATGGCACAGAAAGTCATGTTTACAAATTAACAATTTAAGATATTGTTTTATATCGAAATTAAAATAAAAAAAAATAAAGTAAAAAGAGAAAGAAATCATATTTTGGATATCACAGACAATCATATCACATTTCAAATGGTATCAAAAGTAAAACTAATGTATTTATCACAGTAATCAATTTACAGTTTAGACAAACAAGACATGACCTTAAAACAATCACTTAGCATTTTAAGAAAAGGAGAAATGAAAATATTTGAAAAGGTATGACATAAAATAAACGAAAGATGATCAAAAGGAATGTTAAGATAAGTCCATAAGGTATTACATCTGGTAGGTTCACTCATCCCAATGGGTCAGCGCGAAACAATTGTAACTACATATTAACATAAAACCAGATACAACTGTTTGGCGCTGACCCATCGAGATGTGTAGGACGTTTTGTAATATAATCTCGGCCTTTTCTCCTGTTTCTACAATGTTTCTTCTCAGTGATCGTGTAGTGGATAAATTAACAATAACTCCAAACTTCTGTTTACATCATACATTATTCATTTCTTCTAAACTACTCTGAGAGCATAAGCTCCAACAGTCATATACGTGATCTATCCCATTTCAAACTCCCGGCTCTCTCCCCGTCTTGCCCATTTGCTTCCCTATTTATATGGGACCAAAATCCTATATCAACAAATCAAATATCTTATTTCGCATCTTCCTCTCCAAAATGTTCATTCAAGAAAGTATTGGCAGCAGATGGGCGTGTTTATCTTCGACCCATCAACATAATATCTAGTATTGATTTCATAGATTCGGACCGTGGCTACTCTATTAATTTCTTCATGACAGGAATATATGAGCTTCCACAATAGGCTCGAATCATGGATTATGTTACAGTATTACCTTCACGATATTTCAGAAAACTTGACGTAAAAAGTAAGAAGTGAAGAGAAGAGAAATTTTTTTTCATTGAGGTATGAAACGAAAAAATAACCACACTGTATGTATACACAAACCGGATTCATACATAAGTGTGATTAGGTTTGTCGTTTCATACCTCCATGAAAACAAAATAAATTCTCTTCATTTCTTATAAATTGATGACTTCGCGCTAAAAGGGGAAAAAGTGTTACATATTTGGATACATTTTTTTAAGGAACTATTTCGTGCGAAAGCATACAAAATACTTGAGTGCTAAAAATTTTGTCCATGGAAGTATGGATATTTTTTCGATCAATTAGAGCACTCGCTTTTGATAGATGAAACTAAGTATTAAATTATTCATAAATATTTACAAAATTGTTTACATTTATCAAAAACACGTTGAATCCTATGAAATCGAAATCTGTACCATTCCTATTACAATCGATGTTCATACAATATTGTCTTCAAAGATATTACTGTTATTTCATTTTTACAATAACCAATTCTTTGAAATTCAATTAGCAAGTTCCTTTGATTTTGACAAGTCAAAAACTTTCTGTCATGAAAAAGGGTTAAGACACATGTACACATTCGACATTTTGCCTCTCGCACCGACGTTATACTATTTTTAGCAAGCAAAGCGTCAGATTTGCTAGCTTAAGTTAACAGACATGATTGTGAGGTCAACGAGTGCAAACTGCCACTGGAGGCTTAACCACTAAATCAATGAAGTGCCTACGCCATAAAAAGTAGTTTTCATGTATGTAAGGAATATTGAAATCTCTCCATGCAAGTATATCTCCTAGGTATTTTTAGCTGACTTGAGCACATTATGTTCGAAATGACGCTGATCAGAGTGTTCAAAGATGTTGAAGACGACAATTTCAAATTGTTGAAAATTCTAAATTATTTATCTCTTTGTGTAAAAAACATTGTGGTAAATAAAGAAATTGCTTCTAACAAGCAATTTCTTCCATTTCCACATTGTTTTCCACAACTATTTTCTTTGGGGTGTAAAAGGGAGGGATTGTGTTTGAATGGGTTTACCCAATGGTTACTTTCACCTGGTTCTTAATCAAGATAACGCATGACAAAGAAGTCAGTCTTTTCTAGCTCACAGTACTTTTCAGTACTTTGATTTTAGTCTGTTAATTTTAGCCTATAATATCGCTTTCAAACACACAACCCAGACGTGTTCACATTCCCGAGAGAGAAGCAGCGGCTTTAACCCCGCTGCTACCCAAGTATACAAGTACTAGCCAAGTAGACTATGGCTCGCCATTAAGTTTGTTGCCTATGAAAACACCTCGCTGACGTTGGGCCTTGTACTCATGACCTCCAGACCACAAGTGAAGCACTCCTACCATACGGCCATTGAGGAAGTCATGCAGTTGAATTACAGGAATATCAAACGGACAGCTAAAAATTAGCTAGAAATGGTCACTAAACAAAGATTTGTCGATTGATTGATTGTATGATTAATCAATTGACTGATTGGTTGATCGATTGGTTGATTGATTAATTATATGAATGATTATATTAATTAGTCAATCAACCAACCAATCATATCAATCAATCATTCATTCGCGAAGGCTGGTGCACATAACAATAATTTCCTGTCATGGGTTCGATCCCCGGAGGCGGCACAAATTCTTTCCGACATTTGTCTTTTACCATTGGGCGGATATTCATAAACCTAAGTGGAGGTTAGGAAAGGAGGCAGTGGTAGTCCTGATGTGAGAAATACCAGGAATCCATTGTTAGGTGCTCCAGTCGCCGCGATATAACAGTAATGCTGTTAAAAGCGGCGTTAAACCCATTTCAATAAAAAAAAAACAGACGCTTTAATTTTTTTTTTTTTTTTTTTTTTTGAATACTGCGTTTTTTATTTCTTCTTCATTTCTTATCAATGTAGTGTGACATTATTTGCTTAACATTGAAAATATGTCAAACAAATAAAGCTTTTGTCAGTATGATCGAGTTTCTATATGAACCAGGGTTGGTCAAACGATTATTAACTCTGCAATTACTAGGGACGCTATAAGATAAGATAAACCAATCATTCCCATATAATGACGTTGCCGGATGTCCCCAAAATAAAAAAACGATTGCGAAAAAATTGTGCAAAATGAAGAAATTGCTTGCAACAAGCAATTTCTTCATTTTCCACAATATTTTCTACCCAAAAAGTTGGAAAAAAATCTACATTTTCACAAACTTTTATTGTCGCCTGCAACTCCTTTCATTTCGGACCAGTTTTGCGTCTGGAAATGAGTTAAGACAACAAATATAAAACCATGACAACTAAAAATATGCGTCACCAGTCGGTTTAACACTAGCAGTTAGTTGTTATGAAAGATTACATGCGCCGAAAAGCAAAACTGTCACGATTTTAGTGACCTTCGTTATAGAAAACCTTTGTTTTCGTAACAACTTCTTGTGAAAACGGATAAAAAATTCTAACATTTTTTTTATAACAATAGGCCTAAAGCAGAAACTTCAAGTTATTCGCTATAACCTCAATTTGCATGTATATGTTTGGTTAGGTGTTTGTTTGTTGTTCAGTCACTTAATTTCGATTAAGGTCCGTCCGTCCGTCTTTAAGTTGTCTTTATATAAGATACTTCGACCCTGGAATCGCTGAATGGATTAAAAAATCACAACAGTAAACCTAAGATTGAGGTCAGAATCCGTTTAGCCATTGTAAATCCGTTAACTAACATTTTATTGGCAAGGAAATTCATATATAAGGTATTTTGCGATATTGTTTAAAATGAAAAATTAATGAAAGCAGTCAGAACACACGCTCGTTGTTGATCTTGTTGGTGTTGTTTACCTATCCTAAAATATTGGCAATACTCATCAGTCTTAAATTGTTGTCATTGTAAGTGATATTATAAATTTCACAGTCAATGATATTTATTAATGTTTTGGACCACACGGTCTGTAAGCCCATTTGTATAAAAAAAGAACACATTTCAAGATATGGCTTATGTTACATAAATTATGAAACGTGCTCATATGCATTCTTCGTGGCCGCGCATTTTCTGTTTTGATTTCGAGCTGGTATATCTATTCAATTAGTGTAGTAATTAAATAAGCTCACGTGATTGTTCGTCGTAAAAAACATAGAACTTGTTTCATGTTAGTCTACACGTTATTTTGTCGTATTTATTAACTTCAAATGTCAAATATCTTTATGTCATGTCGGTAGATATTGTGCCTTTGGCCAAATAAACATTTGCATAACAATATGTTTATATGCATGGAAAAATAACATTTAAAATAATAACACAATACAAAAAATATTTACAATTAAAGTCCTAGTATTAGTGATGCGTTACAATACGTAAAAAGGCTCAAATCTTTAAGCAAATCGTTCCGAATTTTCATAGCTTCAGTTAAATATAATGTAGATTATTCTGATTCTTTTTAATTGGAATACGACATTAAATTTGTAAATAAAGGCAAAAATGAATAAGAACATATAAAGTAATTCAATCACTTTTCTCTATAAATGGAACATATTAGAACAAAATGGTATTCTACTTCTACTAGAATTTGGTTACGTATTTTACATGCCCTCTCTCTTCTGACTACGGTATTATACCTACATCTTTGAATTTCTAATTCATGGTTAGATATTCTAAGCTTTGTGAGAAGGGAGGGTTTCTGTTTATCGTTTTTGACATAAGTTAAATACGATTCAAATCTAAATCATATATTGAATAGGTGGTAATAGATTAATTTACTACATCTGGTAATATCTGTATACCATTTTTGGATCTCTTATGCGTCTTTGTATCCATCGAAAAATAAACAAAAATTACATTTTTGCAGTCCAGATATTGGTAACACCTAAATATTGCAACAAAAGATTTGATTTTATGGACCAAGCTAGCCTTAATGCCTATCAAGGAGTAACAATTCTCAGGTTTATTAAGCATAACATGTGGCCTCTAAAGCACCCACAAAGATTTTCTAAAAGTTTGTATTAGTTACCTATTTTTAGCCCCAAGTGACTCAATTTCGAAATTATTTTTCTTGGGAGCGTGAAAGAGTCGTCATTGTATGGGAATGGTTACATGATTAACATTAGTGACACATTTTCGAAGTTGACCTAGATTTCATCAAGAGAAAGACTGTGATCAATTATCATTTGATATGAATAAAATATGGACTCTAGAGCTACGAAACGTTTTTCCTAAAATTTGGCTTAGTTTTTGACCGTGAAGTGACTAATTTCCCATATATGAAAGAACTTTTGTTGAAACGAAATTGGTACCCCATGCGGCCCTTTAGATACTGATTGGTGTGGCGAATTCTTTAATTGGCATTTTGATGCCACTTAAATATCAACGCTTACATGGTCCAAAATTTCCGTTTGAAATCCAGGAATTTTCGATATCATTTTAGTTGGCTTATACAACAAAACTGGCATTGAAAACTGACTTTGACGGATTGCCTCGACATTGACGGATCACTGACTCCACCCACCGACTCCGCTGGCCACGCCCGCTGACTCCAACAGGAAGATCCACCTCCTCATTCATAGCGTTATTTAGCAAATTTTATGGCCAGTTAAATGAAACAAAAAAGTACAGTTATGGCTTGGAGACCCAAACAGCTTTAATTAACTGTAACCATGACGCTTAAGTCGCCAAACCAACAAAAATGCTTCACATAAATATCGGCGTATGTCGGAGATCAAAGTATACATCACGTCTAAATGAATTATCTGATTGGTCGAATATAATGAGGGAAAAAAAGAGAAATGTTTGAGGCAAAAAAATCTTTTTTTCCATACTGATTTTTTTCAGGTAAAGTTGTTTTTGTTTTCTTTCTGTTTTATTTGCTTATTTGTGTTGCTGTTTTGTATTGTTGAGTACCGTTTGGAGATTTGTTGTGTTGGGTTTTTTTCTTCTCGTCCATGTTTGAGAAGGATTTTTTATTAAGAGGCGACAACTCATCCCCCATCCCTCTCTCTCTCTCTCTCTCTCTCTCTCTCTCTCTCTCTTTCATATGTTAATGACCTCAATATGAAGCGTCCCCTGGCTAAGCGCTTCATAACCGATTATACATCTCATCGGACAAAAAAACGCGTAACCCGTTACATATTGACGTTATATAAATCTTTTCTTTGTCACCATGGCAATCAATGACAAACTGTAATGTTCTTCATAATGATTTAATAGAAAATCCATTATATATTTTTTAGCATAAATCAAATTGCGTACAAAATATCGTTTTTCTTCCGAGAAGTGATGACAATCAAGTCAACCTAGATAAGATTTAGGTGGCTTTAAGGAATTATAATTAACATAACCTAATTAAGTCTATGATCACTCAAACAAGGTAACTAACTTATGGAAGGACATTTTGGCCAATAAATTGTAAGAGCTGTTAAATTTTTATAACAAATTTTCTCTTCAATTAACTTATTCCCACATGACAAATTTTGGACTGCTCAAAATGGAAAGAAGTTGCATACGACAATCTAAGTTTTATGAAATTTAGGATTTTTTCAACTTTCTTGGTAGAAAAGATTGTGAACAAATGTAGAAATTGCTTGTAACAAGCAATTTGTTCATTTTTCACAATGTTTTTCAAAGCTCTTATTCTTGGGGGCGTCTATAAGCAGACAGACAGACAAATAGCGTCACTGTCTGGGAAGGGGTTAAAGTTTCCACGGCTCTCGTAGGCAAAAATATTCTCACAAAACGTATCTTAAAATTATCGTGAAAATTGCACGGACCTTTTCATCTTTTTATATTTCCTGCAATTGACATTCCCCATTCTTAAAAACCGAATTATCAGGATATTTCATGATTCTCTTTAAAAATTACATAATACTTAAGTGAAATATGAAGAACTGTTTTTCGTTGCAGTTGGCTTAATTTGGTAAGTTCTTGTTCGTAAAAGATAAAGAACCGGTACTTATAAACACTCATCACCTTCACTTTTTCGGAAATGTAACCTTATTGTTTTCATTGGCCCCTTATCTACCACCTTGACCCTAGTACCAAGAGAACAGTCAGGCGATAAGCAACACATAAGTGAAATATGAACTCCTTAGCTCCTACCATTCGAAAATGATGGCTGATGTTAATTTGTTTATTCCTAATAAGTATGACCTCGGAAAGTGGCATTGACTGTCGCGGAAGATATTGGCACGAAAAGGAATACACGGGTGAATCATGGAAGCCCAGCACCTTATCATTCAGTAATAATTTAATTTGTAGTTTCGTCTATCAAAAACGAGGGTTCTGATTGGTCGAAAAAAAAATATTCATAACTCCATGAACAAAATTTTGAGCACGCAGCTATTTTGTATGCTTCCGCACAAAATAGTCCTATTAAAGAAGTTTCAAAATGTGTACAGTTTATGCTTTTTGCGCTCAATGCTATTGAATTATAAGAAATGCAGAGAATATTTTATCTTTTCATGGAGGTATGAACCGAAAAATCTAATCGCAATAATATATGAATCCACTTCGCGTATTCATACAGTGTGATTAGTTTTTTCGGTTCATACCCCCATGAAAACCAAAGTATTATCTTCATCTCTTTAATGGCCAAAGTTAATGTTACATATGTATGAACTCGAAAAAACGACCCTTACCCTTTCCCATTTTTTCGAAATTCTTGAGATGCTTCAAAAGCGCGATGGAGTAGGATTGGGTTAAATAATATTCCTTTTAAGGAACTGTCTACTACTTGAATAAAGTTAATTCACGAGGCCATAAAAAGCAGTGGCAGAGTTTTAAATATCCCTGACATAAGAACTACTTCTAATGGCGTGGGCTTTCAATGGATTTTGGCGTTAAACCTCCAGTGGCAGTTTGCACTCGTTGAACAATGAGAAGACCTCATTTTTTTCTGTTAATTTAAGCTATCAAAGATGTCGCTCTGCTAGCTAAAAAGGTGTTGAAGTATTTTTAGATCCTAGTAAATAATTATGACAAATACAATATGTTAAAAGATACCAGTATTTTTTACCTTGTATTGCATCAAGCCAGCGAGGAAAGTATTTGTTAAAGTTGTTGGCCTTGTTGATGAAAATGAATTTATAATCCGGCACGTTCTTGACCAGATATTAATTTCGACCTTGCACTTTGTGTGGCATACATCAAAATAGCTTCGTTTATAGCTGTTTTATGCATTCTGCCGTTAGGGGGTCAAGATTGATCAATCATATCCTATTATTGTTTGTATCTTTTTGGTGTCATTTACGATATAATCAACCATTTCATCCCATGATAAAGACATCAAGTTGGCTATTTGCAAACTTTTCTATTACGGTAATGGGGTAAGAAGGAGGACAACGTGAAAATGGCATTAACGTAATGATCCTTATCAAACGTCCAATAGTACATCTTACTAAGAAAATGAAGCATTTTTGTTGGTTTTGCGAGTTAAACGTCGTAAGTATAGCTTATTCAAGCTTCTCTTACGACGTTTGGATCGCCAGCCAAACATTCTTCTTTTTTAGATACGCCATTTAACCCTTGTAACGGAATTTTCTGGTTTTGGCAGGAGATGTAGACCAAGATCAGCCTGCATATTAGTGTAGTCTGATCTTGGGCCACACCTCCTGCTTGTACTTTTCCTGCCAGAGTTGTTTATGAAATTGATTTCTAAAAGAAATATTATTTTTTTAAACAAGTTCTATCAGTGCTTTCAGCACTTTGAGTTTACAGCATTTCAGTAAAGTGATTTATACAGCATGAAAAGGGTTAAAATTGAAGATGAAACTCCTGTCGGAGTCAATGTTCGGGACCAGCGGAGTAGATTGGCGGTACCAGAGTTTCGTTAATTATCCTAAGGGCTCTGCAAGGTTGCCGGAAACCCTGTTGCAACCGTATAGTCTGCACAAATTTACATCTTGCAATATGGGCCTGTTCGGCTCGTGTAAACCTGATGTACCGTACCTTTTCATGCTAAGAAAAGCGATTATCGTTACGGTTTTACGAGGGCCGTAAAGATTGCGATGTCGTCAAAGTAAAAGATAAACACATTCTTTAATAATGCAAAGATCGTACGGAGACCACAGATGGCGGACACACCTTGAAGGCACTCAAGGTCGCCATTTGGATGTCACATGGTGGCCCTGGTATTTATAGTATCTAATATTGACCGAAACGTCCTGCGATAACCGCACGGTATATGACGCATCTCCTGATCTCCTTCTGAGGACTGCATAGTTACCTTGAAGTAAGAGTGCAATCGCTTTTTTTTATGTTTCGTTAAGAATAACAATAAAACCTATTCAAAATCCGTACTGTCACGAAAAGGCGAACATAGACTGAATAGCCTATGGCATCCTGCGATGCTAAAATTAACCTACAGAAAATCAAAGGCTACGATCACCGTGCGAAGACCATGGTAATTACAATTCAGCTTAATAGCAAAGAGAGATAGCCTTTATCTATTTCATGTGAATTCTGCTCAGGTTTTTTTTATTAAAACAACTACAACACTTTAATAGTTAAAGAACCCAACAATGTCTGATGGCGTAAATAAAAAACAAGCCGTATGCGTTTAACCGAATCTGATTGATTGATTTGGATTTTACTCCTCTTTAACAGTATTTCATTCATATCGCGTACCTAACAATGGATTCCTAGTATTTCTCACACCAGTTCTACCTTTACATCTTTTCCTAGACTCCAGCTGCTATCCGACTTAGGTTTACGATTATCCACCCATTGGTGAGAGACAAATGTCGGAAAAGAAATTTGCCGCCGGGGATCGAACCCACGACATCCCATGATTAAAGATTTGGAGTCTGCGCTATGACTGCGGTCTAACTGAGTCTGAGCTGACGTTATAAAAATGTGCAAAATAGCATGAGACGTACGATGTATTTATTATCCAGTATTCTTAAAAAACTTTCTAAATGACTTTACTTTATGATGTTGTGCGATTTCATTGGTTTAATGGCGTCATAATTGGCTAATTATTGCTTCGCACCACCCATCTTCCCCCATCCCCAACGAAAAACCTTTGGAAAACATTGCGAAAAATATTACAAGCATTTTTATTAGCCATATTTTGATTCTAATTCAAAAACTTCATCAACTCTGTTGCGACGTTACTGAAGGTCCGAGAGTGACCCAGACTTACAGCTTGTTCCGCATGGCAAGCCTGTTGCCACGTGTTGTTTCACCCGTGTTGCCAGTCTAGAGAAAAATTTGGAAAGGAATTTTTTAACCCATTCCCACTAAACAGGGCTTTTAAACGTCTCTCAATACACAAGCTTGTTACAAGCAATGTCTTCATTATTCACAGTGTTTTTCACTCCCCCCACCCAAATTTTTATAAAAAAAATCATTAACTAAAAATTGTCATCTGCGACTTTTTTAATTTTGACTGGTCTAAAATTTATCGTGTGGGAATAAGTTAAGAGTACCATTCTTGTTCCTTTAAAGCTTGTAGTCACATAGATGAGGATGTTTTGACATGAGAGCATAGATACTCTAGTTATGAAACGTAATTTATTATATACCTTGTTGTGAAATCTTGGGATTTCTCAGTGTAATAAATTTTTATATCATCACTGGTGTGACGATAACACTTTTCAGCTTCAATCTCTACAGTAAATTTTTAATCATGTATTCATCGGTACTTTTTCCAATAGACCTTCTGTCTATCAAAATGATTTGTTTCGATATTTTAATAAAAAAATAATATAATAAGGTATATAATGAATAGAATAATCAAAAGGTTATTCCAGATATGAAAAAAATATTTCATTCGGATGCGTGTAGGCGTTAAAAAAACTCGTGCTGCGCACTCGTTTTTTCAACGCGTAACAACGCATCCTCATGAATTATTTTTCCATATCTGGAATAACCTATTGTTAATATAGGGATGAGTGTATTTTTCACTGCGTTTATTGGAGTATAAAGTGCAATTGCCTTAGCACATGGCAAATAACGCCCGTAGGGCGTTATGTTTAAGCCATGTGCTAAGGCAAATGCACTTTATACTCCAATAAACGCATTGAAAAATACACTCGGCCCATATAATTGCAATACGTCTATTTTCAAATCCGAAACGGATAGAGAGATGAAAATAAAAACAAATAAACGAACTGTGGGCGGAGTTACTTTTCTTTGACAGGCGTATGGATACATTTTCACAGTTTATCGCTCGAGTCGTTGTAACGGCGGACATTTTATTTCGTCGCTTGGGTTTTTTGAAATGGAAATTCGAACGTTCATTGGATTTATTATGAGGAAATACTAACTTTAAACTCTGTAAATTATGATATCTGGGTCGATAACAGTTAGAATTATGAATAGATATTTGTAATAGACAAGAAATATAAATCTACCACATCGACACGATGCATGCTGATGTGGCGAAGCCGATTCGACATCTCGGATTTACGGCTAATAAAGGTGAGTTTTTCGAAATCTTCATGTTTAAAACGAACATTATAATTGTTATAAGGACACTATTTGTTTATCTATTTATTAAAAATCCATGGAAGTATAAAGGAATTCGAGGAAATCGAAATTCAAAAGGTGATGACTATAAATAGTAACAAAACAAGTTGGTATTTCTTGGAAGTGAATTCCTAATATCAGAAATCCCTGACCTTATTTGTTTCTATTTTTGTCGAAAATAGTTCTGCCTTTTATCGAGGTATAAAGTGCAATTGATTTGATCACGTGATACGATTTGGGCCAATGAAAATACTCTATTTTGAAGTATTGCAATTATTCCTGTATAAATTCTTAACGTCATAGCGTTTGTAAGCGTCTTACCTAACAAGAGACGATACATCGTTTCTAGCAAATTATCCTCTGACACGTGACTAAGTTGAAACCTGACTTTCGTCAAACTTTCCTTATACATTACACAACGTCGTATTATGAACCCGTAACTAACATAGGCATGGAAAGTTGCGTCTTGACTTTTGTCAAACTTTCCGTAATACATTACCACAGAACGTCGTTTTATGAACCCCTTAAGTAATATGAGAACGGAATAAAACTTTATGGGAAAGGAGAAACATGAGTTGAGTCAAAATGTCCATAACCCAATACCACAGAATAACGCTTATCGAACCCTGAAATAATACGATCACGGAAAACTTTGTGGGGGAAAGAAGAAGTTGGTTGTAACAATCAATTTTTCCCTTTTTCTCAAAGTTTTCTATTCGATTTGGCATTCATTTTCCATTTTAGCGTAATTTGAAGCGCCGTCTGGATTTCTTCCAAGTTAGATTAGTTAAAATTTTGTCGTCTGCCAATGTGTGAAAAATATATTCATTGCCAACTCCTAAAAGGTCGCAAGTGCCTATAAAGAATATGTGTACTTACAACATTTTAGCACTGAAATGATGATAGACATGAGTCTTACATTCCAAAATCAGTAAGGGTTGATCAGGTTCGAAATAAATCGAGTCTTTAATAAATGTAGTTATAATAAGGATAAAATCCTAAGAAGGTAGTTCATTAAGCTGTAACATACAACCAGAGTACTGAAAGAACTGTTAGCTATAGCAAAGCATGGTTTTGTTATGAAATCTTCTTTTTCAAAGGTTATCATAATAAATAAACGAGATAACAGTAACCAAGGAGTTGACCATTGTAACACAATCCCTCCGTTTTATGCCCCTAAAGACAATACTTCTAGAAAACAATGTGGAAAATGAAGAAATCGCTTGTTTCAAGTAATTTCCTCATTTTCCACATTGTTTTCTACCCAGAAAGATTGATATTTTAGAATTTTCAACAATTTGAAATTGCCATCTGCAACTTCTGTGAAGACTCTGACTAGAGTCATTTTGAACAAGATGTGCTCGAGTTAGCTAAAATACCTAGGAGATGAACTTGCAGACAGAGTTTGCAATATTTTTGAATTACGTAAGAACTACTTTTTATTGCGAAGGCATTCAATGGATTTAGTTGTTAAGCCTGCAATGGCAGTTTGCAGTCGTTGAACTCTGAGAATACCTCAATTTCTTTCTTTTATCTTAAGCTATCAAACCTGATGCTTTGCTTGAAAAAAAATGTAAAGGTTAGTTCATTTACGAGGAGGCCTTCTGAAACAATTAATACCAATACAAGAGGTGATGATACCTACCATAAAATTAATGCTTATGGTGATATCTGAATTAATGATGATGATGACGATGGTGATGATGAATAAGGTAATTGATGAGCCAACTGTTAATGATAACATGAGAAGCAGATAGAATGTAAAATAATGTTACACACACAATCGCATACACACAATCACACATACAATCATATACAACACACACGTACACACGCAATCACACATACATACACAATCACACACACAATCACACATACACATTTACAATCACATACAACACACACACAGTCACACATACACATAAATATTTTTAAAAAAATGATGATAATGTCACTGAGTTAGAGAAGTTAATGATATCGGTTTGATTTTAACTAAAAAGCATTCAGTGAGACATACTCAATCACCGATGGTATAAATGCAGACATTACATAGGAAATATTACAACAGTGTGTTTTTCTATTTGTTATTATCGTGTTCGAGAATCGTGTGTAGTTATTTCTTATTGGATGAGACCTTCGGTCTCATCCAATAAAAAAAATACCTACACACGTTTCGATAACACGATAACAACAAATAGAAAAAACACACTGTTGTAATATTCCATTTAGTATATACCTTTTAGGACATGATATTAAGAAATTTCTCTTAAATGATTAAGAAATAACCAACTTTCCGCAAAAAGTTTAAGGAACTCGACGAAAACGGTTTTTTAGTACACGCCGAATACGGATTTTTTTCTGTCGAGTTGTATTACATAGCCAGATTTTAATTCATATCATTTATAGGATATAATAAAATTCGTCATTTGACATCAAATAATTTTCCAGATATCTCTTAACCCTGTACAGTTTTTCAAAACTTTGGACCTTTTCAAATTTAAAGGTTCTGCAGACGACAATTTTAAGTTGATTTAATTTGGGGTGGGGGGGGGGAGATCATTCAGTGGTGTAGGAAATATTGTGGTAAAAGAAGAAATTGCTTGTGACAAGCAATTTCTTCTTTTTTTCACAATGTTTTCTCAAGTATAAAAACAGGGGCGTAAAAAACCCGGGATTGAACAGAAGGGTTAAAGAATTAGGTATTTTCGATAGAATGTATATTGATAGAAATTTCTGCCTTATCCACAATATTTTCTATCCGAGTAGAAAAAATTCTATCAACTTGAAGTTGTCGTCTACAGCTTCTTTCGATTTGGACCAGTCTAAAATTTTGTTGTGTGGGAATGGATTAGATATCGTAACTACAGATTATTCGAGCTGCAGCTACGACGTTTGGGTAGCCAAGCAAAGCGATTTACGTTTTTTTACACAGCACTAGCCATAAATTTTTGCAAAAATAAGGCCGTTCAATTCCCTGACGGAGTTAGTGGGCGTTGTCATCGGAGTCTATAGGCGGGGTCAGCAATTCGTCAATTCATTCTTCACCAGACGACAAAATGTCTCGGACCACTCAAGAGTGCATAAAAAGTTTGAAGTACTTTCAATTTTTAAAAAATAAGTGACATATTAATTAAACAAAAATAACAATGAGAAAATATTAAATTACTTGGTACAAGAAATTTCCAATGTTTTCACAATGTATTTAATAGCCGTTTTCACTCGGTATTTCGAAATAAAGGAATGATCGGTAGAGGTTAAGGTTGTTTTTGTTTATTTGTTTTGGTTTTGTTTGGGTTGTTGTATTTTTGTTTTGTTTTGTTTTGAGGGGGGATAGAATGTAAACTGATCGCTCTGCACTCAGCCAGACCACCAAAAACGGAACACTCTAGACCCCTGTCAGCCGGCACAGTGAGTACAGGCTGACCTTGATTGATGGTTTTATTACTTAGGGCACGTTTACTTTTCGTGTGACAGAATTCGTTTCACGAAGATGACCGTTTGAGGTCATATCCGATGGACGACGTTAATAAACCATTTCACGCTTCGACTGAGACACAATCAGTCCTCGGTGAGTCTTTCAACAGAGAGCATAACAACATGGAGAAACTGTCTTTTATATCCTTAGTCTTCATTTCCACATTGGCAATATGTAAGTTCGTTTTGTCTATTAAATCTTTTTTTTTAATCAGTACTAACAACAGCAACAAAAAAGCATTGTTATTGTGTTATTGATATTATTACGCAAAACAATTATTATAATTATCAGCATAATTATCATTAATATTTATCATTTTTATTTACAGTTATTGTTTTTATTCCTACATTTATTCAATTGCTATCTCTTTCATTTCGTTGTAAGTAACGAAATGTTTTTCATTTCGGTGAAAGGAGCGAAATGATAGAAATAGTACAATTAGTAAAAGATTTTGTCTTCGGTGTTAAGACCTCTCGTTTCCAAACCAACTTCTATACCTTTGATTCCGCCTTAAATGCTTTTTTTAACCAACAAAACAAAACGTTTAATAAAATAATTATAATGATAAGAGTTCATTTAAAGTCAAAAGAAAGTATCTTTAGGTTTGACATACGGACATACGGACTCTCAATCATGAGGTTCAGGGTTAGATTCCCAGTCGCAGAAAGTATCCTTTCAAACATGTGCCTCCCACTAATAATCGTAAACCTATATGGGATGAGCAGCTAGAGGCTAGGTATAAATGTCATGGTAGTACTAGTGTCAGAAATACCACGAATTATGATTTAGTGCTCCTGCCGCCGAGATATGACAGTAATATTGTTAAAAGTGACGTTAATCCCCATTCAAACAAACGTATCAAATTGATACCCGGTCGCGGCAATAACCTTTCCTGCATTTGGTTTGTTAATCGTAACCCTAAGAGGAATGAACAGATAGATGCTCGGAAAGGATGTAGTGGTTGTACTAGTGTGAAAAATGCCAGGTACTCCAGCAGCCGCGATATGGCTGAAATACTGTTAAAAGTGGCTTTAAACACCATTCACAATATTTCATTTGAGAAACATCAAGTCATCAAACAACCATGTATAGATGCCCAAGTTATAGTGAGTAATCAAAGGTTATGATGTTAACTTTTGATCTCTCATTATAAGTTGTACATCGGTAGTGATGTTTTTTGTTGTTGTTTTTTTACTTAAAAAGATTAACCAGTTCTTCAACTATCCAAAACTCTCGCCATCCTCTAAAACAGATATTAAAATACAATGTTGGAAAAGGAAGAAATTGATTCTGACAAGTAATGTCTTCGTCATCCATATAGTTTTCTTCACGGAACGGAACTTTATATTGTTGGTTGTTACCTAAAACATTAATTTCACTAATGTATGAAATCCGTTTCGTTTATTCGTTTATTCATACAGTGTGATTAAAATTTTAGGTTCATATTTCAATGAAAACGAAAAATATTCTCTTTCTTGAATGATTGCTCTGATCTTATATAATTGAACGTAAAAGAGAGTAGGATACAAAAAATCATTTTTTGAATGAAAGCATTTAAGAGATGAAGTGAACATTGTTTGTTTTCATGGAGGTATGAACCGAAAAACCTCATCACACTGTATGTATACAGGAAGCCGATACACTTCGCGTATTCATACAGTGTGATTAGGTTTTTCGGTTCATACCTACATGAAAACAAAGATTATTCTCTTCATTTCTTAATTTGAAATTATCGAGCGAAACAAGCAAAATCTTTACATTTCTTTTTTTATACTTTTTTTGTATGGAACTATTTTGTGCGGAGGCATACAAAATAGCTAAGTGCACAGAATCTTGTTCATAGAGGTATGAGTAATTTTTCGACCAATCAGAACGTCCGTTTTTGATATAACTGAAAATTAAATTATTAGGGAATGAAAAAGAAAACAACAGAAGCTATATTTCATGAAATGAAAGATATATCAATCTTGCACGAATAACAGCGAATATTCTATTTGTGAAAAGAGAGAGAGACAGAGAGAGAGAAAATCTGAGAAAATCTTTGCAAACCCTTTCCATCACAAATTCAGAAGTATTGCAGACGATTTTCAGAAAATATTGTGGAAAAAGAAGGGTTTGCTTGCTTCAAGCAATTTCTTCTTTTTGCGCAATGTTTTATCATATATAAAAAACACAAGAACGTAAAAACCAGGGATTAAACAGGATAGGGTTAAGGGATGCCATTTAGCAAATGAATTCCATGGCAACCTTATGACGTCATCGGTGTCTTTGTTTCCGCTGAGGTGAAGGTCAACAGCGCAAAATAAACGAAATTGGAGCTAAATCTATTTAACCCTTTCCTGTTTTAATATTTTTTGACCTGTTCAAATTAAAAGGTTTTGCAGACGAAAATTTATAGTGGATTTAATTTGAAAAATAACCATCCAGTCGGGTAGAAAATATCGTGGAAAAAGAAGAAATTGCTTGTTACAAGCAATTTCTTCTTTTCCCACAATGTTTTCTCAAGTATGAAATCACAAGGACGTAAAAACCAGTGATTGTACAGGAAAGGGTTAAACAATGGGTTTATCGTATTGATAAAGTTTCACTGTTTTGTTGTTGTTGTTGTTGTTGATGGTGGTGGCGGGAAAAATAATCAGTGACAATCCGATACGAAATATCGATAAACCATCGGAAAGAGCAAAAAAAAAGTATTGGTATAATTTTCCAGGTTCATGCCAGTTGGAAGGAGGAATGATGGATCTAGCCCTATTAAATGCCGCCGGCGGTGGTGGCACGGGTGGAGCCGGTGGCTCTACAGCGATTGATGCAGGCGCTACTGGAAACGCAGCAGGCTCTCAAACGGGGACAAATGCGGCACCGCTGACACCTGAAGAATTGCAGATGGCCGCTCACATCCTAGAATTAGATCTCGGTGGAAATAATGGAATGGGCGGGGGAATGGGTGGCATGGGAGGAATGGGCGGCGGTATGGGAGGAATGGGTGGAGCTGGAGGCGCTGGGGGCGGTATGATGAACCAAATTGACAGGATGACTCATATGCTCCAAACCATGGGAGGAGAACTCGGTCCAGCCGGTATTAGTAACGTGGTACGTACGATGATCACACCCATGATTACTGACAAAATAGTCAACCAAAAGATGAACGAGCTCGTGAAAATTGTTGTAGGGCCTCATGCAACCCCGAGCCAAGAGATGCTCGACTATGCTAGAACTCTGAAAAGAGGACCCAAGACTCCAAAGGAAACGGCGAAATACGTGAGCATGATGCTGGAGGTAGCAAAAACTGAGGGAATCTTCATGCCAGACGGAACTATCCAGAAACCGGTACCAGAAGGAGCCCCAAGTGGTACCAAGGGTCCTTCCATCGACGAAGTCAGAAAACTCATTATGAAACGTAGTTTCATGTTTCAGAAATCACAGAAGCCTAAACCGACTGATGCCGGTACTGGTACTGGTGGATTGGGTGCAATGGGCGCAATGACTGCAATGGGTGGTATGGGTGGATTGGCCGGTATGGGCGGTATGGGTGGATTTGGTCTATAATAGGGACATCATAATTACATAACAGTTATAATACGACCCGCTACGTATAAAAAGACTAAGATTTTTCAAATTTCAAATACAAATATTCTCGTCTATAACTTCTTTGAATTTGGACCATTGTTAAATTTTGTGGATTGGTAATGGGTTAAAGAACGATAAAGCCAGTTCAGAACCTAAAGGTTAAAGCTTTGTTTCTACACCTCACAAGAGAAATTCTTATAAGGTTTATCTTTGACTACTAATTATGACCCGAAGTAAAGCACTGGGGAGGTTTGCAAGATCATATTCATGTATTCCACAAACTCTGGTTCTGAACATTTAGATGATCCAATTACCACACAGCCCTATGATATTTCGTGTGATAAAGATATAGCATTAAAAAACATTGTGAGGAATGAAAAAATTTCTCGTATCGAGAAAATTCCCTCTTTTGACCTATTATTTCTACCTCGTATGACACTTATTTTTGAATTCAAGACAATTCTGTTTTTTGAAATAGTCTCAAATTTTGTCGCTTGGGAAGGAGTTAAGCAAATTCTATGTAGGGTACATATTAGATGATTAGATGACATGCTTTTGATTATATAATGCGAAGTTTTGATTTTCAATAAAATAGATTTTAACAGATTTGTCTTAGTTTGATTTACTCTAAATAATGGAATGTTTTAACGGCAAATTTCGACGGAATTTATGGCGTTGTGTCCGTTGTGAATCCGAGCGTAGGTCAGTGCGTTAACGTTTTCTCTAAACGTCTCCTCCTTAGAAACTACCGATTAGATATCGTTCACTTCGTCGCCTTCTTTCAGATTCCTTTAAAGAATTAAGTTCCATGAAAAAATCAAATTGCAATGGCCACGAAAGTAGAAACCCTTTTTTAAAAATCTTACTCTCCCAAACGGTTTATGAGGTTTCATTGCTCTTTGGCAGTAATGTTATTCCGTCAAGTGCCTGCAAAAAATCTTTGAAATACTTTTGATGCGTCACAAAACACGTCTTTCGTGGGAATAGGGTTATTTTCCTTATATTATATTTGGGGAAATCTTTAAAATTCTTCTCATCTCTTAAGACCTGTTTGATTCCATGTTTCTTGAGCGACGGTAAACCAATTTCCTTAAACCCATTCTCACACAATGACGATTTTAGACGTCCCCCCAAAAAAACAATTGGAGAAACATTGTGTAAAGAGAAGAAATTGCTTGCAACAAGCAATTTCTTCATTTTCTACAATGTTTTCTATCAAGACAGTTGAAAAAAATATATAATTTCTTTCAATTTCAATTGTCGTCCGCACTCCCTTGAAATTAGACTAAAAGTTTTGCCGGGTGGTAATGGGTTACTGAATTTATTGCAGTAATTTTAGTTCCTCCAAAAACAAAGCTTTCATTGATCAGTCCTTATTTTCCGTGTTTACATATTGTATATTATGAAATATTTTTTTAAAAAAATATCCTGCTCTCCTGTTCTTTGGATTTCCTTGTAATGCAGGAAAGTTTCTTTGGAGAAGGTCTGTCATGCCTATAGCACAATCTTTAAAAAAATATTCTCCAAAACCGGTCTTTCAATTTATTTGACTTTGCAGGGATTTTTTTTCTTTGGTAAGGTCTCTTACACTTTCGAGAAAAAATGTTTTGTGACAAAAAAGGGCTCCTATTGGCGGAGCTTATTTTTAATATCGTCGATGGGCGACCAACACTTTGTAACTACAACTTTAATATCTTTATTTAAAATCTTCTATCAACTTTGCATTTCTTTGTTTTTTTTAATTGGTTAGATGTCTATTTACCCATTTTAATTAATTTTTTTAAGAAGATCACTAATCTTAAACGATATTTATGTTCAATGCTGATTGTTTTATCAAGGTCTATTAAAAGGCTTTTTGAAGGGACCGAGTCTGTCAGTCGAAAGATCGATAGATCGAATATATCATACAATTAGGCCGGATATGAACTTTGGACTGAATCCAACATTAGTCGATATCTATGTGATGTATTTTAGCGACTTAAACGTCTAAATCTTATCCAAGCATGAGTTACGATATTTATCTCGCAAAGTAACAACTTTGCTTTTGCTTTTTGTTTTAATGTTACTGACTATTTTATTTGCAAAATAACGGCGTTTAGTATCGAAATGAGAGCTCAATGTGCGTGCCCAACAAACCGTATTATTTTATCCCTGAAATGCATTATTTATGGATTAAAAAATTCCGACTCTTGATTAAATCTAAAACTCTCCCTGATTATTCTTTGAGCTGTGGTTAAACCGCTTTCTCCGGCCGCGGCAAATATCTTTTCCGACATTTGTCTCCCACCAATGGGTAGATAATCATAAACATAAGTGGGATTAGCAGCTGGAGGCTCGGAAAGGATGTAATGGTAGTACTTCTGCGAGAAATACCAAGAAGTTCATCGTGATATGACTAAAATACTGTTAAAAGTAGAGTTAAAACCCCATTCAACCTATCAATTAATCAATCAATAAAACATATCCATAATCAACGTTCAGAATTTGTTATTCCATTTCTGTCGTGATCTTACTAATCCATGGGAAATAAACGCTGGTCTACTTTGACAAATATGATCTGCGGATTACATTGATCAGATTTCCTTCATTTTACACGTTGTTCCGATAAATTGTGAAAATCTCATCTTTTGATTAAAAACTACAGAAGAAATAATTGATAATCAATCGCCGATCCAGCTGACGCCGTTGGCCACGCCCACTGAGCCCAAACTGGAAATTCCACTTAGATATTGAACGGCGTCATTTTGATAACCGATCGTCGCCCCAAATGACTCCGTTGGCCACGCCCACTGAGCACCAACAAGGAATTCCACTTAGATATCAAACGGCGTCATTTTGAAAACCAATCGTCGCGCCCACTGACTCTGTTGGCCACGCCCACTGAGCACCAACAGGAAATTCCACTTAGATATTGAACGGCGTCATTTTGATAACCAATCGTCGCCCCAACTGACTCCGTTAGCCATGCCCACTGAGCACCAACAGGGAATTCCACTTAGATATTGAACGGCGTCCTTTTGATAACCAATTGTCGCGCCCACTGACTCCGTTAGCCATGCCCACTGAGCACCAACAGGGAATTCCACTTAGATATTGAACGGCGTCATTTTGATAACCAATTGTCGCGCCAACTGACTCCGTTGGCCACGCCCACTGAGCACCAACAGGGAATTCCACTTAGATATTAAACGGCGTCATTTTGTAAATTTTATGGCCTGAAGCATGTTGTAAAAATTGATAGAATCGTTGATAGGTGACTAGACCCATTCCCACTCAGTGATGATTTTAGAAGCCCCACAAGAAAAAAAGGCTTTGGAAAACATCGTGGAAAATGAAGAAATTGCTTGTTACAAAAAAGTTTTAAAAAATCCAAATTTCATAAACTTTAGTTTGTTGTCTGCAACTTCTTTCAATTTGGACCAGTCTACGTTTTCTTTGTGTGGGAATGGGACGTCGAAACTACAGCTGGAATCAGCTATTACGATTTTTTTTTAGTCCAAAATAACAAAAGTGCTTCACATAAACGTCGGCCAATGGTCGATCGGTCCTTAACCCTTTCCCGTACAATCCCTGGTTTTTACGACACTGTGATTTTATGATTGAGAAAACGATGTAGAAAAAGAAGAAATCGCTTGTATTTATGAAAGTCATTGTGAAACGCACAATTTGTCTCACAAATAGACGAATGAATAGTAGTGCGCTTCGGTCATATGAGCACCTGGTTGCTCGGATTTGACGTTGCAGTTATACTGGTGTGGGACACTATAGGAAGCCATGGTTAGGTACACCATACGACTCGATACAATCGAAATACTGTTGTTGAAAGCGGTGTTAAACACGAAACGAGGCAACATTATTTTGAAGATCGGTTTCAATTGTGAAGATTTTAACGAAAGCGGAGCACCTAACTAATGTCTGAATATACGTTCACTGTCAAAAAAGCAATCAATACTGACAAGGGGAATAATTCTTAATTCACTTTGAACGAATGGTGCCCTTTTCTCGACTTAATAATTTTTCCACTCGATAAGCTGAGCGTTGACATCAGTATGCCTTACTCTTTTTATCATTGAGCACGAAAGAGCACGAAAGATTGAAGCTAGAACTAAGGCTAACCCTTTAGCAGAAAACAATATTTTTGACTGATCCATATTAAAAGAATTTTCAGACGACAATTTTAATTAAAGGAATTTAAATCATATTAATCAATTTAGGTAGAAAATACGGTGGATACTGAAGAAATTGCTTGTAACAAGCAATTTCTTCATTTTCAATAAGGTTTTCTGAAGTCTTTTAAAAGGGCATAAATAAGTGGGATAGTGTGGGAATTGGTTAAGAAAAACTTCTAAAGAACAACTTGATAGCTTATCGCTCAAATCGAGCCTTTACTCGATCATTACTCCTTTGATTATACTTCAAAAAAAAATGTCACGATTTGATTGGCTAATACTAACCTCACAGAAAGTCATATTTATGGTATAATATCAGGAATTCCCCCGAAGAACCTCATTTGCCAAAACAAATCTATGAAAGATGGCGTCCTTTGTGTAACAAGAAATTTAAAGGTTAATCGCAGAAGCTTTTTAAATTGTAGTTACAACATTTAGATCTACCCGTCGGAGCTGAGGGGCCAGCGATCCGACAATTGTCATGAAACCTGGCAAGGTTCCCCACGGCTTAGTGGGCTTACATATTCAGCCCTACCCCGAAGTTATGGAAAATGTTACAGAAGGAACTCTAGTCTCGGTCGATTGTCTTAAATCCATCCCTGTTTTGAAAAATTTTAGACACCTCCAAATTCAAAGGTTTTGCAAAAGATTAAAAGTGGATTTGTTTGTTAAAAATATATATCAATCAGTAGGGTAGAAAATATTGTGGAAAAAGAAGAAATTGCTTGTTACAAGCAATTTCTTCTTTTTCTACAATGTTTTCTACATTATGAAATCACAGGGACGTGAAAACCAGGGATTTAACAGGAAAGGATGAACGTAAAATTGGTATCTTTATTCCTGCAGTTAAGCATCTTTTGTGATACTCTACGGGTCATATTCATCATTTTTGAGCGAGTGACTGTTGTATCTTTTACAGTTACATCTGCTCATACATTTGGAGAGACTTTCCAGGTGAAATATCGTTGAAGGGCTACTGAAAGGTCGAAAAGCCAGATTTAACTAAGCTGCTGTTACGATATTTAGCCACCCACTGATTTTAAACGTACAAACAAATGACCAAGAACGCAAAATTGCTCAGAACATCTTTTTGAATTCTTTACAACATGTATAAAAGTAGAGAATGTACCAGTTTGACCCATTACCACAAAAGAAAAAAATTGACTGGTCCAGTAAAAGGAGATTCAGACCACAATTTGAAGTTTATGAAATTTTAGATTTTTTCAACTTTCCGGGTAGAAAATATTGTGGAAAATGAAGAAATTGCTTGTGACAAGCAATTTCTTCATTTTGCACAATGTTTTCTCAATTGTTTTTTCTCGAGGGGCGTTCAAAAGCGTCACCCTGTGGGAATGGGTTAAGGTCGTTTTATGAAGCCACGTTGTGTAATAATATACAAAAATAGTTTCGCGCTATTTTTTCGTGGAGGTGTGAAACAAATGTTCACGTCGATCAGAATGCAGGAAACTAGAATAAATTCCTTTCACATATGATCCGACCATAATGAATTGACGGGCCGCCGTTATCAATCAAAAAACTGATAGTCCAATCAAGTCATTCATTTAAATCGAAAGAGAACTTTGACATTTAACCCTTTCCTGGTTAATCCCTGGTTTTCACGTCCCTGTGATTTTATAACTAAGAAAACATTGTGGAAAAAGAAGAAATTGCTTGTCAAAAGCAATTTCTTCTTTTTCCACAGTATTTTCTTCCCTACCAAATGGTTGTATTTCAAATGAAATCAACTTTAGATATTGGTCTGCAAAGCCTTTGAATTTGGACGGGTCTAAACTTTTGCAAAACAGGAAAGGGTTAAATAAACCATTTTGTTGGTTTGATGACTTACATCTATTAATCAAATGTCATTCAAGCTGTAATAACAACATTTACTTTGCTAACAAATATTTCGCATTTTACAAAATAATGGCGTTTATTACTTCAGTCGAACTACAGAGTCGGAGGTCACGAGGTGTGGCCAGCAATCCTTCAAATATGCCGTTATCTTGTCTCATTTTCGGCTCTACTTACATCATTGGTTACCCGACGATTATATTTTTAGCTATCTAAGCGTCATCTTTGATAGCTTAAGTTAACAGACAAACTTTGAGGTCTTCTCAGAGTTCAACGAGTGCAAGGTTTAACCACTAAATCCACTGAATGCATACTCTATTAAAAAGTATTTCTTATGTATTTTAGGAATATTGCAAACTCTGCATTCAAATTCATCTCCAAGGTATTTTTTGTTCACTTGAGCATATTGTGTTCAAAATGAGCATCTCAAGAAAAAGGCTTTGGAAAACATTGTGGACAATGAAGAAATTGCTTGTAACGAGCAATTTCTTCAATGTCCACCATGTTTTCTATGGCTTATAAGGCAAAGATTTTCTAAATTCCACAAACCTGAAATTGTCATCTGCAACGTCTTTCAATTTGAACCAGTCTAAGACTTTGTTGTGTAAAACTATTTATTATGATACTCTGACAAAGAAGATTACTGAAGAAAAACATGCTTTGCTAGCTTACAGTACTTTCAGTACTTTGATTGAATTAAAAAATGAAACGATCCAGGTAACTATCGCTTAGATCTATAGACTATAGAACTTCCAAAAAGAAGATCAATTTTAGACCTATCCTATGCAAGGACCAGAAAAGTTAAAGAAATATCCGAAATTCAGATTTGTCTCATACGTTTATCATTAGTTAAGTACTGTAATAGCCCCTTACACGAATCAAAGGACTGAAAGTCCTGAGAGCGGTTGGGCTGGTTTATCAGTAACCGCGCTCAATAATGCGAGCATTTTTCATCAATATGAGTGAGTAAATCGTACACCTAAGTAGGAGGAGCAGCTGGAGGCTCGATAAGGATGTAGTGGTAGTATTGGTGTGTGAACTACCAGGAATCCATGGTTAGGAGCTCCAGCCGCCCCGATATAACTGAAATACTATTAAAAGTTGCGTTAAACCCTATTCAATCAATCATGACCTATTACTGTTTACCGAAATCGCCATTTTGAATTCATCGCAACGTTTTCTTCTTAAGTGCGTGAAAATTTGTGGTTTTGTGGTAAAAGGTTAAATGATAAAAGGTAAAGAAATCAAAGCTAACATTCAATTTTTTTTTGTTGTTTTTTTTGTTGAGCATATCATTATTACAATTGAAGTAGTTAAATGTCCATTTCAAAGATTTAGTCGAATTCGAGAGGTAAAAGGTGTTTTATTCGATGAGGTTAATTGGCGCTTGAATATAACAGGGTTGTAACGTGTTACATATACTGTGTTTACGGGGTGTAAATTTGTCCAGAATAGTACCGATAAATAGAAAGTCTAAGGTCAAGACATCTTGTCGTACCAAGGGCGGCGAACTTTCTACTTAAATTAAATGAAATATCGAAAGAGACCTTGTAGTCGACTTATATTCATATATAAACAAAATGACGTAGCTTATGATATTAATGTCATTTGATGACGTTTGACAACAGAGTCTCTGGTCCTTATTGCGTTTCGCATCCTTGTATCAGTTTTTGGTATCAAAACTACTCATAAAATATGCCCCCGTTTGAAAAATCGAAGCCGTAAAATAAACCCTTTACGGTAAAGTCACGTGGTCTCTTCTCTTCTTGGCTTTAAAGGATATGATGTAGGAACATGTATATAGATACCAAGATCGCTTTTGTCTTCGTTTCAGTATATATGTAATTGACCAATCGCTGGCCACACCCACTTAATCCGTTGGTCACGCCCGTTTTCTTCGACAGGAAATCCCGCTTCGATTTTAAAAGGCATTATTTTGCAAAATATATAGCCAGAAGCACATAACAGAAAAGTAATTTGGCTCGTTGGCGATCTAAACGTGGTAACTACAGCTTATTCAAGCTGTAGTTACGACGTTTAAGTCGCAAAACCAACAAAAACGTTTACTAAATGGCAGCCAATGCCGGAGTTCTCAATTCCGAGCTGAATGAATTGTTTGATTGGTCAATTGTTGGAAACCCAAATTAATTATGCCATTAACCTATTACCACCGACAAAATTTTCGACTGATCTGAATTCAAAGAAATTGCAGACGACAATTACAATTGATACTCATTCCAGTCTATTTCCTTTCAAATGTAGTTGTATTACTGTTGTGAGAAACACTAGGAGTCGATGGTTAGGTGCTCCAACCGCCGCGATATGACTGAAGTACTGTTCATTGTCGTTAAACCCCATTAAACCTATCAATCGTACCTCAATGAAATCAAAAATTCCTCTCTCCATGAAAATTTCTTGAAATAATTTGGTATATTTGATAATTGAGAAGATTGATTAAAATTCCATTGAAATATACTGCGAGGGTATCTCTGCAAAAGTATCATACAAATCCAATACATGTTTCAGAGAAGAAGATGCTTAGAGGTTTTACTATTTTGTACTAATTATTGCTGATAAGCCCCTTCAAAGGCATGCTTTTCACCGAATCAATATTTCTCGCAGGTATCGTGGAGAGGATGTCTAAAGGATTATTCTTGTAAAACCTGTTGAAACCCGGTCCCATATAATGACGCTTTTTCACGCCCCTTCAAGCAATTGGGATTTTTTCAATTATCTTGGTAGAAAACGTTTATTTTTAAATGAAGAAATTGCTCCAACAAGCAATTTTTTCATTTCCCACAAAGTTTTCTACCCAGAAAGTTGACACAAATTTTAAACTTCACATACTTTAAATTCTTGCCTGCAACTCTTTTCAATTTGGAACGTTCTAAAGTTTTGCCGTCTGGTAATGGATTAAACCTCCCAATAACTAAAAAATATGTTCAAAGCATAGTCTTACGAACAACTGAACTACGAAAACCACGCCATGACAATACCCTCGCTGGCCTTCGACCACTTGAGCGAAAAAATATCGAAGAAGATCAGAGAAATAGTTTCCAACATTTTATTGGCGTACATGGTAGGTAAGATATTGTGATTGAATATAATACTGATGATTTCGCATTCCTTGTCCTACAGTAACGGGTCTTTTCTAATAAATCTCCTTATTTGGTCCATCCACTGTTCTGCTTGCCTTCGATCTGGTGTCTTGAAAACCAGCTTCTCTCTATTCGATACAATCGTCAAGGACTGCAGATCTGTCAGTCAAAAGAAATAATTATGTTTTTAGCTAGAAAAGCGTCAGCTTTGATAGCTGAAGTTAACAGACAAAGTTTTGCGGTCGTCTCAAAGTTCAACGAGACCAAACTGCCACTGGAGGCTTAACTACTAAATCCGTTAAATGGCTACGCCATAAAAGTAGTTCTTATGTATTTCAGGAATATTGCAAACTCTATTCGAATTGTATAGAACTCTGTCAAAAGCATGCTATTTAACCCATTCCCTCTCAATTCCGCTTTTTAAGCATCTCAAAAAATCTTTGAAACATTGTGGTCAATGAAGAAGTTACTTATAACAAGCAATTTCTTCAATATCCACAACGTTTTCTACCAAATAAGGGAAATATATTTTAAATTCAACCATGCTTTGCTAGCTTACAGTACATCAGTACTCTGATTTTACAAAAGTTGCTTCATTTCTTTAACATAATTGACCAAACGCTGGACCCGCCCACATCTTCAATTTGTCACTCCCATCGTCTCCAACAGGAAGTCCTGAACCGATTTTTAACGGCGGTAATTTGTAAAATTTATGGCAACTAACATGTGACAAAAATGGGATAGTTAGTTGGCGACCTAAACGTCGTAACTACAGCTTGAAAAAGTTGTAGTTACGACGTTCAAGTCGCCAAACCAACAAAAAAGGTTAATGGAAATGGCGACCAAAGTCGGAGTTCAAAACTCATTTCTGGTCTAAATGAATAATTTCATTGATCGACTGGTTATTTGATTGACAATCGCGATTGGTCAATTAGAATAACATTCATCTATTATGGAAGCCGTGCGATAAGGCAGTTCGTGAACCTAAATTTCAACTCGCGATTGCCGTCTACGGAATTTCGCTAATTAACCCATTACCACACCACAAAATTTTGGACTGGTCCAATTTAAGAAAAGAGGATTTAATGGCCCTAAATTGCTCACCTGAGAATGATCTCTCGAAGGTTGATACGGCCACTCTGCAATGCCTACACTTTTTTTGCGAAAATTTCATGAACAAGTTTTGAATAGGGTCACCCAAGGAATATTTCTGGACTAGTTTAGTCCAAAATTGCCCAGTGGTTTAGGAGGAATAGAATTGTAAAGAATTATGATTTCCCTAAGTCTGATGAGCCCAGCCTTGCCATGCCCACTTTTTAGCGAAGAAATACGTGACGCACAACTTTGGAAAAAGGTCACCCAAGGAACATTCCTGCAAATTTTTGTCCAAATTAGCCTAATGGTAAAGAAGGAGATGATATTCAAAGAATTATTTCATGATTTCTCTGAGTCTGAAAAGCCCGCCTTGCCACGCCCGATTTTTTTTTATTATATTTTTTTTTTCAAAACTAATCAGCAAATTTGGATAAGGGTCAGCTCAGGAACCTTACTTGCCAAGTTTTGTCCAAATTGGCCTGATGGTAAAGGAATACAAGATTTTTTATAGAAATATCTTAAAGTTAAATTAGCCCAGCCCTGTCACGCCCCCTTTTTGCGAAACAAAATTTCCAGGAGAAGTTTTGAAAAGGGTCACCAAAGGAACAAGCCTTCAAAGTTTGGGTGAAATTGGGCTTTTGGTTTAAGAGCAGAAGGTTTTTAAAGAAATATTTCATGAACAAGTTTCGACAAATTTTGTCAAAATTTGCCCAATTGTTAAGGACGAGAATATTTTTAATGAAATATTTCATAATTTTTCTAGGTCTAATAAGCCCCGCCCTGTCGCGCCCCTACTTTTTTGGCGAATCAAATTTCACGAACAAGTTTTGAAAAGGGTAACACAATGAACATTCCTGACAAGTTTGGTTGAAATTGGTCTAATGGTTAAAGAGGAGAAGTTTTTTACAGATTTTTTGATGGACATGGGAAGACGCACAACGGACACAGCGTGATCACAAAAGCTCAACTTGGGCATATAATGCTCAGGTGAGCTAAAAGGAGTAAGGACGACAATTTTTAGTAAACGAAATTTTATTTATTTTTTATCTATTTATTCATTTTTTTTGTCGTTTCGGGAAAAAAATAGTGGATAATGAAGAATTCTATTGTTTTAAGTAATTTCTTCATTTTCAACAAATATTGTTTAAAGTCTTTTATACTTGGGTGCTAAAGTGGGATTATGTGGAAATGACTTAATTTTAAACTCAAGACCTCCCAAAAGGCTGTAGTATTTCTATGATATCTTTGAAAGTACAGTGCACAATTTAGGCTGCAACCAGACTCTTTATATACATATCAACATATGAATATTAACACAGTTTACCACATATACACCAAGAGGGCTTGTTCGGCCGGAAGCAATCTCCGGATTTTAAATAACTGAGTGGTTTCAGAGGGCGAGACGTTTCAAGCAAATAAGGGTTTATTTTTTTCCTATATGATATTTTCAATGAGATTTTGTATTATCAATTTTCTGAAACATTTAAATAATATTTACCGTTTATTTTTCTCATGACCATTTTCCTCGTGTTGCTGAGATCGAAGACTTTATTTATCCGTCCCCGAACCCGTCTATCTTTCCCCCACTCCAATAATAAGCGGTTATCAGCATCAAGGATGAGTCTGGCTTCCACTTTGTGGTCCCAACCATTTGAAGTTTGCTTACTGAACTGACCTGCAATATACAACCGGTCTTGCTTGATTAAATAATATTCTTAGCGACTTTTTGTCCAAAGCAGTGAGTTTGAAATACACGTATCTTTATCTTGAATAAAATTAAGACCGCTCATTGTATAAGTGGCACAATCTAGAAAAGTATCGACCAATCAGCCTGCGTGGACTGGGCACGCTTGAGAGGATCCAAGTTTTTCGCAAACAATTCCGAATCTAGGATTTTAAGTTTATTTCATTTTACATTGCTTTTGAAAAAACAATCTTGATCAATTTCTGCGGATCTAACATCTCAAATATTAATTAAAAAATAAATAACAGATCGTGTCTGTCAATCATAGAATCGGTTGGCCGATCAGAATTTCATTTAGAACGGAAGTAAACTTTGAATTCCGGCATTCGCCGATATTCATGTGAAGCAATTATGATAGCTTGGAGACATAAAAATTATTTCACACGTGAAATACGTGGCACCTGAAGGCGTCATCAGTGGGTTTTGTCCCGTGTAGATGAAGAATAGTAGTACGGGATGAACGAAAGTAGTGCCAAATCTACCAAAACAGTTGCTTTTATCATTTTAATAATTTTACTGGTTTCGGTGAAATTATCGAGTGATTATCCACCGAGAACTCAGTGTTATCCACCGAAAAGCGTCAAAGAATATCCGATTGTCTGAAAACACGTTTGGTCAGAACCTACCTACAAAGCAAACACTTAGAACTCAGGCTGATCTGAACCTTTGGTTTGAACTCGTGTCAATGTTGTTGAAATGTCACGGATATGCTCATATTAATTCTTTGTCAGGCGCGCAAAATGTCGTAACTACAGCTTGAATAATGCTGTAGTTACGATATTTTGCTCGCCCATCCTCGAACAGCTAAATGTGTGAAACGGATAGTGCATCAAACTCAGAATTTCAGGCAACAAATCATAACTGGGTATGAATTGAAAAGAGTTTCTTTTTTTTGTGTGTAAAGTTTCGCGGAAAGGAGCAAAATTTCCTATTCAGTGTAGCACACCCTATGTTTGGTCTGATTTAATGCATTGGGGTCGTTTGAAGCGTAAACCATTTTCGCCGAAACCTACTCGAAAGTTAAACGTTCGTAGCCCTTAGCTTTACTGCATAAGGGAAAGCCTTATATCTGAACGTCTTATCAATTGAACAATCTGAGTATTTAGTTGCGCATTGTTTGTTAGTGTTGTTGTTGTTGTTGGTGGTGGTGGTGGTGGTGGCGTCATGAATGTTCTTTTACTCCGAACCTTAACAAAATTGGGCCCTCGGATAAGCCCAAAATAGTGTAGTAAAAGGATTAATAATAATATCGTAGGCAGGATATAAAATTTAAAGTCTTGATAATACCTGATATCAAAATATCTTTTATCTTCACAAACATCCCATCTTCCGTGTCTGATAACTGGCCTTTGTTGCTTGTCAAACTTCCATGGGCCCCAAAACCCTTAGTCAAATTCTCGTTGTTCTTTACAGGGCGGTCCTCTGAAACGAGACATTGGTAATTGTATACTAACCGAGTACTGTAAACTCCGCTTATCGTGATATATCGCTTATATTGATGTTGCTATCAGGGTATCTACTTTACCGTGGAAAAACAGTAATCAGTTAAAACGATAATTTCATATAAGGCGGCATTTTACGATCTAGTAAGAATCGTTTGTTAAAGGTCTGGGCTGGTGGACTCGTATGCGTCAAACAGTCTAATTTACACGTCTGAAAATTTAATTGTTGGCCCAGACATTTGTATATCTCGTCCAATCAGAGCCTTCGTTATGAAACTCAAAAACTAAGACAAAGAAATTTCCTTTGATACTTCTTTCTTTCAATCATACGTTCAACATAATACTTTAGTCAATTGGAAAATTAAAGATTACTAGGAAGGTTATTTCAATTATTTTTCGATATTTTTTCATTTATTTTTCGATATTTCACTTGAAACACCAACTTATTTGAGATTTAATTCTTTACTGTAAAGTGGAGGCCTATAAAAGCAGTTTTCCCTACGCAAAATTAGGAACTCCATCAGCGGTTTTTGACGTTCAAAGCTGTTAATCGGACTCAAGATGGTCTACCCAAAAAAAGAAATTTGAAGCATCGGAAAATTTCGGATAAATCCGTACCTTTTGGTTTGCTAATGGGGATATAGTAAAATGACGTAGCAAATACGTCATTATAGAAATTTTAGTGAAAAACCGAAATGTCAAGAATCCAACGTCGTGTCGATTCGAAAATAGTTCATTACGGATAAACTATCTTAGCTGACAAATCGCCGGCCCCGCCCACTGATTCCCTAGGCCCCGCCCATTAACTCCGACAGGAAGTTCCGCTTCGATTTTTAACGGCGTTATTTAGCAAAATTTATCCCAAAATGAATAAGCTGAATTTACGACGTTTATTCGAACAAACAAAGAAGGTAAACAAAAATGGCGAACAATTTCGGAGTTGAACGCTCGGGTCGGGCTGAATAAATGATTTGATTGATCTGTTGATTCCTTGAATGACTGTCGCCATTGGTCAATTTATCCTACTAAGCCCGTAGTTCTAAATCGTGGGGTGACCGTACGGAGACCTAAAGTGTCCTTGAGATTATCTAACGATTATACGGGTGGCATAGAGCTTAAAACTCTTCCAACAAAACACGCATGGCCGCAGTCCGTGGAGACGCCATAAGCAGGTTTCGCAAGGTCGCCGAAGGGTGACTGTGCGATATTTGGGCTTTTAAGTATTACGCGGTCTTTGTTAAGTCGCCATCCGCAGATCTAACGGCAGCTGTGCGCCCTTCGAAAAAACTAATTATCACATTATATGGTTACTTTATGGACTCGCTTGCTATGATATCATACTGCACATATGTGCAGCCTGATCTTGGTCTATACATTCTGCCAAAACAGGAATATTTCGAGTTCAGCATAACAAGAGCTAATACCCACCTTTTATACCAGATCCGATGACGTACTTTGGAGCCATTTCCTTTCCTTTCTTCGTTTGTTTAGAAAATCCAACCTTGACAGCTCTCTTCAGCTTGAGTTTTCTCTTTTTCTTTTTCTTCTGCAAAGGGTTTTCAAACTGCATTGCATGTAAGGTTTCTTTGATATCTTTGATTGATTTAGTTGATTCTTCAATCGCCTGATTTGCTAAAGATAACAATATATTTGCAAATGCATACCCAAAGCGACCACATATCTCTGAGTTATAGCCAAGTTGAAACTTTATCCAGTCTTGCTTTAAGTTATACTGCACATATAAAAATGTTTCTCTATTTGGCCTTGCGTGTAGTATTCGTCGTAACTTAAATGCTTTCCTTCCCACGGACTCTCCAGCTAAACCAGTCATATCGTTCATAGCAAGAAAGTGACGGTTCACGTTTTCCCGCATTTCAGTTGATTTAATATTTTGTAGAATGAGAGAGCTTGGATAAGCTCCATTTTTAGTCGTAGTTGATAGCTGGGCACTGTTGGGTTTGATAAAGTCTGCTAGTGTTTCCTCTTCATTTATTTTGGCAATAATAGGGATATAATTAACACACCTTGTTAAAACATTGTTTAATTCAGGAACATGATATCTCATGTCGGCAGCAGTTCCGACCGTCACCAATGTCGCTCCTGATCCAAAGTATAGATACAGCTGGTATAAAGACATCATAAATTCGTAGAGACTGATACCCTGTTTCGCGATGTACTTTTTTATCTGTGAAACCGTGGCTGACGGAACAATTATGTCTTCGCTTTGACAAAAATTTGAATCTATTTCTTGCAGACCTGTTCCAAAGGTGACAGGTCTTGGATTACAGTCCACGTAGTTTTCCCAGTATTTCTTGAGTTCGTGCATTCTTGGTAGAATAGATCTTTTGACTACTGCAGGAACATCCACATCGGGTCCTTTAGCTGGAAGCTCTTTCTTGTTTACAACTGCTTCAAGCGTTTTCCCAATATCTCTACAAAATATTGTCAGACCTCTGAGATCAATGGCCAATTTGTGAACTATCAATCTTACTCCGGCCTTTTTAATGCTGTCTGCAACTTGCAATGCTATCGGTAGAGAACCGTTAATGTCGAATATGATATCTTCACGGACGTCATATTTCTGACTTTTATCGAATTCCTTCATAGTGATTCTTGTAACGTTCACCGGTGGATCATCCTCTGGCGAATTGTCAACTGCTATGTCTTTACTTTGAAGAAATGAATATCTTCGTAGAAAACCTGGATTTAGTTTCAGAGCATGTATAAAAATCTTTCTCCAAGTAAGAAGCGGTAGTTTGCAGCCAGATACCTCAATATCGAGGACAAAAAGAAAATATGGATTATGCTTATGCTCCCTACACTTATCAAGTATGTCCTTTTGCATAAATGTGATGTCCCTTGACTCAAAAATACTTTTGAATTCTGACAGGTCATCTGATTTGCCGTTCTCCATTCCACCTTCAGTGGCATTGCTTCCAAAATTTTGTAATACGTTTTCTGCAATAGTTGCAATAGACGCATCCTCTGAAAGAAGAGTCACCACCTGTTCTCGAACTCCAAATGTATCAAATATTGCATTTGATAAACTCATTGCAGCCATTGAATCTATTCCAATATCTGTAAGCCGAGTGTCATCGCCTAGTGAATCTTCTTCCGTGACAAGAACTAACTGTATTATTTCTTTAAGCACACTTTTAACCTTCCCTCTCTTTTGTTCTTCGTTTAATTCATTGAACTCATCGAGGTCCAAACGAATTTGCCGACTCAGCATTTTTGAACTTGCTTTCACCGTTTGAAATTCGTCAAATTTAACGGATTGCATTGCGAATGATGGGTTTGAAAGAAGCTTATCCCACTCCATGTCCGCAAATACAACATTTGTTTTATCCTGCACAAGGACATTGGTGAAACATTCACGTAATTTATCTTTTGATAACAGATTAAACCCCTTTTCTCTCAGTTTTGATTTCAGTTCGTCTGTTTCAGCTGCCATCCCAACTTCCAATGCACCCCAATTGATACTTTGGCCGGGTAAACCTAACGAACGCCTGTAAAGGGCGAAGGCATCCAGGAAACTATTTGCAGCGGCATAATTACACTGTCCAGGGTTGCCAAGCACTGAAGCAATCGATGAATGAATGACAAAATAATCCAAGGAGAGATTCAATGAGGCAAGGTGTAAATTCCACGCACCTTGTACTTTAGGTTTCATCACCTTAGCAACCTTTTCGTCGTCAAGATTCTGCAATATTGAATCTGAAGTTATACCTGCTCCATGGAATATTCCTCTTATTGGTTTTGTTGGCAAATATTGGCTGATTCTGTTGAAAACAACTTGAAGGGCCTCTAAATTGCATATATCTACCGGTAGTGGTATAATACGACATTCGTGTTCATTCTCGATTTGTTTAATCTTCTCTTTGACAGAATCTGTGGGTGCTCTCCGTGACATAGTTATTAAAACCTTCGCCCCTGTTGCAGCCATACTTTGAAGGAGCTCCCAACCCAGTCCGGATAAACCGCCTATAATGATGTATGACGCATCTGAACGGAACAGACAATTTTTGGTTATATAACATTTCAGAGACTGATTTTCAATGTCTTTTTTCAATTCAAATTTTTGCATGGGTAAATTTAATAAGAAACTATTTCCCTCATATACCTTAAAATCCACACGATAATCAAGCAGGCAGCATTTTATCATGGGCATTGCCTCAACAATACTTCTAGAACTGAAGATGTCCATTGTTGAAATAATTTCAATTATGATGTCCTGATAGTTGTGTTTGATCCATAACAATAGCTGTTCAGGCATGAAAATACCTAGCGTAACTACCTTTTTCAAGTGAGGAAAGGATTTGACTATACAGATCCAGGAATCAACGGAAACTGTTGTTGCTATGACCAAAGAGTCATCTTTAAATAATGTTCCATCCCTCTCGATATCTTTTTTGGTAACACATCGCACATTGCATCTCCTCTTTTGCATCAGGACTTTGATTAGCTTCTCACCGACATCTTCAGCTTCGTTTTGTTTTAACACTGCAATGTCTTTTCTATTTTCAGTTGCTAAAACAATACGCACCATTACATTCATCAACATAAGGATACCGCTTTGATAGAATGGGCAATCGTCTTTGTCAAGCACACAAGCTTTTGGAATGTTTACACATGTAGAAGCCTTCGCCGGATAAAGAAAAAAGACTTCTGTCTCGGAATTTTCCGTCTTCCCTTTACCTTCGAGAATAACAAGTTGAGCATTTATGTCATTCTGTAGAATTTGACCAGATTTAACTGAACCACTCACAAAAGGAACATAAATGGACTTGTCATGAAAAGTGAATGATTCGACTGTCACTTGCTCAAAACCGCATTCGGGTTTTATATTTTCCGAGATCAACAAATAAGGTTTTGAAACAGAACTAAATGAGCTTGTATGGACAGAAAGAAAATCGCCTTGCTTCACTGATATTTCTCGACTATTTTTTCTCGAATCCTTACAGGACGTCAAAGTAGATTGAAATACTCTTGAACCTGAGATACCATACTCAAAAACATTCGGGTTATTGGAAGAGATAACATTTAGAAATATAGAAATGTCAATATTATTTGGATCTATATCAATCAGCCTCACTTTTCCGTAAAATCCTTCATGTATAGCAGACCGAACCATACCCCATAACTCTGATCCCGTGTGATTAATGATTTCCCTGTTTGGACACGATTTTGTATTTTCAGTGACAATAGTGATTGGAATATCATCAGCTACTGTATTATTGGACATCAACAACCTTTGTACATGTGAGAATCTTTTCACTGATTGATTAACTACACTGTTCCCATTAATATTACCAGATCTTTCGGATACATGGTAAATTATACACTGATTACTATTACGCTCTCCGTTGTGTAGTACTTTGTCGTTTAATCCTAAGTCCATGACGCTAGTGATCCCTTTCAATTTATTAATCCATTGTACATCTGGGTTATCTGACAGTAATATTATACGACTTAGCTCAACTTTATTTGCCGTTGATAGGTCTTGCTCTGCCCATTTTAATTCAAATTCAGAAGATTTGTCTTCCATTGTACTTTCTCTTGAAATAACTCTTGTATAGAAATTTTCTAGCTCTGCTATAACTGTCCCATTTGTTGTCATCAATATGGCATTGTAGTGGATTGAATTAACAGTTCGTTTAACTTCCTCGGCGAACCCGAACATAATCTGTTCTAGAGCTCTGTTTAGAACTACAGAATCGACGCCTTTTGGTACAGCAAATACATCGTTTCTTGAACTAGCATCCATCTCACCAACGATGACTCCGAACATTTGTAAAATGGAGTCAATGACAGAGGGATGAAAATGTGTCTTCAAAAGTTCCTTATTGAAAAAATCAGGCAGTTTGACTTCAGCTAAACATGCCTTAGCAGATTCAGAAACCCAGGCTTGCTGGATGAGACTTAGGCTTTCCCCATATCTGAAATTGTATTGTTCAAGTGCCGCGTAACATTCTGTTTTGCTCCTGTGAGTAATACACAATGCTTTAAGATAACCGATGTCTTGGTCGATGTGTCCAATTTTCGTTCTTGGAGTTACTGAACCACTGGCAAGAATTGCGTCGCCATCTTTTACATCAAATCGAATAAAGTCATGATCATCTCGAGTATCGACTTTAACTAGCAATTCTGTTTGTCGACCTTTAGGTGGAGAGAACGTTTTAACAAAACTGAACCCTACTGAGAGTCGATTGACTGGTACTAACAAAAGTTCAGAGCCAATATGAAACCCTGCTTCAATATATGTTGCTCCAGGGACAATTATGTTGTCTGACAGAAAATGTTCGAAGACAAAAGGTGTTGATTCCTCATCCAGTAGAATTTTAAATGTGGTTTCATTATCACCTCTTGATGTTTGCACGTACATATGACTAGCAGAAGAAGTAGTTGAGCCTGCCAAATACACCTTTGCTTTGTTAGGTATGTATGTATCTCCTGTTTTATTGAATGCGTACCGCGGTATTCGAGTAATTAGAGAAGCAATATCACTATCAAATCCGCATGAGCTTATATCTATTCCAATCTCAAACAGTTTAGCTAGAGATCCATACAAACTTTGGATTTCTTTGTTAACTGTCAAAGATGGGATCGTTGTAACCCGCTCCATGGTTTCAAAGATATTTGCAATGTGTGCTTTTAGGACAGGTCTAGGTCCTATCTCAAGATAAACGTTATACATGTCTTCTTCAAACGCATTTTTTATACCTTGCATAAACTGTACTGGTTGTCTAATGTTCATTGCCCAATAATTACCGGTCGTAAGTTCCTCGGGTATGGCTAATGTTCCAGTGACAGTTGATATTAATTGTACACTGTCACTTTTAACATTATCTTTTGAATATATCCGATTAAAAGAGTCGTCAATTTTTGTCCTTATTTCATCCAAGCATCCTTCAAGGAAATGTGAGTGATAAGCACACTTAACCCTGAGCTCTCGTATAAACAGACTTGAATTTCTTTCATCATTTTTCATGTTTTCTGCCAACAGTTTCAAATCATCCTTAGATCCAGAGAGCGTACACGCAGTTGGACTACTGTAAACAGCAACACATACTTTGTCTTCAAACTTATTGCACATTTCCTCTACACGGTTTATATCGATATTTCCAACCACTGTCATGGATCCTTCAGATTGCTTTGACAAGATTAAGGATCTATAGTAGATGACATTTACCGCTGCCTCAAGAGATAAGCAATTAGCTGTGTAAGCTGCTGCCACCTCACCAACAGATTGTCCAATTATCTTGTCTGGTACGACTCCAAAAGATTTCCATACCTCTGTTATTGCGACTTGGACAGAAAAGATGGCAATGTGGTTAATAAAAGGGTCATCGTAATTTGTATCTGATTTAAACTTTTCGGCAATACTCCATCCTGTCAATGGTTCCAGATATTTATCGATTTGATATACAGTTTCTCTAAATACCCTAGAGCGTTCCATAAGTTCCATACACATTCCTGTCCAAGTTGTTCCCACTCCACAGAACACGAACACAATGTTGTGTTTCTTCTTTGGCGATATTTCAACTACTTTGTCAGCTTTGGTTTTACATTCTTTTTGAATTTCAGCTTTCGTGTTTCCAAAGACAAAGGTTCTGTACGGAAAGATATCACGCTTTCGAAAGGAGGTCACCATCAAGTTTTGGCAAGGGGAGTCTATTTCATCGAGATCGTCATGAAAATTCAATAGGTTTTGCTTCAACGCCTCTTGGTCTATACCAGATATGCAGACCGGAAAGGGTCCAGTTTCCCCGGAAGTTGTCTTTGCTACGGAATACCCATTCAACGAAATAATGGCATGAGTATTTGATCCCCCGAAGCCAAATGAATTTAGACAAGCATGTCGCTCATTATTCTGGCTTAAGGGCCAAGGCGCACCAAGAGTAGAAATTTGCAGTCCGTATTCAGAAAGCTTTATCTTTTTATTCAGATTACTTTTGTCTGGATTAACATGCAGAGAAGGCACAAACTGACCGTTGGTCATCATGAGTATAACTTTCAATAAACCGGCTATTCCAGCAGCGGACTCCGTATGTCCAATGTTTGATTTAACAGATCCCACTGGTAAATCGTCCACCTGTCCATTTCTTGCTGATGAAAAAAACTGTCCAAGCGCGTTCAATTCAGTTGGATCTCCAATCGGGGTACCAGTACCTATAAAAAGTACGTATAAGAAAGTAAATTCGAGTCTTGGAGACGCGTTTCAAGCCATTACACGTGTGCGCAAAGTAAAGACTCAGATCAGCATGTGCATCCGATCTCTGAGTCTTTACTATACGCTCTATAGATAGATTTTGACCCAAAGCTTCTTCAGACGATCAGTGAATATGCTAATTGGCCTTAGTGGCTGTCCAGGATGCTTCATGGTTGTACTTATGATATAGAAGAAGATTAAACTGTGAAGGGGGGGGGTATTCACGGCTGTATTCAAATAAGGAAACTTCTCGAGAGACAAGTAGCTATATGTATATACATATACAAAGTCGAACCATTTAGGGTCCTTTTCTTTGATTGGATAGGCTTTGTCTACAAGCTAAGAACGTTACATTTTTGGCAGCGTTGGGATTACCGGGGTTTCCTTGCCTACCGATCTCCTAAGACTCGGGGCGAGTCTTCTCGGGGGGGGGGGGATTAATATGACGGTGTCAGGGGAGGTTATTTGTAGTTGAGTGCAAATTAGGAAACCTCCGGAGAGACAAGTAACTATTTGTAGTTAGATATGGACAAAGTCCTTAGGGTTAAGGATCCTTTACTCTCAATGGATAGGCTTGGTCTATAAGCTCTTCACGTGACAAAACATTGACTTTATAAATAACTTTTGAATTCTATGTTACTTATCATAAGGGTTGTTAAGTATCAACTCTTTCCGTATATTAATGGTTTTCATGATCTGTGATAGTTGTATCAATGAAATGATAGCGAACGAAAAGAAACCACTTGTTACTATTTCATACTAAAATTTCTTTTGTAAATCGTGCTAACCGCTTTTAATGTCCTTCAAGATAAAAAAAATGAAAAAACATAGTGGATAATGAATAAAATAAGCAATTTCTTCAGCTCCCACTATGTTTACTATCCAGACAGACAAAGTAGGCCCATTTTAAAATCAACCTACTTTTTATGTGATTTCCTTCATTTTAGATAATTCTAAAAGTTTGCTTTCCGGTAATAATTTGTGATTTATTGCCGATTAATATACACACGAGGCAAGTCAAACAACAAGCAAAAACTGAATTTGAAATCTGGATATTTTACAGAATTTCGTTTTCATTTTTGATGATAAAGCAGGTTACATGTCTTTTACAAGTTTGAAAACAAAGTTTTTAATAAGCACTGAAGGTCAATAATGACTTCCAAATTACCGTCTATAACAATATTGAGTGACGTCATCATTTACGTGACAAGTGATTAGACGGTAGACTTTATTGTCACTTAGTTTTTAAGTCACGTACATTTACCAAGTCAAATATAATAATTTATTTTATCAAAAAAATATTGAGAATGGAACAGATTTCTACCACGGGCCTTCATAAACAGTTAACCCTGTTTTCAGCTGTCACTTAAAGGATCAGCAAGCAAACAGTTGTTCAAATACATGGTCGACCTATAGATTTATCACCACCCATATTGTAAAAGAGAATATTTTTGTGGCACATGTATTAGATATATGAAGGGTCCATGGCAACGCTCACTGAACTGGAATTTGGCAGATTGACGCGGTTAAAAAACATAATTATTTGCCAAAATTTGGTAAAATATGTGCCCAGGAACACAATATAAAAATCTCTCCTTGGTTGGCAACCTAAACGTCGTAACTACGTCGTTATAAGCTGCAGTTACGGCTGTTACGTCGCCAAACCAATTAAAGAGTTTCAAATTAATGACGGAGCTCAAAGTTCTCTTTCGGGTTAGATGAATAATTCGGTTGGTCATTCGATTTTTTGATTGACAGCCGCTATCCATAAATCCGTTCGTAATGTACATGTTTGCGTCATATTCATTTCTTCAAACGTCCTCAAGCACATTTGAGCCTGTGCGTGACATTCCCCTGAAGCTTTGGGTCAGTATCTTTCTACAGAGCGCAGAGTGAATACTCTGATCAGACTGTGCAGATGCACAGGCTGATCTGGGTCTTTACTTGCTGCACATGAGTAATGGTTGGAAACGTTACGCACGCACTCATTTCTGATATAGTTTCATCCATTTCTGGAGCAAATACGCACATTTAAGAAAGAAGAATGGAATCCTTAATGAAAATTGTCGATAAACAGAAGTGGACCCTCGAGAAAGATCTATAAATTTGATTGCTTTAACTATATTTCCATTATCGTTTACTAATTCTAAATGACAAAAAAAAAAGAAAAAAAAAAGATTTCTTACCATGTGCCTCTATGTACTGTATTTCAGATGGGTTGAATTTGTATTTCTCATACACTCGTTTTAGGAGTTTTAACTGTTGTTCCCCGGATGGGGCCGTGATAGGTTTAGCCGTACACCCGTCCTGGTTACTTCCGGTTTTTATGGTCGCCCATATCTTGTTACCATCTCGTAAAGCCTGAAATAGACTGAATCTATAGTGACTCCTTCCGTCTAATAATAATCAAAAGTCTGTGATTATCCATGTACAGACGACACGATATTAGACTGGACCAAATTGAAAGCAAACGACGATACTAAAGCGTATTAATAGTAGTATTATTTTTTAGTAAACATTGTGTAAAATGAAGAAATTGCTTGATACACAACGTTTTCCAATTTATTTTTCTTAGAGGGCGTCCAAATGCGTGTGGGCTTGGCATAATTTATAAATCTATACACATTAATTGTTTTAGTACAAATGTATAAGGTTGATTCATCTGTTATTAAGTGAACAATAAATGCTATATTTTCACGTCAAGTGAGTCAATCCTTTGCTGTTAACCATAGTTATTCACGAAACGAAAGATTTATCGATGATGATAGTTCCATTCTTTTTTACTGAAAAACGAAAAAGGAAGGGAATATTTGCGGACAAATTCATTTATAACCGCATTATTTCTTAGGTAAATTAGATGGCAGTTTGGTCAGAGTTCAGGAAATAATTGTAAAAAATAAGGACATTATTTCTGACAAGCAATTTCAATATCGCAAACATCGTTTTTTAGCACAAAGGGCGGAAATTTTCAAATATCGTTCAATCGAAGCGGATTTATACATAAGTGTGATTAGGTTTTTCGGTTCATACCTCAATGACAAGAGGACCATGATGGTCCTATATCGCTCCCCCGAAGATGATGGCTCAAGGCTTTATGATATGATATACAAAACATCAAAGCCCTACACCTTATCATTTTAGAGAAGAAGATTTTTTAAAGATTTTCTCCTTTAATCCTAGGTACAGAGAACATCCAACCATATTGAGCTAATTTCAAGAGTACGATAATTCTTTGAAAAACTTAAGTAGAGGGTCAATAGGCATTAACACATACCAAATATGAAAGCTCTAGGCCTAATTGCTTAGAAGAAGAACATTTTCTATGATATCCTTCATTATTTCTTACTGGGAGTGCATATAAAATGGCTTATACAGTCATTCTATGAAGTATTTTAGTACATGGTCAACAGTTTTTATTACTTACCAAATGTAAAATCTCTAGGCCAAATGGTTTTGGAGAAGATTTTTTTTAAATTTTTCCTTCTTTAATTCTATGTAAAATCTGGAATCGCACAGAAAAGGGCTAACTTTCATTATACGGTAATTCTTTGAAGTATTTTGGTAGAGGGCCAATAGATGATGATTTCTACAAAATATCAAAGCTCTAGGCCTAATAGTTTGGGAGGAGAATTTTTTTTAAAACTTTTCCTTCTTTAATTCTATGTAAAATCTGGGATCGCACAGAAATAGGCGAACTTTCAGAATACGGTAATTCTTTGAAGTATTTTGGTAGAGGGCCAATAGATGATGATTTCTACAAAATATCAAAGCTCTAGGCCTAATAGTTTGGGAGGACATTTTTTTAAAGGTTTTCCTTCTTTTTTTCTATGTAAAATCAGGGATCGCACAGAAAACGGCTAGTTCAGAATACGGTAATTCTTTGAAGTATTTTGGTAGAGGGCCAATAGATGATGATTTCTACAAAATATCAAAGCTCTAGGCCTAATAGTTTGGGAGGACATTTTTTTAAAGGTTTTCCTTCTTTTTTTCTATGTAAAATCAGGGATCGCACAGAAAACGGCTAGTTCAGAATATGGTAATTCTTTGAAGTATTTTAGTAGAGGGTCACCAGATAATGATTTTACAAAAAACCAAAGTTCTATGCCTTTTGGTTTGGGAGATGATTTTTAAAGATTTCTTTCTTTATTTCTTTGTAAAATCAAGGATCGCACAGAAAAGGGCTAATTTTCAGAATACAGTAATTCTTTTAAGTATTTGGGTAGAGGCCAATAGATAATTATTTATACCAAATATCAAAGCTCTAGGCCTTGTGGTTTTGGAGAAGAAGATCTTTAAAGTTTTCCTTCTTTATTTCTATGTAAAATCAGGGATCGCACAGAAATAGGCTTATTTTCAGAATATGATAAATCTTTGAAGTATTTTTGTAGAGGGATGATGATCCGTACTTAATATCAAAGCTCTAGGCCTTATGGCTTGGGAGGAGAAGATTTTTTTAAAGTTTTTTCCCTCTGTTGCTATGGTAACCAGAGTTCCTCATTGATTTCAATTCTTTGACGTTTTTTTGAAAAAGCATGACCTAAAGATCATTTGTTGTGAAGTTTGGTTGAAATAACAAAGTTCGTTAATGAGGAGAATATTTTTTTGTAATTGTGAATGGACGGGCGGACAGATGTACGGACGGACAGACGGACGGACGGACGCTGGACGATGACTGATCACATCGTGCTCAGTTGAGCTAAACACAAAAAATATTCTACTCATTTCTTATAATTTAATAACATCGAGCGAAAAGAGCAAAAACTTCACAAAGTTTGATACTTTTTTGTATGGGACTATTTTGTGCGGAATCAGACAAAATTACTGCGTGCTCAAAATTTTGTTCATGGAGTTATGATTTTTTTTTCGACCAATCAGAACGCCCGTTTTTGATAGACGAAACTAAAAATTAAATAGTATTATCTATTCTAAACAGAAATTCCGAACTTACCGCCTTCAAACCTTTCAGGATCACGATTCCACAACCCTCTCCACGAGCGTAACCATCCGCGGTCTCACAGAATGATTGACATTGTCCGGTGGCTGACATCATCCGGGCTTTACAGAGAGCCACATAAATATCGGGGGACATTATACTATTGACGCCACCGCAAATCATCATATCGCAGTCACCTAAAATATGAAAAAGTGGATCTATGGGTCTCGTAGGCATAACATTTCTGAAGAAAAGGAATCCTTATATGCTCAATAAAATGTCAGCAGAGGTCACGAGCCCGCTATGAAAAGCGTTGGTTAACACCAGAAATCGAATTATTTTATATTGGTAACAAGTGTCGCACAGAGTTTGTTTGTCTGCTTGTCTTTTATTTTTTTTTTATTTCTTATATTTTATTTTTTATTTTTTATTCATTTATTTGTTGTTGTTGTTGTTATTGTTTCGTTTTTTGTTTTGTTTTGTTTTGTTTTTTGTTTTGTTGTGTTTTTTTTGTTTTGTGTTGTTTGTTTGTTTGTTTGTTTGTTTGTAATGGATGTAGGGAATGTTTGAATATAACCTTCGGCGCTGAGTTAAATGAATCCGTAGAATAATTTTGATATTACACTCGTGTTATAGCTATACAAATGGGTTAACGCCTATAGTAGCGCTGTTTGTACCGTCAAGATATCATTTTTCAAACGGCGATGTGTATTTTCCGGAATTCCATAAGTTTCAAATTTCGAAAATTTAACGAAGTACCTCAAAAATCAAACTAGAAGCTTTCAAATACTTGATTTATCGAACCTGTTACTGAAACCCATTTAAGCTCGTATTTTATCTGTTTGAGCTGCAGATGACGTGTTTGAAAAGATCGGTATTTCTTGACCATTTATTGAATATCTTTTGTTTATCAAAGATTTTAATGTGGTGTTTTGATACAAATTTCCAAATGACGCTTTCCAAATAACGGATCGCTGACCACGCCCACGTACCTCCGACAGGAAGTTCGGCTTAGTTATTAAACGTCGTTATTTTTCAATATTTATGGCTAACCAAAACGTATGTGGTTTGTTGGCGATCTAAACGTCGTTACAATACTTGGAGTAAACTTTAGCTTTTATAAGCTGTAGTCACCACAATTTAGTCTTAAAATCAATAAAAAATGGTTCACATAAAAGTCAACCAAAGTCGGCGTTTAAAAGACGTTTAAAGTTCAATTAACCAATCGCGTCTGTCAATGAAATAACCGGTCGACCAATGAAATCATTCATAGAGAATAGACATGAATTTTTATCTCCTACATTATCCGCCATTTTCACCATTTACCTTTCTCGTTGGTTTTTCGACTCAATCAAGCTGTAGTCTCGACGTTTGGGTCGCAAACCAACTGCTCTATTTTTTTGTTACAAACTGCTGGCCATAATGTTTTCAAAATAACGCAATTTAAAATCGAATCGGGTCTTCCTGTCGGAGTCAATGGGTTTGGCTAACGAAGTAAGAGCAATCGATTAGTCAATTCCGATCTAAATGTATGATTTTATTCGTCTTACTTTTGTTGTTGTTGTTGTTGTTGTTTAACCCATTCCAACACAGTGGAATTTTAGACTGGTCCAAATTGAAAGGAGCTGCAGATGACAATTTCAAGTTGATGGAATTTTAATTTTTTTCCATATTTGTGGATAGAAAACATTGTGGATTATGAAGAAATTTCTTCATTTTCCACAATGTTTTCCAAAGTTTTTTTGTTGAGGGGCGTAAAAAGGAGGGATCGAGTGGGAATAGGTTAATTAGAACCAATAATCCATCAATTGATTTACAAAAGGAATTCGACTTCGTTATGAATGGCATTAAACGACCAAAACGTTGTAACTATGTATACAGCTTGAAAAGGCTGTAGTTAAGACTTTTCAAGCGCAAAACCAACAAAAGTAAGTCACATAGATGTCGACAAATGTTGGAGTTCAACGTTCATTTCCGTTCTAAATAGATCCTTTCACTGATCAAGTGAATATTTGATTGACAATCGCTATTTGTCAGTTATGACATTTCTAAAAGTCAGTCATTCGGTAAAAGAATAACAGAGGATTTCCCCAAGAGACATACCTGTCCTGATAGCTTGACTAGCAAGATGTATAGCTACAAGTGCCGACGAGCATGCTGTATCTAACGTCAAACACGTTCCATGTAGGTTATATACGTAAGACACTCTCGCTGATATTACGCTCACTGACGTCCCTGTCGCGTTGTAACCGCCGATATCCTTAAGGTCGTCGTTGACAATGGCTTTATAGTCGTCGTTCATACAACCTGAAGATAAAGATATGAAACTACGACCCCCTCACGTCAATGGGTCGAAACCGTTCTAACTGAATAGAGAAATAGCTTTGTTATCTTACAATCATATCGTCGTTGTGCGAGAAAAATGACGTACTTACAGCTATTGTTTTAAAGCTGCAGTTACGTCATTTTGCTCCCGCACCGACGATATCTAAAATACACAAACTGCCCAGCTTATTATTTCTTAGATATTGTCGGGTAGTCGCCCTCCATAAGAAGAATTAAAGACATATCACCAGATATAGGAACACATGTCTGATCTTTAATTTACGAGGGTCGATTGAAAAGTCCGTGGCTTCAAAGGATTGTCGCCAATGGAAAATCATGAGGCATTGAACCAATTTGAGGGAAGAATGACCCGCGTTACAGCATGGTTAAGTATTTAGCCGAGATTTAGAGTGTCTTGGAAATGGTCCCGTCCTTACAGGCAACCACTATCATCTGAAAGGGCAGCATCGATGAAATCAATGATTTGATTTTGGCAGATCGGCGAAGTACACGCGGGTACATTCCTACTAAGGTCGTTATGTATCTTACAGGAATGAGACGAGTTCTTGCAATTATCCATAATGGCAATGTCTTCTGTCGTATTGGATATGGGTCCCAAATCTTCCGAGTGCTAAATAAAAACGGAATTGGTGAAACAAGACCAAGAAAAACATTGCCATGTTTCAGCGTTTTTTTTTTTTTTTTTTTTTTTTTTTTAATCAGTTTGTTACTGTTTATTAAACATGGGCTCACTACTTCGAACCTGAGAAAAAACAACGGTCAAAACAAGATCACCATCCCGCAAAACGGTCGTGTCTTGAAAGGTGATCTCCACAGTTTTCTGGGATGCAAAAGGCAGGCATATTATATTGGATTATATTGCACAAGGTCGTACTATAACTTAAGAGTTCTTATGCTGAAATCATTAGGCAGCTTCGTGAAAATACGAGGAGGAAAGTGTGGAGAACTGTCATTAGGTGTGCTCTGCCATCAGGACAATGCTCAAGCACAAAAGTCCATTGTTGCCATGGATACTATTCAGAAATGTAATTTCAATCTGGTTATACATCCTCCTTATTCACCTAGTTTAGCATCCTCCGACTATTACCTTTTCCATGAAGGAAAAAAAGAAATCGGCAACCGCCATTTTTGGCACAAATTATGACGTCAAATAAGCTGTTTGGGCATTTTTCAGGCACAATATGCAAAGTCTTTCATGGAATGTATCTAAATGTAAATTGGGAATATTATATTACGATATACAACATCATATATTTGCTATGAGCTGTGGAGGAAAATTTTGATATTTCACGAGACCGAATTGTACCGTAATCGTAACGTAACATTCCATTCATTATGTACCTACTTTTACTAAGCAAATTCAATAATCTATACAAAAAAATCTATAAAGGAAAAGAAATGGGCCATAAAAGGGGTACGATGCTCTAGTGAGCAAATGTACCATGAAAATTTGTGAGGGTGAAGGTTGAGTTAAAAGAAGCTAGACTTACATCTAGTGATTAATGTTATTATAAATATAGGTGACCCCCAAAACACCCCCAAAAAACTATCATAAACAACTAATGATATAACGACGGGGCGATGACGGATTCACGACAAGGCGAATGACCTTTTGTCGATACGAGTTCAAAACCTAGTAAATACAGCCTTTTCAAGCCTACGTTACATGGTTTTTACCACCCCTACGACGCTATATTGTTGTTTTTATTTGTACCTACTAATTCACCTTAAAAAATTTTCACTGCGCCAGGACAAAATTGTACTCGACAGAAAAAATCCGTACAGGATATTTATGACAATAACGTCATTGTTATTATTACTTATTGAAGTGTTGATCGTGGACAAGTTTCGTTATTAGATTCTCATCGCGTAGGAAAATTTGATATATCATGCGACCGTCGTGCTTGTGAAATACCAAAATTTTACCTTCGCGGCTCGAATCCAATACAAGGTTTTTGTATCATAGCTATAGATTAATATTTCTTATTATATACCTATAAATATTTCTAGTGAAATATATACATTTAACACAGACAAAATCGGCCACGTCAGAAAAACATCCGTATATAACAGTGTGTAAGGTAGACTAATATGACTTCATTTTCATTCAGTATGTGACGTCATAATGCAAATAAACTTAATCAAAAACCAGAACGGTATAGGAGAAGGAAAATACTAGTAGAAATACAGATCATTTTTATCATTTGATCAAATTCATTTAATAAAAAAAAAACAGGTATGTAATAAAATGAATTTTCCGTTACGATTCCTATACAACATCTTGTATTCTTCTCGAAAAGTCGTAAATACCGGAATGTAAACGCTGTAACGATTCAATTTCAAACAAAACGATATGTAACCGTTCATATAAATTTTGTATATGAAATTAGGAAAGTTTCTTGGTCTATTCCTGTATTTTTTTAACTCATTCCTACACGATGACGCTTTTTGACGCCAATTAAGAAAAGCAAATTGGAAAACATTGTGTAAATAAAGAAATTGCCTATATATAACCAAGAAAGTTGAAAAAAACCTAAAATTCCAAAAACTTTAAATCGTCGTCTGCAAGCCCTTTCAATTTGGACCAGTCTAAAGTTTTGCTGTCTGGTTATGGATTTAAGCTACCACACTTCAAAGTCATATAGACACAGCCTTATGCAACGAACTCGGAACACTTTACCATTAAAATTGTCTGTACTCGTTTAATTTAGTTCTTTTCCAGTATACCACTATCCTAAACCCATTCCAATACGACGCCTCCTTTTTACGCCCACGAAAGAATCTTAGGCTAACTATGTGGAAAATGAAGGAATTGCTTGTATCAAGCATTTTCTTCATTATCCACAATGTTTTCTATCCAAAAAGATGAAAAAAATAAAGTTCCGTCAACTTGAAATTGTCGTCTGCAGCTTCTTTCAATTTGGATCAGTCTGAAATTTTGTTGTGTGGGAATTGGTAATTTACCATTAAAGATAATTACCAATAAAAACGCCCGCATGTGTTTCATTCTGGCGTTTTCCAGTAAACCTAGAAATGGGGCCCACTCTTATCCAACAAAACGAAACCTTACCAATGGCAACGCTTACATTCGCTCCATTCATCTTTTTTGTACTAAAGGACTCATGGCCCAAAGCCATATTGACACACCCTAAAACAATTAACACGTAAAACCTTACCAACTAAAATGTTCTTATGCATTTCATTCCTTCGTATTCCAGATAACCTCTATCCTCCATTACAAATTGGACACACTCCATTGCAAGAAACGCAAGAAACCTTACCAATGGCAACGCTTACATTCGCTCCATTCATCTGTTTTATGCTAAAGAACCCATGGCCCAAAGCCATATGGACACACTCTTAAACTATTAACACGTAAAACCTTACCAAATAAAATACCCGTATGCATTTCATTTCTTCGTATACCAGATAACCTCAATCCCCAATTACAAATTGGACACACTCTATTGCAAGAAATGCAAGAAACCTTACCAATTGCAACGGTTACATTCCCACCATTCATTTGTTTTGTGCTGCAGAACCCATGGTCCAAAACCATATGGACACACTCCAAAACAATTAACAAGGAAAACCTTACCAACTAAAATACCCGTATGCATTTCATTTCTTCGTTTTCCAGATAACCTCTATCATCCGTTACAAATTGGGCACACTCTATTACAAGACAACGCATTAAAACCTTACCAATGATAATGCCTCTATTAGTTTCACTCATCTTTTTTAAAGCCCACATGTTCCATAGCTAGATCGATACACTCTTAAACAATTATTGCATGAAACCTTATAAAAAGAAATTGGCGAATCTAATAAACATCTATCCCCCATTAAACATTGGACACACGCTAATGCATCAGAAGCATTAAAATCTTACCAACGATGACGTCTGTTTCAGTTCCATTCATCTGTTTTCTTGTAAAGCCCCTATCCTCCATAGTCATATGGACAACCTCTCATGCAATAAAGGCCTTAAAACCTTACCAATGATAACACCTGTATCAGTTCCATTCATCTGTCTTCTTGTAAAGCCCCCATGTTCCATAGCCATATGGACACACTTTTATGCAAGAAAATATTAAAACCTTACCAATGATAACGCCTGTGTTAGTTCCATTCATCTGTTTTCTTGTAAAGCCTACCACCCCATTCCTCAACAGCCATATGGACAACCTCTAATGCAACAAGAGCATTAAAACCTTACCAGTGATAACGCCTGTGTTAGTTCCATTCATCTGTTTTCTGTAAAGCCCCACAACCTCCATAGCCATATGGACAACCTCTAATGCAACAAGAGCATTAAAACCTTACCAGTGATAACGCCTGTGTTAGTTCCATTCATCTGTTTTCTGTAAAGCCCCACAACCTCGATAGCCATATGGACAACCTCTAATGCAACTAGAGCATTAAAACCTTACCAGTGATAACGCCTGTGTTAGTTCCATTCATCTGTTTTCTGTAAAGCCCCACAACCTCAATAGCCATATGGACAACCTCTAATGCAACAAGAGCATTAAAACCTTACCAATGATGACGCCTGTGTTAGTTCCATTCATCTGTTTTCTTGTAAAGCCCCCGTCCTCCATAGCCATATGGACAACCTCTAATGCAACTAGAGCATTAAAACCTTACCAATGATGACGCCTGTGTTAGTTCCATTCATCTGTTTTCTTGTAAAGCCCCCGTCCTCCATTGCCATATGGACACATTCTAATACGTATCGTTGTTGTGGGTCCATTCGTGCAGCCTCAACTTCACTTATCCCGAATAAACGGTAGTCGAATTTGTCGTGACTAGAGAAAAAATGAATATATATAATTTCTTGATAATTTTTAATTTTTTCCTTGTGAAACAACTGAGCAATCGCGGAAGTCAACCAAGAAATAATCGACCAATCAAATCATTTATTGAGATAGGGAGTGAATTTGATCTCCAAACATTAGTCGAAATTCATGTGAAGCATTTTTGTTTGGCAACTTCAGCGTCGTAACTACAGCTTTTGCAAGTTGTAGATATGAGGTTTAGGTCTCCAACAAAGCAATTTACTTTTTTATTAAATCTTTTTGGTTATAAAGTTTGCAGAAAAACGCTGTTTAAAATCGAAGTGGGACTTCTTGCTGGAGTTAGCGTACCTGGCCATCGGAGCTCGTTGGCGGTGCCATCGATCCTATATACACATATTCAATAAACCGAAGTGGCTGGTCATTTGTCAAGCCGACTGATCTCCGACAACAAAGCTTGACAGAGAGGTATCATACTTCACTAGTTTATAATATGAAATTGTCAGAGACATAAAACAAGGGCCGACCGTTTGCGGGCGACCTAAACTTCGCAGCTACTGACTAATTCCTAGACATACAAAAATGTACATTACTTGCCGAGGTCAAGATTGCACTTCCGATACCACTGGATTGTCAAAGTGGTCGACAAATTGATTAAAAAAGAAGGGGGGGGGGGAATTGAAGGATCATTGGCGGCAGCTAAGACAGGATATTAAACGGCGTTTCTTTGAAAAAGATACATGGCCAGTAGCATGCAACAAAAAAGTGAAAAGGTTGGTTGGCGACCTAAACGTCGTAGCTACAGCTTGAATAAGCTGTAGTTACGACGTTTCAGTCTTCACACAAACATAATAGCTTTACATGGATATCGGCCAATGTCTTAGTTCAAAGTTCACTTCCGGTCTGAATGAATGATTTGATTGGTCGATTGATTCCTTGACAGACGACATCTGTCAATTGCATGTTAATATCACGCGATAGTCTGCCGATGCTGTTTGCACTTGATATAAACCATAAATATCACTCTCTTGTCTACGGACTTAAGGTTCTATGTAGCTCAGAGCCTGAGATTATGAATTATTTTTTTGTAGTCAGTTGAGAATTTAGTCAAACTTCAAGCTTGAAGAAATGTATTCCGATATCAACTAAAGTATTAAAAATTTACTTACATTATGTTTCATTTTCACCGCTCGACGTGGATTTTAAGCTAATACGAACCTTTGATTTTGAATCGCATTTTTGAGTACATTTTTAACTGAGTACGTTTTTTTTATTAACTCGGGTCCCGATATACACACATTTCTCGCCAACAAGAATCCTAAAATATTCCTTAAAATTGTATACAGACAACGCTATCAATAATCAATAAAAGGGACCGCTATGGAAAAATTTGCGTAACAGAAAACGAAAATGCATTTCAAAATTATTTTATATTGTAGACATGCGTTCATTAATAATTAACTTTCATTTTCTGTTCGGCAAAGCATTTCACAATGAGCTTTAAACCCATTCTGAAATTATTTAGAGAGGGGTATAAAAACAAGTTTAACCCTTTCCTGTTTTGAAATTTATTGACCAGTCCAAATTCAAAGAGTTTGCTGGTGGAAATTTAAAGTTTGTTCAAAATTCAAAGAAGTTGCAACTCAAAGTTGATGAAATTTTAAAACTCTTTGTCTTTTGAGATAAAAAACATTGTAGGTAATGAAGGATAATGTAACAGTCGATTTCTTCATTTTCAACAATGCTCTTTTAAAGTTTTATGTCTTTGTACCAGTCTAACTATCTATCGTGTGGAAGTGGATGAACACGCAATATCAAATTTAGTAGTTATTTAAATGCGTTTGTAATAGTCTATGTGTGTATTTCCGTTTATGTATCGTTGCTACCGTAGCGTGCCCATATAAGCGACGCCCCAAGAATGCGGTTCGGTATTATTGAGGATAGTGCAAAAATACAGGACGAATCTGCTGAGTGCAAAAATACAGGACGAATCTGCTGAGAGCCACGCCTAGCTCGTTCACGTGCTTGATGGATACGTGTAGCATCGTCACTCGGTTAAACGTTTTAGCCGAAAGACAACTTCACGTTAGTATTACGTCAGACCGGTTGTAGGACCCGCTATCTCGTCGTCTGAAGGCGAAAGTTCTACTAACTGAGCTGACAAACTTCCTATAGTTGTATTGCCTTCTTGTGGTTAATGAAAACCGTCCAAGGAAACACTGGGTCATCATTTTGAATGATTAAAAACGTTCTTCTGAACTTGGATTTACAATGTTATCCTTCAGAGTCTCGATCTGATCAGACTTGCTCGTCAAATTTACTAAATCCCCAAACTGCATGTTTAACATCGCGGACAGGCAACTATAACCTTAACACTATAGCTTCGAAAAGAACTCTAATTACCAGTAGTTTTTGCTCGATAATTGACGATCTATGTTTAATGGGAGGTTAACCATTATTAAAACAGAAATCAGTCAGTTATTGCTTTTTTTAACACCAAATAAGGAATCAGAAAACCCTTTAACCCATTCCCACACGGTGACGCTTCTTAACGCACCCAAGAAAAAAAATGGATATCGTTGTCGACAATTAACAAGCTGCTTGTTTCAAAGAATTCCTTCATCGTCCATTATATTTTCTACCCAAAATTAAAAAAAATCCAAAATTTCACCAACTAAAATTTGTTGTCTGCAACATCTTTGAATTTGGACCAGTCTAAAACTTGTTCGTGGTAATGGGCGAAGAGCTATAGAAGATTCTTTTTAACAGAGACATTTGTTCAATTATCCCGATTTATTTTAGATTATTAACATTAACATTCCAACTAACAGTAAACAACGTAACAAACTTATTACCGATTTAGAATTAACCCATTCCCACTCAGTCCCTCCTTTTTACGCCCCTCTAGAAAAAATCTTTGGAAAACATTGTGGAAAATGAAGAAATTGCTTGTATCAAGCAATTTCTTCATTATCCTCAATGTTTTCTATCCAAAAAAACTAAAAAATTCAAAATTCCATAAACTTGAAACTGTCGTCTGCACCTCCTTTCAATTTGGGCCAGTCTCAAATTTTGCTGTGTTGGAATGGGTTAATAGACAGAGTAGTAACAAATCGAGTAAAACCCGCTTTTAGCGATATTTTTGTGACCGAAAAATAGATCGTTATATGCGAATGTCATACTAAGTGGAGTATTCTGGTAAGTAGAACCCGTTCAGACGGATGGATCACCTTCGCCAAAATATATACATGTATGCCGTATCTATGCGATAACATATTCATAGATGGCTGGTGCTAAACAGTGAAACATTTTAATCCATTACCACTTGGAAAAAAATTAGACCATTCTAAATTCAAAGAAGTTACAGACGACAATCTCAGTTCGGGAGAATTTTGCTTATCTATATCTTTTTGGGGCAGAAATCAAGGTTGAAAATGAAGAAATTGATTGTAACATACAATTTCTTCATTTTCAACATTGTTTCCCTTATGTCTTTTCCTTGGTGGCGTAAAAAGGCAGGATTGTTTGGAAATAGGTTAAAGAAGAAATATATTCTTGAAAGCAAAAAAAAAAATAACTTACTTTTTCAGAAGACCTGCTTTTTTCACGTAGGACTTTCCGGGAACGTTCGGATCCTCGTCGTAAAAGGCTCTGTTGTTCCAACGACTTTCCGGAATGTCCTGGACATGATTTTCGCCATTCACGAGAACCTTCCAAAACTCGTCAATATTATCAGCGCCAGGAAATCGGCATCCGGCACCGACAATAGCAATCTCGTCGTCCTCCATCTGTCTAATTCTTATGAGCTGATCTTGCGTAAAACATTGTTACCCTGTTAAATCCGAGAGGACTGTCATACATAAGCGTGTATATATAGAGATACCGGCTGGTGGTCATCGTAAGCTCCGCCCTGATGTAATGACAAATTAACGTGCGTTCAATATAAAGTCATGATAAATTTTATGGTGGTTATGAAATATTCCCTAATTTTTTATGAAGGTTTTCACCCAAAACCAAGACAATGGGTCAGAAACTATCTCTTGTTTCATAAACACGTTTTTTTTCGATGGAGACCAAGTCGCTATTAACCCAGTCCGCTTTTTATGACCACAAAGAAAATAGTTTTAGAAAACATTTCGGATATTGAAGAGTTTGTTTGTTTGAATGGGGTTTTACGCCGCTTTCAACAATCTGTCAGTTATATCGCGGCGGCTGGAGTAACTAACAATGGAATCCTGGTATTTCTCACACCAGTACTACCATTACATCCCTTCCTAGCCTCCAGCTGCTATCCCACATAGGTCTACGATTATCGACCCATGAAAACAAAAAAAAATTCTCCTTATTTCCAATGATTCAATAGTATCGAGCGAATAAAGCAAAAACTTTACAATTTTTGATACCTTTTTGTATAGAACTTCTTTGTGCGGACGCATTCAAAATCGCCGTGTGCTCAAAAATTTGTTCATGGAGCTATGAATATTTTTTTCGACCAATCAGAACGTCCGATTATGATAGACGAAACTGAAAATCAAAATACATGCTACTGGCCATTAATTTTTAAAAATTATGCAGTTTAAAATCGAAGCGGAACTTACTTTCGGAGTCAGTGGGTTGGACCAACAGAGTAAGTTGGTGGGCCTAGCGATTGGCCAATTGTAGAGAGGCAAATAACGCTTGTGCCGGTGACAGTGTGAAATGCCGGAAAGAATATCGGTATTCGAACTATAGACCTGAGGATTTAGAGAAGAAAGTGGTATCGATTGAGCAAACCGGGCTCCGAAGAAAAAGCCTGTCACTCGACATGCTATTCCATACTTGTATCAATGCCACATTTGGGTGTGTGTTGGGGGCGGTTTGCGCGCGTGAGCACGTGTGATTGAGAGAGAGAGGGGAGGGGGTCGAATATACTCGTTCAGAGGATACGATTTGTACTTGAATGTCTTAACATGTTACGTTCTTTAACCTATTCCCACTTGAGAAAATTTTAGACCGGCCAAAATTGAATAAGATGTGTTTGTGAAACACCATGCCCCCTAAATAGGGTGATTTTTATTGGTTTTTATTTCTTTGTTAAAGTGAAAAGGGTTAAAATTTTGACCTTGACTTGATGAAATGACCTTCCCCAGTTGCGCCTTGTTGAGACCTATCTACATACCAAATATTAGCATTGTAACTTAATTAGGGATGAAGTTATAGGAAAATGTTTAGTTGGCAGGTTAAGATTTGAATAACGTTTTAGGGAAAAGGGTTAAAAAATTTACCTTGACCTTGATGAAATGACCTTCTCCAGTTGCGCCTTGTTGAGACCTATCTACATACCAAACAATATGCCCCCGATCGATGCGGGGGCATAAAAATGATACGAAACTTTTATATTGATGAAATTCAAAAATTCTTTGTCTTTTTGAGGTATAAAACATTTTGGACATTGACGGAACTGCTTGAAACAAGCAACTTCTTCGATGTCAACAATGTTTTCCTAAGGTTTTTCTTGGGGGGGGGGTAAAAATGAAGGATTCTATTGGAAATTGGTTAAATAAAGCTATTATGACTACGCCATTAATTTCCATTCATTTAAACTATTCTAGGTCCGTTTTTTTCCGTCTATCCAATCACAACACAATCTCTAGTTTTAACCACACTGATTTAGTAAATTAAGTCTAACATTTTGTGACAGGGAGATATTGTTTGTAACGAGTGTTTCTCGCTACGTTTCGAGCCAATTTTACTCTTATCTTTCAATTTGAATGTTTTTTTTTTTTTTTTGTTTTTTTTTTTTTTTTTGTTTTTTTTTTTTTTTTTTTTCAAATTGAAATCTGTAACCCGTTCAATTTGGACATGTCTCTGGCGATAGCGCAGCGGCAATGCTTAGGAATCATTGTCAAGGGGCACTGGTTCTAACCCCGGTCGCGGCAAATATCCTTTCTGGCATTTGTCTCCGGCCAATGGGTGGATAATAAACCTAGGTGGGATGAGCAACTGGAGGCCTGGAAAAGATGTAGTTGTAGTACTTGGGTGAGAAATATCAGGAGTCCACGGTAAGGTGCTCCATCCGCCGCGATATGACTGAAACACTGTTAAAAGTGACGTTAAATCCCCAAATCAACCCGTTTCTGGCAATGGGTCAATATCTGTGTCACACGGCTGGTGGGTCATAGATACATAACATTTAAAAGTATTTCCTCACCTATTTTCTTAGCCTTGAATACGGTCGTAAATGTGGTTTGTATTTTTCATTTTATATCGTCGTCGTCGTTCCAAAACGACGTAACTACAGCTTGAATCAAGCTGTAGTTACGACGTTTTAGAACGACAACGACGATATATATATTTATGTTTCGTAAGTAATTGACGGTTGCTGGCCAAAACCTTTTAACTACAGTTTAATAATATGTGTATTGAAGTGGTTTTGCGCGCAAATCGACGGTCTTTGTACGTTATATTCTTCAAGCTGGTTTTAAACCATTAATCGGACCATTTTGACTGTTTGATTGAAGATTCGTACTTAATGACGAAATAACCCATTCCAGCACAATAACGCTTTTGACGACCCTAGATAAAAAAAAAACAGTTATGAAAACATTGTGTAGAATGAAGAAATCGTTTGCAACAAGCAATTTCTTCGTTTCCAAAAAACTTTTCTACCCAAAAAGTTGAAAAAATCTAAAATTGCACGAACTTTAAATTGTCGTCAGCAGCTCCTTTTAATTTGAACCAGTCCTAAATGTTGCCGTCTGGTAATTGGGTAAGGGCCCAATAAACTGTTTGTTACTACTGTAGCGTAAAAAGACGCACAGATTTGAAATTATGTAAGTTCGTTAGTAGCATGGATTTCTTATGCAACTTATTGGTCTTGCTGTAGACTGGTACCACTGTCTACTTTAATAAAGGCTTTGTTAAAGTCGACGGAGGTACCGGTCTAGTCTTGCTGTTCATAGAGGTTTTGATATACTTTTCATATTTTGCTCTATGATTTACCACTAAATTATCATTTTGGTAATTAGGTCCTAACTCATCATTTCTGCTAATTTCTTGATGTAATTTTTATTGTTCGATGTCATATAAAAGGATAAATACCTGTTGCACTTCGAATGTCTTATAACTACAGCCTTTAATTAATTGATGTTACAGGATTTTGGAAGTGAAACGACGATTTATCCATAGTTTACCCGGAATCTGTACTGATTTTCATTATTTTACAGTTTTTAGTGTCGTGTTACCATACAAGTTGAAAAAAGTAAGATAGCAGATATATATCAAAGTACCTAAACTTTTCTGTTCCCTGAGGTTCGTCTAGCCTAATATATTGACTTTCTTTTCGCCAAGGTCTTATTTAGTGGACCAAACCTACAGGCCTAGTCCTTAGAGCATTTCACCCATTACCAGATAGAAATATTTAAAACAGGAAGAAAGTTGAAAGGAGATGCAGACGAAAGTTTTAAATTGATAAAGTTTTTTTTTTTTTTTTTTTTTTTTTACAACTTTACAGTTAGAGGGCGTTGTGGAAAATGAAGAAATTGTTTGGTTTAAGCTGTTTCCTTGGTTTTAGCAATGTTTTCCCAATTGTTTTCTTGAGAGGCGCCTAAAAGCGTCATTGTATGGGAATGGGTTATAAAAAATGATACGCTTACTTCCAATCCATAAAGGATAGTTATTTCAAATACCCGGCCAAAACGTAGATCGAAGTCAGTGAGACATCGTCTGCTACCGCATTAATATCTATATCTATATCAATATCTGTTTTAACTTTTTTAGACCCCTGTTTATAAAATAAAGATATTTTGTTGTTGTTTCCAAGCAAAAACTTATGAGACTTTTTATCAAGGCAGTTGTATTTGGGAGAGGAATAACCATACTTATAGTCGGACTACACCCATGATGACTGTAAATTCTACCACATCTCAAACTAAATATATAAAGTATACTGTTTTCACCAACCCTTTTCATTTCATGACTTTTTTCTCTTTATCTATGACGTATTTTCAATCAAGTTTTCAATCGCATTTGTAGTTTAATATATTTTGTATGTAAATTCACATGTTTTGACGATGAACGAGTACGTTCAAGTCAGTTGAATTTTGATTTGAATTGGGTTTTACGCCGCTTTCAACAATCTTTCAGTTATATCGCGGCGGCTGGAGCACCTAACAATGGATCCCTGGTATTTCTCACACCAGTACCGCCATCACATCCCTTCCTAGCCTCCAGCTGCTATCCCACATAGGTCTACGATTATCGACCCATTGGTGGAAGACAAATAGTCGGAAAGGATGAGTGCCACCGTCGGGGATCGAACCCGGGACCTCTAGATTGACAGTCCGACGCGCTACCAACTGCGCTATGACGGCGGCTGTCAGTTGAATAAACTGTATGTTATGTATATAGGGGATCAACGTTTTTTATAGGTGATAAATTCTTTTTTTTTCTTCTTCTTCTTCTTCTTCTTCTTCTTCTTTTCCCCCCTTAACAATAACATTGGGACGATATACCGTTACAACCGGGGGGGGGGGATGATTGACCACCATATACCAGACTACTTATACCTTATTCGGACTGATGATTTGATATTGTCGATGATATAATTGGCGAATCGGTGGCTCCGCCCATTTACTCCGAAGTCCTTGCCCATTTTTTCCGACAGGGAGTTCCATTTCGATTTCGCAATGCGTTATTTTGCAAAAATGACAGCCAGTAACATATTACAAAAAAATGAAATTATTGGTAGGTTGGTGACATAAACGTCGTAACTACAGCTTAAATTGGCTGTAGCTTCGACTTTTAAATCGCCAAACCAACAAAACAGCTAAACAAAAACATCGGCAAATTGACGGGTTCTAAGCTCAATTCCGGATTAAAGGAATTATTTGATTGGTCGTTTGATTCCTTGATTGACATCTCCGATCGGTCCATTGACGAATCTGAGGCCACGCCTACTGATCTCCGTTAGATAGTTCCACTTAAATTAAGCTGTAGTTACGATCTTAAATGCGCTTATCCAACAAAATTTGATGGAATTTTAAATTTGCCAGTATTTTGGGGTAGAAAACATTGTGGATAATGAAGAAATTGCTTGATACAAGCAATTTCTTCATTTTCTACATTGTTTTCCCAAGCTTTTTTCTTGAGGGGTGTAAAAATGAGGGCTTGAGTCGGAATGGGTTAAATTAATTGATAGCCGCGATTCGTCAATTTCATCATACACATGTGTATCAAATTTAAATTGGTTGATTGAATAGGGGTTTTACGCCACTTCTAACCATATTTCGGTCATATTGCGGCAACTGGAGCACCTAACCATTGGTTCCTCATATTCCTCACACCAGTACTACCACTACACACTTTCCGAGCCTCTAGCTACTCATTTCATATGATTACCCGCCGCGCCCGGGGATCGAACCCTGGACACCATGCCTAAGGGTCCTACGCACTACCACTTCGCTATGGCCACAGCAATTCAAATCTTAAATCTGATTTAATAAATTTGAATCCCACTACTTCCTACATATGCATGTGCAACCTTGAGCACCCACTTTCCCTTCTCCTTTTGTCTTTACTTTTCTGTCAGTTAACATGATCATTTCCATTGAAATGAAAATAATGTGTAATTTCAAATACCTTGTAATTTGTTTGTACTAATTATATTTATGTTTTGAAAATTTTTTCATCGGCCAATCCAATATTTCAGTCTTCAGTCATATATTTTTCATACAGTCAAATGTTATCAAGAGGGTTTGGTCGCAACTTAATTTTAGACCTAGCCGTTTCCTTAAACCATTTCCAGACGTCCATATTTTGGACGGGTCCAAATTCAAGGACGATTTCCTTTACCTCACTACCCATACTGATCATCAAATCAACGAAAAATGTCACAAATCGTCAGTGGCTTCTCCAAGCGATTTTTAGGTCAGCCCTTCACTATTGAAGATCTTTCGAAATACTTTGCGTATATTGTTTACCAGGATAGCCCAAATAAAAGTCGTTGTCAACCAATTCTAAGCTGTGTAAAATTCCTTTTTTCAAACTAATGGGTTTTCGGCTAACCTATTCCCACACAATGACGCTTTTGGACGTCCCTAAGAAAAAAGGCTTTGGAAACATTGTGGAAAATGAAGAAATTGCTGTAACATTCATTTCCTTGATTATCCACAATGTTTTCTACCACAAAAGACAAAGATTTTTAAAATTTCACTAACAAAAAAACGCCGTTTGCAACTTCTTTCAACTTGGACTGGTCTTAAATTGTGTCATCTGGTAATAATTTAATTGTTAGTTTCGTCTATCAAAAACGGTCGAAAAATTTAATTCATACCTCCATGAACAAAATTTTGAGTACGCAGCCATTTTGAATGCTTCCGCACAAAATAGTTCACTACAAAAATGTATCAAAATGTGTTAAGTTGTTGCATTTTTCGCTCAATGCTATTAAATTATAAGAAATGAAGAGAATATTTTTTGTTTTCATGGAGGAATGAACCGAAAAACCTAATCACACAATGTATGAATCCGCTTCGCGTATTCATACAGTGTGATTAGGTTTTTCGGTTCATACCTCCATGAAAACAAAAAATATTCTCTTCATCTCTTAAATAATTTAATATTTAGTTTCGTCTATCAAAATCGGGCGTTCTGATTGGTCGAAAAAATTATTCATAGCTCTATGAACAAAATTTTGAGCACGCAGCTATTTTGTATGCTTCCGCTCAAAATAGTTCCATAAAAAAGGTATCAAAATATGTAGAGGTCTTGCCTTTTTTTGCTCGAAACTATTAAGTTATAAGAAATGAAGAGAATATTTTTTGTTTTCATGGAGGTATTCATACAGTGTGATAAGGTTTTTCGGTTCATACCTCCATGAAAACAAAAAATATTCTCCTCGTCTCTTAAATGGGTTAAACGATTAAACGATTGACACCACCCAGTCAATTAAAAAAAAACTGAAATATTTCAAATAATTAATTGTGCTCCTTCCCCTTTTTACTTTTGTCAATTTGATTGAATGGTTTGTAGAAGGCGAGAAGCCATTTGGGAACGGCAGATGATGCAAAAATTTTGAAAAGACTTTAGCCCATTCCTACACAACAATATTTTAGACTAGTCCAAATCAAAGAAGCTGCAGACGACAATTTAAAGTTGATAGATATCTATTTTTCCCTCTATTTGGATAAAAAAAACATTGTGGCTAATGAAGAAATTGCTTGAAACAAGCAATTTCTTCATTTTCGACAATGTTTTTCAAAGTTTTCTTTTTCTCTTGGGGCGTAAAAAGGAGGGTTGGTAGAGCACTCAACTTAAAATCGTGGTTTCGATCTCCGGACTATTGAAAGCAAATTTGTTATCTTTCTGATGAGACGTGACCGAGGACCCATGTGACGGTGCTGAACATCGAACACATTTAAAAAAAAAAAAAAAAACAGGCGGGGACCTCGGCAGATTCCTCCCATATCCTTTCACTTTCCCTCGTAACAATTTATCATATTCTGGGGTGTTGCTCCTTTGGGCATGTGCTGCAGGTAGCGGCGATAAATAAACGAAATACACTCACAGTATACAGATGTTTGACCTAAGTCTTGACTTTTCTTGTAATACAAGAGTGGTTGATACATGTACCAAGAATGACTCGTTAAGTCTTGTCTGTGGAGTTGTCAAATAACGGGAAGTGAACTTTGAAAACCAGCCCTCGGTGAAAGTGTTCTTTGAACTCCGACATTGGTCGACACTTTTAGGAGCATTTGAGTTGGTTTGGTGAATTAAAAGGTCGCCACCCAACCATTTTAGCTCACCTAAAGGGCTAATGATTAGGTATTTTGATCATGTGTCCGTCGTGCGTCGTGCGCCTTCCGTCGTGTGTCAACAATTTTAAAACGACATCTCCTCCTTTATCATAGGGCCAATTTCAACCAAATTTGGCAAAATGTCCTCTGTGGGGTGCCATTTTAAGTTGCTTAAGGAATTGAAAGCCGTTGAAAACTCTAGTAGCCATGGATTGAAAACAGAAATTAAAAAAACAATCTTTAACAATTATCTTCTCCTGACCCAGAAGGCATAGAGGCTTGATATTTTAACTGAAGAAAAAGTCCATTGACCTCTTTCAGATTTGCTGAAATCACCACACAAGTTACCCGGGGCGGAGCCCCAGGGGAGATGAGGCTATAGAAATAAAAAGGATTTTTAAAACAACATCCATCACACCACTGGGCCAATTTCAACCTATGTGGCAGAAATGTTCCTTAGATGGTGCCCTTTTGAATTGCTAAAAGAATTGAAATACGTTGAAAACCCTGCTCGCCAAGGCCACAAACCTGAAATTAAAAAAAAGAAAAAAAGGAAAAAATAAGAAATTATCCCCTGCCTATCAAGAAGACGTGAAGCCCTGCTATTTTACATGAAGCATCAATAAATTTGCCTCTTTCAAAAGTCATCCCTAGGGTCTCCAGGGGCGAAGCCGGGGCTTGGGTATATGAAAAAAAGAAAGATAAAAAAAAAAAAAAACATCTACTACCAGCCCACTGTGCCAATTTCATAAAAAATGAAATCGACTGACAGCTCTGGTTGCTATGACAACAAGAGTAAAACACACAATAAAAAAACTATTGAAACTAATCTCCTCCCGACCCAGAGTCTTAGAATCTTGATATTTTGCATGAAGTGCATCAGTGCATTGACCTCTTTCTAAATTGCGAAAATTTCAAAGCCACTTGGTGATTTAGCCTACATAGATATAAAGAAGGCAGCTCTTCCAAAACTATGTTGCCAGTTTTAACCACTGTTGAATAATTTAATTTTAGTTTCGTCTATCAAAAACGGGCGTTCTGATTGGTCGAAAAATATTATTCATAACTCCATGAACAAAGTTTTGAGCACGCAGCGATTTTGTATGCTTCCGCACAAAATAGTCATATACAAAAAGGTATCAAAATTTGTAAAGCTTTTTTTCACTCGGTGCTATTAAATTATAAGAAATGAAGAGAATATTTTTGTTTTCATGGAGATATGAACCGAGAAACCTAATCACACACTGTATGAATCCGCTTCGCGTATTGATACAGTGTGATTATTTTTTCGGTTCTTACCTCCATGAAAACAAACTATATTTTCTTCGTCTCTTAAATAACACAGTTACTCACTATTGCTCGACTATCTTAGAGATTACCACAAAATCCCCTATTCATACGCACTTTCTTGACAAAAGCATTAAACGGTTTCTCTCGTTTCTCACAATACAAAAAATGTATTTTCTACCCCATTTGGCACTTGTTTGCAAATTTAAACACACTTTCAATGGTCTACTGAAACTTCTCTCAGTTTTGACCAGTAAAATACTTTGTCGTCTAGTTATCGGTTCAAGAAACTAAATTCGTAAGTTTGTGCCAGGTCAGTGAGAAATTTAACTGCTAGCAAAGAACATTTGGCAAGATTTTTCATACGAATAAATAACTCCAGATCAATAAGCTCGGGGTCAGTGTAGACTAGAAGTCAACTTCAAACGGGTTGTAATCATTTTCTGCATCTCGGAATGAGGGCCGGTGTCATAAATTATAATTATGACATTTTTTAGACCTAATACACGTTAATCTGTCAAAAAAGTGACAACTAAACGCATATCAAACCCATTTGACAAACTGTCCTGAACGTATCTATTTGGTTGGTTACGCAATTGTGTTTGCAAACACTCTCCCAACTAAAGAGATTTCCTGTCCAAATTCAAAGGTTTTGCAGTAGGAGAGTTAAAGTTGATTTCATTTGAAAAATGGCCTGTCAGAAGGGTAGAAAACATTGAAGAAAGAGAAGAAAATACTTGCCACAAGAAATTTCTTCTTTTCTTGCAATGCCTTCTGAATTATATAATCAAAGGGGCGTAAAAACCAGAGATTTAACAGGAAAGGGCCAGGCCAACCCCTCAGATACTACAATTAAAGAGCTTTAAGCACGATAATCGGTCGTCATTGAAAACATAGGACAAACTTTTACATTTCAGCCAGACTAGCTCAGTTGGTAGAGCACTTGACTTCAAAAATCACGGGTTCGACCCCTGGGCTGACCGGTAATCGGAAAGAAAGTAACAGGAAAAAAAGTAACGCAAAAAGTAACAGTTTCAGCTAGGAAAAAAGTAACAGGAAAGAAAGTAACATTTTTTTATTTACTATCAAATTCTGAATATAAGATTTTTTTACAGATATGATTTGTTATATATCTTTAATGTTCTAGGTGATTGAATAAAACATATAAAACATGTCTTTGATTCAGAATTTGATATCATAAGACATGTTTTTTTACAGAAATAATTTGTTATGTATCTTTAATGTTCTAAAAAAAAACAATTCTATAAGTTAATAAATATATATGTGTTCTATCAAAATAAAGTATAAACTGAATCCACTTTCATATTTTTCTAACAGATTTTGTGGGAAAAAAAGAGGGAAAATTATATAGATTTCTCTTTCTTTTCATTGCTTTACATCATGGGGATTTTGTACCATAGAAAAAAAATATTGTAACTCTTGTATTTGTGCATATGCATGACATTCCCAACCATTACACATGTGCGCCAAGTAAAGACTCAAGTCAGCCTGTGCATCCGCACAGTCTGATCAGAGTCTTCACTCTGCGCTCTGTAGATAGATACTGACCCAAAGCTTCTTTAACAATCAGCGAATGTTCTAATTACCCCGAATGGCTGTCCAGGGTTTTCAATATTTGCGAGTCACGCACATGCGAAATGGTTGGAAATGTCATGCATAGGCTCATTTACTTTGTTATGCTTGATGCACAGGCTCATTTTATATATTGAACCATGAACAACATCAGATACATCAAATTATGGAGGTGTTACTTTTTTCCTGTTCCTTTTTTCCGTTACTTTTTGTCCTGTTACTTACTTTCCTTAAATCGGGCTGACCATATCAACTAACAAACTAATGATCTTTCGGATGAGACGTTAAACCGATGCCCCGCGTGACGGTGCTATACGCCGAGCATGTTAAAGAACCAGGCGGATCTCTCAGCAGTTTCGTCCTGTATCCTTGCACTATCCCCCGTAATAACTAACCGTTTTCTAGGTGCGTCGCTCATATGGGCATGTGTTACGGTAGAGAAGATAAATAAACGGAAATACGCACGTACATCTCAACTTTAAAATTAGAGATTCTATCCTGGTGTACCATATTCCGTAAATGTTAATTAGAATATTGAATATTTCTTTAAACACGAAGGAAATAGTTTGACTCGAAATTATTTCTTTTTAAACATTTATCCAGTGAAAATATAGGAGGAAAACAAACTTGTTAAGTGAAGTAAATTCAACCGAGATCAGACGTCACTCCCATATTTTCTGCGATTCAAAATCGAACGGCCATGAAAATATTCGTGAAATATAACACTAGAGGCGCTTGAGCGCCTGATTCGCTCCACTGGCCCGAAATTACTTATCATTCCCGAGGAAGTTGGTTGAAAACCATCAGACTAAGATTTTCTAAATTTTACTATGTACAATATATGGAGACAAGTCCCCACTTAAAAGCCATAATTTTCATCTGGGCAATATTTTATGAAGTATCTGACAAAGAGTCACCAAAGGATCCTTTTTATAATTGTTTGAAATCTGAGAAAATTGTAGGTTTTCACTGTTTACCATAAATTGAAATAAGTAATTGAAATAAGTCCAATGGAAATTAGTCCAATGCATTAAAGCAATGTTTATAAACAAACAATTGTTTCCCCCTTTTTTGTATCCTAATAAAGGGTCACACAATGGTCATTCCAGTAAAAGATGGTGGAAGTCCATTCAATGGCTTCTGAGAAGAAGATATTCAAATTTTTCACAATATATGGAAATTAGCCCGCCTATTAAAACCATGTTTTCTGTCCTATCAAAATTATTTGAAAGAATCCGATAAAGGGTCACCGAAGGATTAATCTAATGAAATTCGGTTGAAATCCATCAATTTGTGTCTTAGAAAAAAATGTTCAAAGTTTTCACCATATCGATGGTTCAGCGCGAAACATTTGTAACTGCCTATAAACATAAAGGCAGTTACAACTGTTTCGCTCCGAACCATCGTTAAATAGAAATTAGCCCTGCCCATTTATCTTAATTCTTTGGAGGAATCTGATAAAGCATCACCCAATGAGCATTCCTGTAAAATTTGGTTGAAATTCATCAATCGGTTTCTTAGAAGAAGATTTTTAAAGATTTCACCATTGATCGAAATTAGCCCCGCCCATTAAAGCAATGTTTTTCACCCGATCCTCATTCTTTGAAAAAATCTCATATAGGGTCACACGGGGATAATTTCTGTGAAATTTGGTTGAATGCTGTTCAGTACTTTCTGAGGCGAGGACGCACGCACGCACGGACGGACGCACGACGGACACAACGCCACTCTAAAAGCTCGCTGGCTTTCAGCCAGTGGAGCTAAACATTGTGAAAATGAAGAAATAGCTAGCGACAAGGAATTATTCATATTCCATGTTTTCTTCCCAGAAAGTTGAAACTAGAGGCGCTTGAGCGCCTGTATCGCTCCACAGGCATGATTTTACTGATTAAGCAAATGATGTTTTCAGGAATTCATTATTAACCGAATCATATTCACTATGTGAAATTATTTTTCTGAATTTTGACAGGTCTAAAATTTTGTTGTGTGAGAATTGGTTTAACGTTAAGTCTTGAATTAATTCATTTGTTTAAAATGTAAATATGAGAGTACTATTGCAATAACTATCTTTTAGTTTTCTAATAACTTATTTTGTAAGCAGATACCTGAACCTGCGCTGTAACGTTTTAAAGGATCGAGGTTAGTAATAAACCTGAGATGAAAAAGTCACAAAAAACACATGAAAATTAATTTAGACTTGCCATCCTTGCTTTTAGAGTTTTAATCTATTACGAGATGGCCGAATTGTGGACAAAGCGGACTAATACCCCCCCCCCCCCCCGCAGCGCTCGTTCATATACAAGTGCTAACCGCCAAAGGGTCGTAACAAAAAGGACTTTTTAATGAAAGGGCCATAAATCAGTCAAAAATAAATGGACCAAAACCAAAATAGGATATGCACATGTCTGACTTATACCGAGTCTTTCTGTGAAATTAGAATCAAATCCGTCCAATGGATGCTCAGAAATTGCGCGGACACGATTTTTTCTCCAAAGGGCCATAACACCGTCAAAATTCAACCAAAAAAGAATATGCGCATCTCTGCTTGATACTGATTATATCAGTAAAGTGTGAATAAAATCCGTCCAATTGTTGCCTAGAAATTCAGCGGACAAGAAAAGGCTACAGACAGACGGACTGACAAGCTGACTTCTATATACCCCCCAAACATAGTTTTGGGGGAAATAAAAACATTGTGGAAAATTAGGAAATTGCTTCATTTTACACATTTGTTTCCTATATCGATTCCTGAAGGGGCGCCTAAAAGTGTCACTGTGTGGGAATGGGCTAAGCTATTAGCTGAAAACAACATTTGTTACAATATCAGGATTGATTGAAAGGTCAAGTACAAGTATCTGCATTTGCCTTTAACCAATTCCCGCTCAATCCCGCTTTTCAAGCATATCTTGAAGAAAGCTTTGGAATATATTGTGGACAATGAAGAAGTTGATTGTAATGTGCAATTTCATCAATGTTTATTATATTTTCTACACTTCAAGGTAAAGATTTTCTAAATTCCAGCATCTTGAAATAGTGATATGCAACTTTTTTCAATTTAAACCATTCTTAGATTTTGTTGCAATGAAATTGGTTAATGGGTTAATTTTAACTTATTACAAACAATTTCTTTATTGTTCACAATTTTTTTATCCTAAAAGGCAAAGATTTTCTTCATGCAAACAATTTGAGAAAGCTTTCGATCTGAACCAGTCTAATATTATGCTGTCTGTTAATAGGTTGAAATATATAATCCACATCTCCCTTGATAATAACAAGCTTTTATCTTCCGTATCCACGAGCAGTAACCAATACCTCAAAACCCTTCTTTCTACCACTTTCAAGCAATCTTACATATCCTTGATCTATTTTTAGAACTGCCAAGCGGAATACCTTTTGTAAGTGTGTGCAGACCATAAATATGCAATCAAGATTATTGTGGTGTTATCCGAGTAACAACAGTCTCCTTGAAAATTTGGTGTTAATCAGCCAATCCATGTTAACCTACACAAAAACCTTGAAGTCTATGAAACTCACTGTGATATTTAACTCTTTGACACATTTCACCCTACTAAGATGATTGTAAAAAAATGGTGGTATAACAAATTCACTGGATACCATATATGGACATAAGCCCAATCCATAAAAGCCATATTGTCGACGAATTAAAATTGAAATTGGTGAAATCTGTTAAAAAAAGTCACCATAGGTCATTCCAGTGAAATCTGTGCAATCCACGCTGCTCTCTGATACTTGTATCGTAAGATAAGGACTAGACTGGTGAACCTGGCACATCTACGCTGCTCTCCGATATTGGTTTGTATCGTCAGATAAGGGACAGGCTCGCCAGTCAAACCAATATCGGAGAAAACGTAGATGGAATAGGTTCCACCAGTTAAAGTCGTTTAAGTCGCATAGTAACAAAACACTTCTGATAGATGTCGGCAATTATCGTTGAGTTCAAAGGTCGTTTCCAATCTACATGAATGATTTGATTGGTCACTCGGGGGGGGGGGGGGGGGGTAACCAAAAAATGTCCAAGTCATGCGGTATTTTATTTGAATCATTCCAGGTATTTTCATTCCTTCACTAACGTGATTCGAAATTCGTTCGAAAACGCTTTAAATGTTCAAAAATTGTAAAAGTAAAACATCTACTAACTACCCGATTCATTTAAAACTCATTCCCAGATGGAGTTTTCATCGAAATTTCATAATTGTCACCATCACAAAGAATTAGATCTCAAATGCTTTGCACATTGATGTGATAAGCCGACCGCCGCTGTCAATCAAATTATCTATCGACCAATCAAATCATTAATTTCAACCGCAAGTGAACTCTGAACCCAAACCTTTCCTTCTAGGTTTTAAATGGAATATTCCTTCATCCAAAATTTTATTATCGAAACGCTTGTCTTTCTCGCCTTATAAAAGGCATTTCCACTGAAAATTATTTTATAAAATATACGACCAGAATGTAAAATCGTTTACATTGTGATTAAAGCTTGAATAAGCTGAGTGTAGTTTGACGAAGCTGTAGTTACGACATTTAAATCGCTGAACCAACACAATGCGTGCCATTGATGTCGGGGTTAAAAGTTCACTTCCGGTCAAAATCAATTGTTTGATTAGTCTATAGATGTTTTGATTGACAGTTTGGAGCCTTCTATTGAAAATCAACCGTTTCAGACAAGTTTATTGTTTATAATGCCAATCATCAAATATTGTTTGACCTTCTCTGAATTCGATCTATGTTTTCATACATTTTGCGAAATTCCTTTTTGATCCATTACAGCTAACAAACGCATTTTACGCACTGAAGAAAAAATAGTTTTGAAAAAAAACATGAGAACTGGTTATTTACTTGTTACAGACACTTAATCCTTTTTTTCAAAATGATTTCTATCATTTTTGGCACTCAATATTCATTATGTAAGCTCACTTTGAATAGTCGTCTGCCACCTCTTTTAAGACTGGCTAGTCTTAAATTTTGTCGCCTGCAACTCGGTTAAAATGATGTATCCAACACAATAGGTGGATCGCGGTTGTCAACCAAACATTGGATAGGTCAATCAAATCATGCATTCAGATCGGAAGTAATTTTAAGACCTGAAATGAACTCTAAAGTCCGAGATACAGGAATTATGTTGGTTGGGTTACCTAAAATCGTAACTACAGCCTATTCAAGCTGTAGTTACGACGTTTAGGTAGCCAATCATGCAACATGCTACTTGCCAATAACGCGGGTAACCAATTCTCACAAAATCCCTCTTTTACACCGGTCAAAAAAAGGCTTTGAAAAACATTGAGGAAAATGAAGAAAGTGCTTGTTACAAGCAATTTATTCAGTATCCACAATTTTTTCTATCCTAAAATACGAAAAAGCTTAAAACTCCATCAACTCGGAATTGTCGTCTGCAGCTTTATTTCTATTTAGACCAATCTAAAATTTTATTTTGTGGGAATGGGTTAAATCCTGCCGAAGGCACGTTGGTGGGGACAGCTGGGTTCCGTCAACTTGGTATGAATTCCCACCATGTCTATTAATAACTGAAATGGACGGTGTATCCCTAGTCTTTAGAGTCAAATGACATTACCCGGTAATTAATCGCTGACAGCAGGTAACCCGAGGATGACGGTCAAGGCAACGCTGAACCGCATCTGCAGCTACATGTAGGAGAAGGCATAGGAATAATTCTTAAATCTCGTAACTACACCTTGAATCAAGCTGTAGTTACGAGGTTTTAGAAAAAACATCTATAGAAATTTGGGCTTGAGGGAAGGAGAGAGGCTTAGCCCTCTAAACCACTAACCAGACGAGAACATTTTAGACTTGTCCAAATAAAAGAGTTGCGGATGACAATTTAAAGTTGATGCAAGATGCAAGATATTCTGGTACAATACATTGTGAAAAATGAAGAAATTGCTTATTGCAACCAATTTCTTCATTCTTCTTTTTCAATTTTATCATTTTAAATAATAATATCATAGTTATCTTATTATATTTTCAGTGGCTTCAAAAACGCTTTTAGGCGGGAATGGATTAATTTAAACTAAGCTCAAAAGAAAATACTTCCTTTGGGTGCCAACATCCATTAACTATTGCATCTTGACGAAAATGAGAGAATAGCTTTAGAAAACGATGTGGGAATAGACTTTCACATTCAATTTCACAACGAGAGCTCTTATTGGACAAGAAATATGTCAGAAATATTTCCGATACTTTTATTGGATAATTATTTGACAAGAAAAGAGGTCAACAGTTCTTTACTTAAGTCATTCCCACACAATGACCCTTTTAGACACCACAAGAAAAAAAAAAACTTGAAAAACATTGTGTAAAATGAAGAACTTGCTTTTTACAAGCAATATGTTCATTGTCTACACAATATTTTCTATTTCAAAAGATACAAAAATTAAAGATGTATCAACTAAAATCTTCGTCTGCAACATTTGATTAAGGACGAGTCTAAAATTGTGTCATCTGGTAATGTGCTAAGTCGCCGTTGATTATTTATTCAAATCGCACTCTGACTTTTCTTATATTTTTTCACTAGTTTTTCTTCCCTAACCCTTTTCTTTTTTAGATAGCAAAGCGTCAGTTTCATAGCTTAAGTTAACATACAAAATTTTGAGGTCGTCTCAAAGTTCAACACGTGCAAACTACCACTGGAGGCTTAACCACTAAATCCACCGAATGACAACACCATAATAGTAGTTCTTATGTATTTCAGGAATATTGCACACTCTATTTAAATTTAAGAGAGCTCTTTCAAAAACATGCTATTTAACCCATTCCCATCGATTCCCCATTTTAATCATCTTAAGAAAATAGCTCTGGAAAACATTGTGGACAATGAAGAAATTGCTTGTAACATGCTTTCTACCCAACAAGGGAAAGATTTTCCTAAATCAACCAGCTCGGAATTGTCGTCTGCATCTTCTTTGAACAAAAAAAAAATGAAATTCACTGAAAGCTCTGGTTGCAATGACAACAAGAGTAAAACAAACAATAAAAACTATTAAAACTGATCTCCTCCCGATATAGAAGTCTTAGAATTTTTATATTTTGCATGAAGTGCACCTGTCCAGTGCATTCGCCTATTCATACAATGTGTAAAGCTTTTGCTTTTTTTTCGATCGATGCTATTACATTAAAAGAAATGAAGAGAATATTTTTTTTTTTTTTGAGGTATGAACCAAAAAAACTTCTCACACTGTATGAATACGAGAATTCTCTTCATCAGATCAATATGCTCGGGGTCAGCGTAGCTTAGAAGTCAACTTCAAACGGGTTGTTATTATTCTTTGCATCTCGGAATGAGGGCTTGTGACAATAAATTGTAGTTGTGACATTTTTTAGACCTAATACACGTTAATCTGTCAAAAAAGTGACAACTAAACGCATATCAAACCCATTTGACAAACTGTCCAAACGTATCCATTTGCTTAATTACGCATTTGTGTTTACAAACACTCTTTCCAAACTGTCGCGATTACCTATCAAATACGAGTCCCTATTTCCTGTTTTGCCAAGTTTTAGACCTGTGAAACTTCAAAGGAATTGCAGACGAAAATTTACAGTGGGTTTTATTTAACAAAATAACCAGTCAGTAGGGTAGAAAACATTTAAGAAAAAGAAGGAAATGCTTGTCACAAGAAAAGTCTTCTTTTTATGCAATATTTTCACAATTATAGAAACAAATGGGCGTAAAAAACAGAACTTGAACAGGAAAGGGCCAAGGCCCAATCTCTCACAGATACTACAATCAAAGTGCTGTGAGCATGATAATCGGTCGTCACTTAAAACAAAGGACAGACTTTAACATCTCGACTTTAAAACTACAGTAAAATGTCAACTGTTAAACAACATGGAGATTCTATCCCGGTGTACCATATTTCTATAAATGTTAATTAGAATTGATATTATTTTAACACGAAGAAAATGGTTTGATCCGAGTATAATTATTTCAGACAGTTATCCAGTGAAAATTTAGGAGGAAAAAATTGTAAAGTGAAGTAAATTTAACCGAGATCAGTCGTCTGCGATCCAAAATCGAAAGGCCATGAAAATACTCGTTTAATATAACATAACCAATAAAAAGTTATATGATTATCGTTTCTAGATAATGTGGGAAATTTAGAGGTGTAAGAGTTCCCACCTAGAAATAAGCAATGTATTGTGAAAACCAGGTTTTTACAATTCTTGTACGTTATATAGTCAGGAAAAATATTTTCTTTTGTTGAAATATGACAGACATCTAGTACATCCCGGCAAGAACCAAACAGAAAGTTTACAGAAATATGATAACCTATGGAAATACATCCTCACGAGAGAAGGGGCATCAAGATCATCTTTTTCTCTAATGATTGAACGTCCGCTGCCATTGACGAATTCGAAAAGGTGAAATCTCGTTCTCGTTTACCGCGAGATTTGAGCTCTGGGGAATTAACCCCCGAGATCGTTCTTTACTCTATGCAAAGTTTTTAGTTGATATTGAACGAACTATTACTAAATAAAATTCACAAAATTACGATTAATTTCGGGATCGATCAGAAGAATAATATTGACCATGCTTTTTAATTTTTTTTGCATGTTTTATCACAGATTTAACGTTTTAACCATGTACGCTACCTGAGATATCGAAAACGTTTCTGAAGTCCGTAAATCAAGTAATTCAAAGTAACTTTCACAAATCAAAGTCACATATGAAAGAATTAATAATTTTATTCATTTTCGTATGGTTATTGGACGATTTTTTGAATAAAGTCCTTGGAAAACGCTGATTACGGATTCGTCCCAAAAAGTTTCGCTACCGATTATTTCCGATACTGCTACTGGTAGGTCCTACCACAAAAATATTCTAAATGTGCATTAACCCATAACCAGATGACTGGTGCATATATTGAAATAAGTTGCAGCCCATAAAATAAACAGTGCTTTAATCATGAAATAGGGTAGAAATGTTTTGAGAAAAGGAGAAATTGCTTGTTTCAAGAAATTCTACATTTCCCATAAAGTTTACCATAATATTTTTTCAGGGTGTCAGAAAGTGTCATTATGCGTTAATGGGTAAAGGCCCATTACTTATTTTCAACAGTTTATAAAACATTGCACATTGTCAATGCTTGGGCATTGAGTTCTATCCCTGACTTGCTGACAAATTACCTGCAACTTTATTGCTTCTATTTGAGTTGGATATGATAAGTAGTAGCCTCAATCTAGATGAGCAGCTTAAATCTGATGATTATACAGTTGTGAAAAAATCACTGAATGCAAAAGACGCTGTATGAAATCCTGATAATTGCTGTAATTTCATATTACAGGGGTGTTTAAATAACTAGCTGTAATATGATGGGTTGAGAAACTGATTTGGTCTAGTTGATCATTTCTGCCTTTACCATAATGTCTTCAGTATATTATATTGGTCTGCTGTATGTTAAAAACACTCACCTAAATTCACATTTCTTTATGTAGTTCTTTCTGTCATGAAATTTTTACATATTATGAACAGATTTGTGTTAACTCTTGTCTGTTTTAACCCTAAAAATTCATGTTTTTGTAGGAGGTATAGACAAAGATCAGCCTGCAGATAAATGCTGTTTGATCTTTGTCTACACCACCTGTTTGTATCATTCAAGTCATTATATTTATCACATTGATTTTCATAAGAAATAATGATCAATAACTTTTGCCTCCAGTGCTTTCAGCCCCTTTGACTTTAAGGCAAGTCGGAAAGGATTTTATTCAGCATGACAAGGGTTAACACTTATGATTCGCTGATCAACATTGATCACTCAGGCAACAGGACAACATATTCTGGACATTACATGTATAAGATCCACCGATTGCTTAAACTCAGTCTGATCAAAGTCTTCACTGTGCTTTCTGTAGAAAAAGAAGTTTAGCAAATATGCTCAAGTCATTCCCAAACAAGCCAACTTTTGACGCAATTCAAGAGAAAAGCTTCTTAAAACATTGCAGAAAATGAGAAATGTAATTATTATAAAAAAAAATCTTCATTATCCACAATGTTTTCTATCCATTAAGATGAAAGGTTTTTAAATTTTCATCTACTAAAACCTGCCATATGCAACTTTTGTGAATTTGGACCAGTCTGAACTTTTGTCTTCTGGTAATGGGTTTAGGCAATGTTTGTATGTCCAGGCTATCCATATCACTTTCAATCATACTCACAAGTCAATTTTTTGCAAACATGTTTTGTGAAGGCTTTTTATATCATCCTGACCAAATATATGTCTTAAACTAATAACTGATTGAGCAAGGTTGAACAAGAGGCAGGGCTCAGGAAAACACTGCTGAAAGTGAAGAAATTGCTTGTAACAAGCAATTTCTTCAATATCCAACAATTTTTCTATTTCAAAACACAAAACAATTTAAAATTTCATCAACCAAACAAGATAATCAAGATCTGCATGATCTTTGAATTTGGAAAAACAATGAATTTTTTGTCATTTTGGAATTTGGTTAACCTATTTTAAAAACACAAAATTTGGAATGGTTCAAATTCAAAGAAGTTGCAGCCAAAAGTTTTAAGTTGGTGAAATCTGAAAAAAAATCTTTGTCTTTTGAGGTTGAAAATATCATGGGAAAAATGTTTGTAAAATGCAATTTCTTTATTTTCATCAAAATTGTCTAAAGCCTTTTCCTTGAAAGGTGTTAAAAGTGGCATTGTGTGGGAAATGGTGAGTACAAGTGACTAATTGGTGGATGAATATTCATTCATTAAAGGCCTTCACAAAAATGAGGGAGAATTAAGGGTCTACTAACATCATATTGTCTTTGTTCTTTATTGTTGTGTATATTGGTAATAAATCAAGGGATCTCATAGGGAGTTACCATGGTGATTATATATAGTGCAACAATCTTAAATTTCAGACGACTGTCTAATTAAACAGATACTTGTATAAATAATGTTAACCCTTCAACCAATGAAAATATCAATTACATTTAATACCAAATATTAAACACATAGGGATTCCCCATGTATCAAATCTCAAAGAAACATAATGGTCTTAACCGATAACCAAACTACAAAATTCTATGTGAAGAAGTTGAAGACAACAAGTAATTAAAGAATAAAGATCAAATCAAAATGGGTTTGTGATATTTTGATATCGGACAGAAATGATTGTGAGAGAAGGAAAAATTGCTTGCAACATGTAATTTCTTCTTTTCGTCAGTATGTTTTCCTAAATATGATTCCTCAATTGGAAAAAAAGTTGGAATTGTGAGGTATTGGTTTAACCCATTTTCACACTATCCCTCCTTTTTATGTCTCTCAAGAAAATAGTTATGAAAAAAATGTTAGGAAAACAAAGAAATTGTATGTTACAAGTACCTTTTTTGCATTTTCCACATTGTTTTCTACCCAGAAATATTTATCTTTCAAAAGAAATCATTGTGATAAGAGGGAACAGCACTTACTAGAGCTAAAATACTACCCGAATAGTATTTTTAAACAAATTTGGATTGTCATTTTGAAATTGTGGTAACTTGCAAAGATTTGGAACAGTCCTGCTCCAAAATGGGCAAGTCAGAGAAATTTCAAATTGCTTTTCTCCATTCAAAACATTCTTTTATGGACATTGAGGACAGATTTTTAGTTGGTCAATATAGTCAGCTAATCTCACACAAATTTAGCCAGGAATATTCACATAACTTGAAAAAAAATAGCAATTCTTTACAGGTTGAAAATTTAAAAAGGAAACATTTTGGGGTAATAATTATACTGCTTGTTACAAGCTTTTCTCCTTTTACCACATTATTTTCAAGAATTCTATTAAATTGTATTGTAAAAGGGAAACTTTTGCGACTTTCTTAACTTGTTACCAGACGATCATTTTTTTAGACTGGTCGAAAAAGAAAAAAAAGTTGTTGATAACAATTTCAAGTGGATAGAATTTCAAATATGTCTCTCTTTCTGGGTAGAAAAAATGTGAAAAACTCGCTAGATTGTGGGATTGTAAGACAATTGAATAACTTTAAACATTTTACTGCCCTGCTGATCAAGCTGTAAAGGTATTTGATTCCTGTTACAACATTATTATATTTGATGAATATTTTTTCCTATTAACAATTTACTATGGAGGAAAACTTTATAAGTTGAAGGGTTCTATATCGCCGAACTGAATATAAATCTAGAAGTCATTTAGATTTCAACTTGATGTAAGCAGGACTTTTATGTGGAAGGGTTGGCTAGGTACTGAAGTTGTTAATGATTATTCCCGAAACCAGATAAAGTTAACCAGACAAAGAGGTCTTTTGCAAAATCTTCGATATTTTTTTTAAGCATTTGCTGATGAAAAATGCAATTCTCGGCATCATTTTCTCCATTCTGCCATGCATTTATTTCGAACACCTCACAATGGCCAAGAACGAGGCTAGCTCTAGACACAATAGCACAAATAACTTGAAATATTTTTTTTAATCATAAATAGTCAATTTTACTGACAATTCTAGTATCAGACCGGGTCGGCAAAATAGATCGTCCCGGTTAAATGGACGATGTCTAACTACCGTAATGTTTGAAATCTCGTAGTACAAGTCATCATCTAACTAAAATTAATTAATCTGAAAAATGTCAACGAATTCTTCTGCAATAAATATCACTCGTTTCTTTCAAATTTCGAGCTAGTTTTCGGAACGAGATGCCGGAAGTAAACAAAGGTCTGGTTCCTAAAACCAGAAAAAAAAATGGAAACCAACTGACCCCAGAGATCGTTTCTCGTGATCTCGTTTTGGGCGAGAATTCAGGATGTCAAATAGGTCAATTGATACGACAAGATGGCGGAAATAGGGTACACAAGGATAAATACCGACAAGATCTATTATGTATTTTGCACTTAAAAAAAATTCCGACACGTGAAAACCAAAACAATGCAAATGATCATAAATATTGTAAACATAGTACATGATTATAATAAAAATACACGGATTTAAGAAGAAACCTTAATAATGAATGAAGTGTATAAAAAAAGTAAAAAAAAGAAGGAAGTATAGGACAAAAACCAGGGCTATCTCGGATGGCAAATGAGCGGTCTTGCTACTAAGCTAAGCGGACATTTGATTATGACGACCGGACAATAAAGATAAAACACCGAAAGAATGATTTCATCACATGACTCTTTTGTTTACATTTCTCTAGACTTGCTAACCTGTTCTATGCATCTTTGATTGACGATCTAGTCCTATTTTTAGACCGGCGAATCTGTCCAACCTACGCTGCTTTCTGATACTTGTATCGTAAGATAAAGACAGACTCGCCAGTCAAACAAATATCGGAGAACGCGTAAATGGAAAAGATTCCACCAGCCCATATGCATCTACGATACTCTCCGATATATCGATAGATTAGGACAGGCTGACAAAATAAAACATTACAACAACAATTGGAAACTATATGGCAATATCACCCAGTATATGAAGATTCGTTCTCTGCTTGTTTATTTGGCGCATGGGTAGGTCACGTGATTTGTTAATTCGCACGATTGGCCATGTGACCCTTATGGTCATATGACCGTCATGTATTCCTTTACTCACTTATTATACTTCATTGGTTGTAAAATGCAATGATATGTTGCCGTTTATTCTTCAGCGTTCAGCTTTAACCCCTTACCAAACGCATTGAAGACGAAACCTTGATTCAAAAATTCAGAAACAAGCAGTTATGGATACAGTTTGATAAAAAAAATATTTTTATTGTATGAGTGCAGTTGGGATAAAGGCAGTTTTGGGGAGGGGGGTGGGATTGGGACACACTCAAGTTAATACATCGTGATTCTGTTAATCCGACCGATTAAAAATGAAAAATTGACCCTCTCATACAATATTTCTTGAAACCATTACCTGACGAGAATTGCGAGGTAAATATAAATTCAAAGAAATTGCAGACGACCACACAAACTTCTTTAAAATTAAATAAAAACGGTATCTCATAGTGTTGAAATCATTTTTTAAAAAGACAAAAAGGCTATCCCGCAATGTATTTTTTTCCCTTTATGTAATTCTTCAGCGGCGTTAAACGGTCATTTTACGTCAAAACGGGTTAAACACAATTTTCCAACTTATTTTTTAAATTGACTCATCTGTTATTCAAGGAATCAACCGACCAATCAAATCATTTTATCAGCCCGGACCTGAGCTTACAACTCCAACATATGTCGCCATTTTTGTTCACTTTTTTTTGTTGGTTTGGCGACTTGAACGTTGTAACTACAGCTGGTTCAAGCTATAATTACGACTTTCAGGTCACCAACAAACCATTTTACTCTTTTTTTTAAATGCTTTTGGCCATAAATTTTGCAAAATAACGCCGTTAAAGAGAACTTCATGTGGAGTCCATAGGCGTGACCAATGGACTAAGTGGGAGGGGCCAGTAATTGATCAATTTACCCGTTCTCACACAATCCCTTCTTTTGTCGCCCCTAAGAGAAAAAAAGCTTTAGAAAAAATGTTGAAAATAAAGAAATTATTTGTGACAAGAAATTTCTGCGTTATACTCTATGTTTTCTACCATTAAAGACAAGAAGAATAGAGCTCCGTGAACTTACGAATGTAGTCTACAAAATTTTGTCGACCGGTTATTGGTTGACACCCACTTTTGCATTGTGTCTACGACTTCTTCCAATTTGAGAGGTGTATGAATATGAAATATGTTCAAAACGGAAGTAAGAGACAATCTCTGTTTTGTTTTCTCCCCGGTGCTGGTGTCGATTACATGGGTTAACCCATTCCCACCCAGTGGCGCTTTTGGACGCCCCTCAAGAAAAACGATTGGGAAAACATTGTGTAAAATGAAGAAATCGCTTGTAACAAGCAATTTCTTCATTTGACGCAATGTCTTCTACCCAGACAATTGAAAAAATCTCATGACTGATTGAAAAAATCTAATGACTGATTGATTGAATTGGGTTTAACGCCGCTTTTAACAGTATTTCAGTCATATCGCGGCGGCTGGACCACCTAACAATGGATTCCTGGTATTTCTCACACCAGTACTACCACTACATCATTTCCTAGCCTCCAGCTGCTATCCAGCTTAGGTTTACGATTATCCACCGATTGGTGAGAGATAAATGTTGGAAAGAATATGTACCGCCGCCGGGGATCGAACCCATGAATTTTAGGAGTCTGACGCGCTACCGGCTGCGCTATGACGGCGGCTGAAAATCTAAAATTTCATAGACTTTAAGTTTACGTCTGCAAATCCTTTCAATTTGGACCAGTCTAAAATTTTATCGCCTTGTTTTTGGGTTAAGTTTTCATATTTACAACTTATTTACGATTTTTATGTTGATTAGGTTTCCTGAATAAAGTTACTAGTACTACTACTTATATTATGTGCCTTTGAATTACATATCAATAATTTTCACTTAAGAGATGAAGAGAATATTTTTTGTTTTCATCGAGGTATGAACCGAAAAACCTAATCACACTGTATGAATACTCGAAGCGGATTCATACATAAGTGTGATTAGGTTTTTCGGTTCATACCTCTATGAAAACAAAAAAAAATATTCTCTTCATTTCTTATAATTCAATAGCATCAAGTGAAAAAAGCAAAAACTTTGCATCTTTTTCACTTTTTTTGCATGGGACTAATTAGTGCGGACGCATACAAAATAGCTGCATGCTCAAGATTTTGTTCATGGAGCTATTTTTTTTTTCGACCAATCAGAACTCCCGTTTTTGATAGACGAAACTAAAAGTTAAATTATATGCGCATGAACCACAGGTACTAAACAGCCTGAACAGCCACACAAATAAATACATGTAAAATATTTGCTGGTTTGCTTGATGAAGCTGTAGTTACGACGTATAAGTCGCATAGTAACAAAACACTTCTGATAGATGTCGGCAATTATCGTAGAGTTCAAAGGTCGCTTCCAATCTACATGAATGATTTGATGGTCACTCTGTTATTAAATTTAGGGGGGGGGGGGGGGGGGGTAGCCTCAAATATGTCCAAGTCAAGCGGTTTTTTATTTGAACCATTCCAGGTATATTCATTCTTGCACTAACGTTCGTTCGACAACGCTATAAATTATCAAAAACTGTTATAATAAAACTTCTACTAACTGCCAAATTCATTAAAAACTCATTCCCATATGGAGTTTTCATCGTAATTTCATAGTTGTTACCATCACAAAGAATTAGATCTCAAATGATCTGTACAGTGATGTCAATCAAAATATCTATCGACCAATCAAATCATTAATTTCAACCGGAAGTGAACTCCCTTTTTAGGTTTTAAGCGGAACATTTTTTATCCAAAATTTTATTACCGAAACGCGAATCTCTCTGAACTTATGCATGGCACTCTATACTGAAGTGATTAACGAAATAATTTTGTAAAATATATAACCAGGGTGTAAAATCGTTGATTGGCGACCTCAACATTGTGAATTAAAGCTTGAACCAGCTGAAAGTTGTTTGAATAAGCTGTAATTGTGACGTTTAAATCACTAAACCAACAAAATGCGTGGCATTGATGTCGGTGTTTATAAAGTTCACTATCGGTCTGATTAAATTGTTTGATTAGTCAACAGATGTTTTGAATGGCACCTGAAAGCCGTCTACTGAAAATCAACATTTACATACAAGCCTATTTTGGAAAAAACATCTTAATATCAAACACTATCTGATCTACTCTTAATCCGATCTATGTTTTCATATTATTTTCGAAAATTTCTGTTTGCTCCATCAAAACTAAAAAGCATTTTTACGCACTGAAGAAATTAGTTAAAAGAAAACATTGTGAGAACAGGTTATTTACTTGTAACAGACGATTAATCCTTTTCACTCAATGATTTCTATCTTTTCTTGCTATAAATATTCATTATGTAAACTCACTGAGAATTGTCGTCTGCAACCTCTTTCAAGTTTGTCGTCTGCAATTTGGTTAAGTTGATGATTCCAACACAAACGGCGGATCCCGCTGTTAATCAAATAATCGATAAACCAATCCAATCATTCATTCAGACCAGAATTCATCTTAAAACACGGACGTTCATTCAGACCGGAAGTGAAATTTAAAATCCTACATTCACCGAAATTCACGTCAAGGATTCTGTTGGTTGGGCTACCTAATAATCGTAACTAAAGCATATTCATGCTGTAGTTACGATGTTAATGTATCCAACCATGCAACATGCTACTGGTCAATAACGCGGGTAACCAATTCCCGCAAAATCATTCTTTTCCACCTGTCAAAAAAAGGTGGAAAATGAAGAAAATGCTTGTTACAAGCAATTTATTCAGTATCAACAAGGTTTTCTATCCTTAAAGACGAAAGACTTTAAAACTGCATCAACTCGGAATTGTCGTCTGCAGCTTTATTTCAATTTAGACCAATCTAAAATTTTGTTTTGTGGGAATGGGTTAAATCCTGCCGAAGGCACGTTGGTGGGGACAGCTGGGTTCCGTCAACTTGGTATGAATTCCCACCATGTCTATTATCTGAAATGGACGGTGTAACCGTAATCTTTAGATTCCAGTAATTAATCATTTTGTAAAAAATCTGACAGCAGGTGACCCGAGGATGACGGTCAAGTCAACGCTGAACCGCATCGGAAAGTACATGCAGGAGAAGGCCCATGTCGTAGGTATAATTCTAAAGCCTCGTAACTACATCATTCATCAAGCTGTAGTTACGAGGTTTTAGAAAAAAAATCTGAGGTCTAGAGAATTTTGGGCTTGAGGGAAGGGGAGAGGCTTAGCCCTCTTAACCCATAACCAGACGAGAATATTTAAGACTTGTCCAAATATAAGAGTTGCAGATGACGATTTTAGGTTGATGCAATTAAAGATATTCTCTTTAACTTTCTTGGTACAATACATTGTTTAATATGAAGAAATTGCTTATTACAACCAATTTCTTCATTCTTTTCTTTTTTTTTTTTTTTTTTTTTTTTTTTTAATCTTATCATTTTTAATAATATCATTATTATTATCTTACTATGTTTTCAGGGGCTTCAAAAACGCAATAAGGCGGGAAAGAATTAATTTGAACTAAGTTCAAAAGAAAATACTTCCTTTAGATGCAAACACCCATTAACTATTGCATCCTGACGAAAATGAGAAAATAGCCTTAGAAAACGTTGTGGGAATAGACTTTCACCTACATTTTCATAACGAGAGCTCTTATTGGACAAGAAATATGTCAGAAATATTTCCGATACTTTTATTGGATTGTTTTTTTGACAAGAAAAGAGGTCAACAGTTCTTTTCCTTAATCATTCCCACACAATGACCCTTTTTGACACCACAAGAAAAAAAGCATTGAAAAACATTGTATGAAACAAGCAAATTCTTCTTTTTACACTTTGTATCTACCCAGAAAGTTTGAATTGTCGTCTGCAACACCTTTCAAATGGCCCAGTCTACATTTTTGTCGTCTGGTAATGGGTCAAGGCGAACGAGGAGTGCCTTCTATGGACGATTTTCTTTTATTTCAGTATCTGCGCTGTTCTACATGGGAAATTGCTGGAAATGATTTTTTTTTTGCAAATGTGTTTATCGTCGTTATTGTAGCATTGGTCCATAACAGCGACGCCCCTAGGAGTCGATCGGACAGTCCAAGGATACAAGAACTACTGAGAGTTTCGCCTTTTTCTTAAACGCATTCTCACAAAATGACGCTTTTTGACGCCCCTCACGAAAAACAAGTGGAAAACATTGTGTTAAAAGAAGAAATTGCTTGAACCAAGCAATTTATTTATTTTCCTCAATGTTTTCTACCAAGAAACTTTAAATAAATTCAAATTATACAAAACTTTAGTTTGTCGTCTGTAACTCCTTTCAATTTAGACCAATCTAAAATTTTGCCGTCTGGTAATGTGTTAACGTGTTCAATGTATAGCACCGTCACACGTAACTTTGGATTTACATCGCACCCGAAAGACAATCCGTTGGTTAGTTAGGGCAGCCCGGGGACCGAACCCGTAATCTAGAAGTTGAAATCGAGCGCTCTACAAAAATAGCTGGTTTGACTGACAGCTTGACATGTAACGCCCAGACCCATGAATATCTTAGCTATTAACTATCAGTGGTGGTCTTGGCGGCTGATACATGTATCTGTAATGGACAAAGACATTTATGAGTCGAGATGTCGAACTTCGCATGCTTTTTTTATTTTATTTGTCTGAAGATGTCCTTTACCGGTCGTCCACTGGGGTCAGCTGTACTTCTACGACAGAGCATTGGTCATGACACCTTTGTTTTTGTTGTTTCTATTCTAAGTACATTATTTATTTCTGTTTGTTTGAATGTGGTTGAACCCATTATCACACTATGACGGTTTTTGACGCCCCAAAGGAAATTCAAAGCCCCGAATGGGCCCGAGAGTTGCGACAACATACAGACTGTCTGGTATTCATTACTAAACATACACATAAGACCTTGACTGATTAAATGAGATTGCTCCATGTAGAGGAGACCAATTCAAGTGAATTCTGCGTGAGTTCTATTCTTAAAGCCTGGTGTGATTGGATCGTGCATTCAGGTACTTTTTTTCTTACATCACACTTCATATCACACAGGTTACTTAAAAGAATCATGGATTATCTGAGGCAAATTGTGTTTTAAAATATGAATATTTTTTCCACTAGTTATGGACATCAGAGCATATTTCTTCTCAGTGTTGCACAAGCTCTGGAACGTGTGTAATCTGTTTTCTGTTTCTCATCAGAGGTACTTTCAGTGCTTTGATTATACAAATTAATGAACTTCAAATCCCAGCTGAAATTTGAAATAAATACAATGTACTAAGATAAATAAACCGCTAACCAGATATAAAAGGTCGTACATATCATCTAGGAAAAACTTATTGAGTTTTGGCAGAACATTTTTGAGTACGGATGACGTGATCAAAATAATCTTTTCTCTGCTTCATAAGGGTATATAACTAAAAATCGTGAGAATCTTCAGAAAAACATGTCCTAATTCGCTTGGACTTCAAAGTTGAAAATATTTTAATCATGGTTTTGATTACATCGCATGCAACGCGAGAAGGGTCAGCGCAAAAATGACAGAAAATAGGTTATAAAAATTATTTGACTAATTTTGGGAAAGCAGTACAGTACCGGTCCCGGCCTGTAACACATTTTTGTACAAGAGAAATCTTTTTTTTTTTTCTAACTTTTAAATGTCAAACAGAAAAAGAAACACAGAAATTGCGGTAAAGAGCTCTTAACTACGGAGCCCTGTAAGTGACATTCTGTACACATTTTTTAATTCGTTTTAACAAAATATTAATTTGTTATTACGAAATATCAATTCGTTTTAACGAAATACTAATTCGTTTAAACGAAATACTAATTTATTTTAACGAATTAGTATTTCGTTTTAACGAAATATTAATTCGTTAAAACGAAATACTAATTCGTTTTAACGAAATACTAATTCGTTTCAACGAAATACTAATTCGTTCAAACGAAATACTAACTCGTTTTAACGAAATACTAATTCGTTAAAACGAATTATTAATTCGTTAAAACGAAATACTAATTCGTTTAAACGAAATACTAATTCGTTTTAACGAAATACTAATTCGTTAAAACGAAATACTAATTCGTTTTAACGAAATACTAATTCGTTTTAACAAAATACTAATTCGTTTTAACGAAATACTAATTCGTTAAATCGAAATACTAATTCGTTAAAACGAAATACTAATTCGTTAAAACGAATTCTAGATGGTTTTAACAAATTGGCGATTTTAGGTTTCTCGCCCCTTTACTTGTGACTTGGGCAGCTGGGTCGGTTTCGAGCTTGCCCGGTGAATATTGCATCATTTACTGTATAATAATTGTTCATGGTTATTATTATCATCATTTTTATTTGTATTATTTATTTATTAATATTTTCAAAATCGCACGAACATGTATAATGCAATGCTATCCTCCCACTGCCGATCCGATCTACTCGATAAACTCGATCGCCTGATTTCCCTGACCAAACTCGACCGAGCTCGACCAAAAGGCATATACATAACTTCTTCTTGATCTTTATTCGATCTAGCCCAGCCCCTACATGTGTATTCACGACCCTTTCGCGATCGCAACCCGACCTCCATTCCGATGTCTACTCGAACATCCCGACCTTAACTCGATCACTACTCGATCCCTTCCCGACCATCTCGATCTTAATGCGATCGCTATCCCATCTTTCCCCGACCACCATCCTTCCGAATTCTGCTCGAGCATCCCGACCAACTCGATCATACACGAGTATTTTTGACATGGCAAAGATATTCGGGTAGGAAGCCGGAGCGATGCCGACCACACTCGATCGCTCCGACCTCCCCCGTCACACATGCTGACCAAGCTCCATCAGTACTCGATCGCTTGATCGGGCTTGGTCGAGTTGATCGGATCGGCAGTGGGAACATAGCATTAGATATAAGATATGTTTTTCTTCCATTACAATTGTTTACAAATGAAATCACTTTCAAATACCATTTGTTTTAATTGATACAATATTTATTTGGCAATTTATCAGATACAACAAATAAATATACCCCATTTGAGCATGTAGCACAACCATTTAAGACTGAAACTATGTGCAAGAAGCATAATGTATTTGGTGTAGGTATGTATTCCCTCTAGAGTATTAATGATTACCGATCCCCTGTAATGTCAAGAGTATACAATATATGCCAATACACATTTACCTTTGAATGAATAATTGACAGAAGTGCTAATTGGTCATTATGCAAATGTATTTTTCGGGATTAACGTAATTCAGCAATAAATACATCAGATCGATATGGGTGAGAGAATTTTGAAGCATTTCAGGTTTTCAAATGTTAGAGAAGATATGTATAGAAGAAAGCCAAATCCAGAAATGAAATTAGCTGCTGCGCCGGGTACCGTCGTTTCCATGACATTATCTATAACAACTGCGTTCAGTTCGCGAAGTATATCGAAAAAGTCACACGTGGATTAAATTTGTAAGGCGAATGATGCAAAGTCTAGCCTGATTGCTCAGACTAAAACTTGCAAGGCATTTTCCCCTCGTATTTAGGATGTAACACGAACTTTCAACATTTCGCATATGACTGCCTGGCAAGATCATGATGTCACGGGTATAAACATGTAATTGGCCTCGCTTAGAGATTTCAAATATTGTAAAAAGAACGAAAGCATAGGCGTGTTTCTTTTAAGATAAAGACTTTTAAGATTTCTTAAGAATTTTAATTAGGATATATCGCGCCAGGTCTTACAATTTTTAACTGAATCGCGTGAGATATCCTGCTTAGAAACCTTAAAAAATCTTGAAAACGCGCCGCACTCAGGGTTTAATTCACACGAAAGGAGACCATCTGGGAAGTTTGTAAAATAGATATTTGAAAAAGAGATCACGTCAAATAAAGGTTTACCGTAGGTCGGATTTCAAAAATTCTTATACAGGGAGTGTAATGATCACCAGTTCTTGATTAACAAGTGCGAAAAGTTTGATCCTAGTCGGCCTGCGCAATCAACGAAGTCTGACTAGGTTGGACACTTTACGCACTACCCAGATGTTCCCACTTCGCCTGACGGGTCACAGTTTCACTTGTTTTGTGATGAAATTACCAATAGATAAGGCTACCGAGAAGAAAATCTCGATAATCCACCGGAAAGCATTAAATAATACGTGATAATCTACCGAAAGTTCTCGATATTTTACCGGAAAGCACCACGCCATATAAAGTACTGCAACCGTTTATATACATGTAAATAGTTTTCATCAGGAAGGGTGTTCCGAAAGTTTTGATAATAACGAAACCTATTTCAGTATTAAGCAGAATATCTCTTACGGTTAACTAGCTGATGAAAAAGTTGTGTGTGTGTGTTTTTTTTTTTTTTTTTTTGGGGGGGGGGGGGTTCATACCATTACAAAATTGCTCGACTAAAAATATGCTAGCCGAGCGCTAGTCGAGCGCAATTACTATGTAAGCTTCTAATTTGCATAATCTTTAGTACTGTGACAGATTTTGGCGGGTTGAGAAGGGTTCGGCATCTGGATGACGTCAAAAGGTCAACTTTACGTGCCCTAACCCCCTTTTGATTGCGTAAGTGTTATTGCCCACATTTCAAAGATGAATCTCAGCAATCATTGTATGGTTAAAAAAAATAATTACAATTTGACTCTGCCATGTGACCACAGTAACCATAAACTACTGTGACGTTTCTATTAAGTTCAAGATCTTAGCGTTAAGTAACGTTATTAATATAGGCCTAAGCATATTGCATGATCTATAAGGCCGTCTACTATGTCACCATATCCTAAAATAAATTAATGTGTGGACCAAACGCACAACTTTGAAGCCCCGGCTGCAGTTGAAAATCCGTTTATATACTGCTGTTAATGGGGTAATTATGTCAATGCTCAATAGAATCCGCGTATGTTACGTAATGTCGTATTTCACTTAGTAAACATAATTCTTTCAAAGCTAAATACGGGGGTTATAAACTCTTTATATAATTTTCAAAATTCCAAATTTGTGATGGCACGTGGTCACGAGTTAGCCAATCAGTAAATAGCACCAGGAAGAGTGACGGATTTCCGTCACTCTTCTTGATGCTAATTAATATTTGTCCTTAAATATTTAATTAGTCTGTCGGGAACGGTCAGCTACGGTAAAAATATAACGATTCGATGAGAATCCGTCACCATGAATGGTGACAGTAAGCTATCAGAAATTTGACTGGTAACCACAGTAAACGCAAGGGTTCTCTACTGTGTTATCATAAGCATATATGTGCATTTATGTTTTGGGTTTTGGCAGTCAGGGGCTGTTACAACGCGGACAGCTCAAGCTGTTCACGTGTGACCTATACTGTTTCTCTTACCCCTTAACTTTGTTATAACTTATTTCGTAATAACGAAATAGTAAATCGTTAAAACGAATTGCTTAATCGTTTTAACGAAATACTAATTCGTTTTAACGAAATACTAATTCGTTAAAACGAAATACTAATTCGTTAAAACGAAATACTAATTCGTTAAAACGAAATAGTATGTTTCGGAAGACTCGGTTGTTACCCTCCGCCACATGAAGATAGAATAGGTTACACTCCTGTCCGTTTTTGCCTCATTAAATAAAGAGCACAAAGGGCCCATTTTAACAATTTGTAGCTCCTCCCAAAAGTTTTGTTTGGACTTAAATCTTAGTCCGTCTTAAAGGGCAGTCTTTGGTCTTGAATTACAGGCCAGGATAATGCTATCATTAGGGATTTCTTTTTCGCAAATCTTCTGCACATCAACCCATGAAAATACTTTAGGCTCGGAAGTGAAAGTCTTGTAGGGTACCAACTTATAATGTCAGTTTCTACATGGAAATTGTTCCCTGATAAATGTTTTGAATCACATGCATGACAAACAGCAGTGATCTCTCACTCTGCAGAACTCAACATCAAGCAACTTGCTGTTAATTAAACGTTAAAACAGCATGACAAAATGAGGAGATCAAATTCTCTTGGAGTTGACCCAATAGAAGCGGTATGTCAAAGATTGCATAACAAATATAAATATTCCGTTTTAACGATTTAATATTTCGTTAAAACGATTTAGTATTTCGATTAAACGATTTAATATTTCGTTAAAACAAATTAGTATTTTTCGATTTAACGAATTGATATTTCGTTAAAACGAATAATTAAATCGTAATAACGAATTAATATTCCGTTTTAACGATTTACTAATTCGTTAAAACGATTTAGTAATTCGTTAAAACGAATTAATATTTCGTAAAAACGAGTTAGTATTCTGATTAAACGATTTAATATTTCGTTAAAACGAATTAGTATTTCGTTTAATCGAAATACTAATTCGTTTTAACGAAATACTTTTTCGTTTTAACGAATTAATATTTCGTTTTAACGATTTAATATTCCGTTATAAAGAAATAATATTCCGTTTTAACGATTTAATAAATCGTTAAAACGATTTAGTATTTCGTTTTAACGATTTAATATTTCGTTAAAACGATTTAGTATTTCGATTAAACGATTTAATATTTCGTTTTAACGAATTAGTATTTCGTTTTATCGAAATACTAAATCGTTTTAACGAATTAATATTTCGTTATAACGAATAAATATTTCGTTTTAACGAATTACTAATTCGTTAAAACGAATTAAAAATATGTACAGAATGTCACCTACGGGGCTCCGTACTTAACCATGACCTAATTCGGCGTTTCGTTCGATCTGGTTCGTACGTCAAATCAGCTTTTCGAAGATATGTTATTAATCTTGGAGATAACCATTGTCTCCAGGATCAATGCCTTTACTCGTCACAAAATAATCTTATCGATTGTCTCGAAATCAAACAACAAATCGGATTTAAATTAGGAATCAACATTCTCGTTTAGTATTAAGGCAGGATATCAAAAAGTGCGCAATGCTTCGTACACCAAAAAAGTGTTGAAAATAACCAGCATTCAGTGGGTTGTATGGAGCTGTTAGGTCTTAGCCCATACATTTGAAATCACAAATAACTCCACAAAATCAATATTTTATACAATGATGTTGGTATAACTGACAGATTATAGCATTTTATACTGAAAAATATCAAAATAAGTGAATATCGTCTATACAATTTTCTACGGACCCATTTAATATGTATCGCGACGTCCGGCGGAATATAACTCATACGGCCTTTTTCAAGAATCGCGTGTATTTATGCTCAATTTCATCGTTGGTAATTTGTTTCATCGAAGATAACCGACTTGAGATTTATATTGCATTTGAAGATTTATTTCTAAGAAATAATCAAAGGACTGAAAGTCCTGAGAACGGTTTTGCTAGCTTATCAGTAATCGGACTCATTAATAATGTCTACATGCCAACATGTATCGTCAAAATGAGCCAATAAAGGCAAACACACACACACACACAATGTATTTTATTAGTATTCTTTCTTTATAACCGACATAGATTTCCTGTATAACTAATCACCAATGTGCAAATAAGAGTCATAAGTAGTGCGACTCAAATCAAAGATGAAGCCGTAATAATAGAATACTCTCTTCATGACCATTTTAATATGCCGCGGCCCTAGCGAAGTGGAAGCGTGTAGGACTCCTAGTCTAGTCGTGGAGTCTCGGGTTCGATCCACGGTCGCGGCAAATATTCTTTCCGACATTTGTCTCCCACCCAATGGTGGGTCGGAGATAATCGAACAACTAACTGGATGAGCGGCTGGAGGCTCGGAAGGGATATAGTGATAGTACTGATGTGAGAAAGGTCAGGAATTCATGGTTAGGTGCTCCAGTCGCCGAAATATGACTGTAACACTTTAAAGTGCTGTTAAAACCTATTCAACCAATCATGACCCTGTTTCTGTTAAACCCGAAACCGCTATTTTGCTTCAATCACAATGTTTTCTTTAGCATTATTTCATCAGTGCCTGAAAATTTGTGGTTGTGTAGTAATGGGTTAAATGATTTAAAGAAAAGAAAATCAAAACACACATTCAATTCTTTTTGCGTTGAGCATATCATTATAATTACAAATGAAGTCCTACGTGCCCGTTTCAAAGATTTAGTCGAATTCGAGAGGTAACAGGGTGTTTTATTCGGCGGAGTTAAAAATGCGCTTCAATCCCTGTACTGTACTGGGTATACGAGGTGTAAATTTGCTCAGCCCTGCCAGGAAAGATTATGAGTTTATTTACATGAAATTGCTAACTCCACTAACCACTGAGCTAGATTCTATCTTGAACACCGAGAAAATAATTTCTCTTATTTAGACAATTCATTAGACAATTTACCATGGATATATTAAGTCGAAATTAAAAAAAAAAAAAACTCATTCACGACCTTTCAAAATGAAACCACTTTTTAAAAAGTGCCCAAAAAGTTATAATTTAGCCCGATGAAACAGAATTAGACTGATTAAGAAACGGGACTGTCAGGGTGGTTATTCGTCATATCGGAAGAATACATGAGATAGTAAAATCGTGCGACAACAATAAGTAGCTTCACACCTTCGGTCTGCCGCAATTAAAAAAAAAATGGGAAAATATAGTGCAAAATAGAGAAACTCCTTGCAACAAGATAATTTTTCATTTTACCCTATGTTTTCGAGAGATTTAAAAAAAATCCAAAATTTCATAACTTAAAATTGTCGTCTGTAACTTCATTCAATTTGGACAAGTCTAAAAAAAAGTTGCTATCTGCTGAATGGGTTAACGTCACTTTAAACAACCTTTAAGTCATGTCACTGCGGCGGTCACTTATTCGCGTGCTTGATGTTAAACACAGAATTACTCTGGGATTCTGAAAATCTTGCCAAAGGACATAAAGAAGCGACCAGCGAGGCAGTCTGGATTCGAACCAGAGACATTCTATTTCTTTCGGTTCACGAGTCCGTCATCCTAATCACCAAGCCACGTAACACCTCCCTTTAACCCATTCACACATTATAAAATTTTAGACAGGTCCAAATTGAAAGAAGATGCAGTCGACAATTTCACGTTGTTGAAATTTAAAAATTGTTTGTCTTTTTTGGTCGTAAACATTGTGGACATTGAAGAAATAGCTTGAAGTCTGGTGAGTATGTAATAATTGATTGATTGAATTGGGTTTAACGCCTCTTTCAACAGTATTTCAGTCATATCGCGGCGGCTGGAGCACCTAGCAATGGATTCCTGGTATTTCTCACACCAGTAATACCACAACATTCTTCCCTAGCCTCCACCTGCTATCCCACTTAGGTTTACTATTATCCATGGTAAGAGACAAATGTCCGAAAGGATATGTGCCGCCGCCGGGGATCGAACCCAAGACATCCCATGATTGAAGATTAGCAGTCTGGCGCGCTACCGACTGTGCTATCAAGGCAGTATATAATAAATGAATACCTTGAAGGGGCCTATAGGAGGACAGAATGGTCATGTAGCATTTCAAAATCTTATCAAAACGAACAGTTTTGACCCTCGTCAGCCTGCGCAATCCATGCCGTCTGACAAGTATCGATATTTTTCGCAGTCTTCCTATTGTCCCGTTTTCGTGAGACGAGTAGAACAGGTTATCTGCCATAACTATTGATTTCGAAAGGTTCCTTCCAAATTGATCACAATAGGAGTGGGCGCCGCCTCGCAGTTACTCATGCATCATTCACCCTTTACCAGACGACATAAAATTAACCTGATGAAATAATTAAATAAGCTGCAGACGATTTTGAAATTTTAAAAAATATGTCTTTAATGAAAGAAAACATCGCGGACAAGATGAATTGCTTGTTTCAAGCAATTTCTTCATTACCCACAATGATTTTTCAGGCCATTTTCATCAGACGATTAAAAACGGGGATTGTGCGGGATAACTGATTGTTTCGAAGGGATCTTTTCAAATTGCTCGTGATAGGAATGCGCGTCCCCGGTTTGTTTTGTTTGAATGGGGTTTTACGCCGCTTTCAACAATCTTTCAGCTATATCGCCGCGGCTGGAGCACCTAACGATGACTGGCTCAAATTAAACCATTGCCACACAAGAAAATTTTAGGTGGATCCAAATTGATTAGTTGAAGACGACAATTTCAAGTTGATGGAATTATCAAGATCTTTGTCTTTTTGGTCAGAAAACATTGTGGATAATGAAGAAATTGCTTGTAACATGCAATTTCTAAATATTCCATAATGTTTTCTCAAGCTTTATTCTTGTGGCATTTAAAAAAGCGAAATTGTGTGTTAACAGGTTAACCCTTTCTTGTTTTTCAAAGTTTTAGTCCTATCTAATTTCCAAGAAGTTCCAGATGAAAATGAAAAAGTAAGTATGATTTGAAAAGTAACCAACCCATAGATTAGAAAATAATGTGGGAAAAGAGGAAATTGCTTGTCACAAGCAATTTCTTCATTTCCCACGTCATTTTCTTAAGTTTAAAAAATCAATAGGTCGTAAATGTATGTGATTGTGCAGGAAAGATTAAAAGGGATGCAGAAGATAATATCAAGTTTATGAAATTTGTCTTTGAGGGTATAAAATATTGAGGAAAATGAAAAGAAATGCATTTCAAAAACAATTCCTTCATTTTTCACAATGTTTTAAAAAGCTGTTTTCATTAGGTACGCCAAAGAGCTGTGTTATATGTTAGTGGTTTAACAAAGCTTCCTTCACTGAAAATGGAGATTCCTGCAAAACACCCTCGACAGTTCTCTTTGCCTGGGATAGCCGACACTAAAGGTAAGTTTATAGTTCATTTCTTGTTGTCGGAGACATTTTCCTGGGGCAAAAAATTAAATCTTTGTTTGGCGATCTAAACGCCGTAACTTCAGCACGGATAAGCTGTGGTTACGACGTTTTACTCGCACACCGACGGAATTCTTTTACATACATTTTGGAGATCATCGTTTGCCGTTTTGGACTAAACAGATTATTTGACTGGCCAATCGATTCTCGTCGCCGTCGTCGACGATCGTCGTTGCTTCCATACATGTACTGGTGATGCAGAACAGTGTTCGGGCTACGAAAGAATGTCTGCTTTGGTCTCCATAAACCCATTCCATAACGACAAAAGTTTAGTATGGTTGAATTGGTTTAACGCCGCTTTTAACAGTATTTCAGACATATCACGGCGGCTGGAGCACCTAAACATGGATTCCTGGTATTTCTCGCAAAAGTTCTACCACTACATCCTTTTTTAGCCTCCAGCTGCTATCCCACGTAGGTTGACGATTATCCACCCATTGATGAGTGACAAATGTCGGAAAGAATATGTGCCGCCGCGGGGGATCGAACTCATGATTGAAGATGAGGAGTCTGACGCGACACCTACTTCGCTATGACGGCGGCTAACAAAAGTTTAGACTTGTTCAAGTAGAAAACGGTGTCATACAAATACACGTGTAAGAACTGCGTTAATGGAAATATGAAAAACAAGTAAGCTGATCGAAACGCTTCAATATAGATAGACGAAACTCGAATTAATCCTTTCCTGTCTTGCAAAATTTTCGACCTGTCCAAATTCAAAGGTTTTTTTCAGACGAAAATTTATAACGGATTTAATTTGAAAAATAATCATTCTGTAGGGGAGAACACATTGTGGAAAAAGAAGAAATTGCTTGTTACAAGCAATTTCTTCTTTTTCCCCAAAGTTTTCGCAATTATAAAACCACAGGGACGTAAATACTAGGGATTGTACAGGAAATGGTTAACATATATAAAGAAAAAGAACGAAAGAAAACTGAATCGGTGAGAAATAGGACAATTTCTTTTTTCCGTGAAGACTATCTATATATTGTGAGCTTAGCTTTCATGGACCAAAGCATTGAAGATTGTTGATATCGTCGTTGGGGCGTGCAAAATTCCGTAACTTAAGCTGTAGTTATGACATTTTGAACGCCCAACGACGATATATTTCTGTTAGTTTGCACTAAACTCCCATGATACCCTTTTTCCCGAAACACGAATCACGATATTTTACTAATGCGGTTGGAATGTCAAATTTCTGATGTGACACTAAATTGTATGACAATTAGCTGACGTGAAGTCAAAACGTCACAGCCTTGACATTCGGTACTTTACGCTGGACTTTGTAACTGTGTTGTACACCTGGCATGGGACGTTAATTGTATAACTAATCACGTGTTGTAATTGAGTTTTCAAGCTATGAATTATGCAGTTTAGATTTCTGAGCGCGATCATGACCTTGGCATATCCCTTGTGATTTTTTTAGCAATTGCTTTGATAGCTTTAACCAAAATTACAAACGCTAATCATACAGAGATTGAATATTCAGTATTTCAGACATATCGCGGCGGCTGGAGCACCTAACAATGGATTGCTCACACCAGTACTACCACTACATCTTTTCCTAGCCTCCAGCTGCTATCCCACATAGGTTTACGATTATCCACCCATTGGTGAGAGACAAATGTCGAAAAGAATATGCGCCGCCGCCGGGGATCGAACCAATGACATCCCGTCATTGAAGATTAGGAGTCTGACGCGCTACCGACTGTGCTATGACGGCGGCAACTAATCAAACAGAAAGAACCTTTTTTTTCTTTCTTTTTTTTTTTTTGTCCAGGTACAACAAGGTACAAAAAGGACAATATACACAAATATATGAATAGAAACAGTGGTAAAACCAACGGTTGGAAATAGTTAACTTTGACAATATTGTAGACTTTTCGAGGGAAAGATGCGCTCTTATCCCTTTCCTGTTTTGCAATTATTTTTTCTTGTCCAAATTCAAAGGTTTTGCAAACAAATAATTAAAGTGGAATTAAATTGAAAAAATAACCGTCCAGTAGGGTAAAAAATATTGTGGAAAAGGGAGAAATTGCTTGTTATGGCACCTTTAAAATATAATTCGAAATGATTAACAAAGAAAAGTCAAAGTATCGTTGCAAAGTATAGAAATTCAAAACCTTGAAGGAAGACACTGAATTGACCAAATGCTGGCTTCGCCCACTTACTCCATTGGCCCCGCCCATCGACTCCGAGAGGAAGTCTCGCTTCGATTCTAAACGGCGTTAGTTTGCAAATTTTATGGCAGTAGCAAGTAACAAAAAGGGTAAAATAGTTGGTTGGCGACCTAAACGTCGTAACTACAGCTTGAAAAACCAACAAGAAGGTTATCAAAACGGCGGTCAAGGTCGGAGTTCAAGACTAATTTCTGGTCTAAATGAATGATTTCATTGGTCGAATGTTTATTTGAATGACAGACGCGGTTTGGCAATAATTGATAGTCGCTATTTTCCCTTACAGTACACGTTTACTGAATAATAAGAGATGGCCCCTTTCGTATCTCCTTGATGATATATATATAAACTGGCCGTTAAGAAGCTTCATGATATTTCAAATAATCATGGGATGACATGGGCTCGATCCCCGGCGGCGGCACATCCTTTACATCATTTGTCTCTCACCAATGGGTAGATAATCGTAAACCTAAGTGGGATAGCAGCTTAAGGCTAGGAAAGGATGTAGTGGTAGTACTTTTGTGAGAAATACCAGGAATCCAGGCTAGGTACTCCAGCTGCTGCGATATGACTGAAATACTGTTAAAAAAGTGGCGTTAAACCCCATTCAATCAAGCAGTCAATTCAAACACTGTTCATCTTTATTGAGCGACCAGCTCTATTTTTAATTCCATGAAGCGAACATCATCAAAATTTCCTCGCAAAACACAAGAGTTTTTTGTATTGTTTTGTTTTTTTGTTACTTTTTTTCTTCAAATGTTGGTGTGTTTTCCTACGTTGTCGGAACGCATAAGTGAGTTCGAATAATCTAGGATAAAGCAAAAATAACATATCAAATGTAATCAAATTTATCCTTCTCACATGTAAATAATTTAATATTTAGTTTCGTCTATCAAAGTCAGGCGTTCTGATTGGTCGAAAAAAAAATCACAACTCCATAAACAAAATTTTGAGCACGCAGCTATTTTGTATTCTTCCACACAAAATAGTCCAATACAAAAAGGTATCAAAAAGTGTAAAGTTTTTGCTTTATTCGTTCGATACTATTAAACTATAAGAAATGAAGAGAATATTTTTTGTTTTCATGGTGGTATAAACCGAAAAACCTAATCACACTTACAGTGTGATTTGTTTTTAGACTCATACCTTCATGAAAACAAAAAAATATATATTCCTCGCCTCTTAAATAAAAAAGAGAAATTAAGCGCCCATTCTCCTTCTTACACGTATATTTCATGAAATGTAGAAATAAGCGTTCCTTCTCTTCCACGAACATACAGAAAATAGTGAACGACTGTAGTTACAACGTATTTTTAATTCCTGATTCTCTTGTACAAAATAAAGGTTTTTAGGACCGTTAACCTATTCCCAGACAATGACGCTTTTTGATGCCCTTCAAGAAAAAAATGAAAACATTGTTTAAAATGAATATTTTTAATCCAAGCGGTTGAACTTTTTTTTTTATAAAAATCCATAAACTGCAAATTGTTGTTGGTAGTCTCTTTCAGTTTGGGCCAGTCTATTTTTTATTTCTGTCTTGGAATGGGTTATTTAGATGTAAACAAATGAGATAATCATGAAGGGGAGGAGGGAAATTGTCCAATAAAAACCTCATTTTTTCCTTATTTTTTAACGGTATCTTTAATTCCATAATGCTATTTTCATTCTGAATTGAAAATCATACTTGATTACTGTCCGCTTCTGCTTCAAATTTGGATTAGTCCATTTCATCTCTCTTGGTCAAAATGTAATTATGGTCCCTTTTACGTGTTGAGTCCACATCGACCCATATCCGACAGATCGCTAGCTAACCCAACTGACCTCCGACACGGCAGTTCGACTGAGATAATTAACATGATTATTATGCAAAATAATTGGTTAGGGAAATTAGACAAGGGGTAAATTGTTGATTGGTAAACTAAACATCGCAACTACAGCTTGAATAAACTGTAGTTACGCCGTTTAAGTCAGCAAACCATCAAAGATGCTTGACTTAAATGTCGGAATTTTGAGTTCACTTCCGGTCTAAATAAATTATTTGATTGGTCAATCTCTATTTGGGTTGACACATACGACCCGTCAAGTCTCGTTTTATCTCAGGTTTAAGACATACAATTCGACAACAGTTTCTATCCGATTTTCCAACTAAAATGCGCGAACAACTACATCCATCTCTACAGATTATGTAGAGCAAACACGAAAAGTATTACTAACAGAAGGTAAAAAGATGATCGGGCACTCTCTGATCCTGCCTCTGGTTGGTCATTCACCATTTTATTTCTTTCGTTTTCTGATTTCGTCACCCCGTGTATTCTTCTGTCGCAGTTTTCTGGTAGATCGTGAATCACCAGGTGGGCGGAATTTTCGATAGCCTTAGCGTTCTCTTGCCCGCATGGTTTGCCGATGTTCTCTTCAATGCATGCTAATCCGTCATAGTAAAATCTGAAACATAGTAATGCGGGAATTTAGCCAATTTGTGGCGTTTCTATTAATTTCACATGTGCGTCTAGTAGAGGCTCAAATTGACCAATCGCGGCTGTCAATCAAGGAGTAAACCGACCAATCAGTTAAACTATTCAGCCCGGACCTGAGATTTTCAACTCCGATATTGGCCGGCATTTCGTTGACCTTTATTGTTGCTTTGGCGACTTAAACGTCGTATCTTCAGCTTATTGTAGCTGTAGTTACGACGTTTAGGTCACCAACCAACCATTTTTCTTTTTTGTTACACCACACTTGCCATAAATTGTGCAAAATAACGCCGTTTAAAATCGAAAGCGGGACTTCCTGTTGGAGTCGGTGGGCGTGGTCAACGACGTAAGTGGGCGGGGCCAGCGATTGGTCAATTAGCCAGTGAATCAGCAATCTGACCTTTGTCTTCACTTCGTGTCCTTCAGATGATTACTATCACAGTATTTTAACCTATCTTTTAGACTTGTCCAATTTGAAAGTTGCAAAGGACAGTTTTTAAACTCTTTGATTATCGAGTTTAAAATATAGTGGAAAACTAAGAAATCGCTTCATTTTACACAATGCTTTCCTTCGATTTTTTTTAATATTTTTTTTGGGGGGGGGGGGTGTGGACGAGGCTCTGTGGGAATTGGTTAATACAATCAATGATGTTTTGAAATGGAATATTTTTATATCATAGGTGCCCATCGTCAGTTACACGCACACGTGGTTCTTTTTTTTTTTTTTTTTTTTTTCTTTCTAATTTCACGCGCATGCTCAGTTTATTATAATTTCTAACCTGGTGAGCCTGTCCCAGCTATGCTGCTCTCCAGTATTGCTAAGGTTAGGCTAGGCTCGCAAATGAAATTTCATGTTGTTGTTACTTTTTTGTTTGATTGGTTGTTTGCTTGGTTTATTGGTTGGTGGTTGGTTGGTTGGTTGGTTGATTTTGATTTGTTTTGCTTTCAACAGACTATAGAAAATTTGCGATAATTTCAACAGTTGATCAGTGTAAGTTGCATGCCTAT